>ML777353.1:415366-443689 GCA_009831015.1 Picea engelmannii
AAAAAAAAAAAATCATAAAAGAAAATTTTAGGTGAAACATAAAAATAGAAAACAAAATATAAAAATCAAATATTTTAAAAATAAAAATTGCAAATGGATCTAAAACATTTCTTAAAAATAATAATCTCCAAACATGGTTTTTTACACCTTACGATGATTTGTTTTTCTTAAGTCACTTCAAGAAACAATCAACGATGAAATAAGCGGGCAACAATAACAGGTATAAAAACACATTTTATCTCTTTAATTTTCTTCATTCATACTTAATCTCGCATTTTTTGTTTTATGGTGATATCACAAGTTTGATTGTAGGATTAGTACTAAGTTTGATTGCAGGAATGAAGATGCTCGCATTCCATGCCACAATGATTTTCAAGAATTGAAATTTTTTTCCGAAAAACATGCTTGTTACAAGCTTGAAGGAGTTGATTCTCATGATACACATCATGACGATTGTTGTTACACAAAACCCATCCATACAATCATTTTGCATCATGAATGATTTCCCCCATTTCTCCTTCAAACACATATTAGTCATCCATGTTGAAGTCCACTTTCCATCGCCTTAGCCTTCGTGAATTCGCACATGCCTATCTTTCTGAGTCACATACATCTCTTTATCTTTTTCAATTCATTTTTCCTTGTCAATAAAACTATCCATCTCCCTTGACATTTCCTTGTTTGCCTTGCCATAAACACCATTGCTACTGAGATATTTTCTATAGTCCTACCAATTTTTTTATCAGAACTTGCGTTGACTGATGTGGGATTCCTTAAGGTCCACCTTTCAACAAGTCTTGCCCCATCGACCTCAGCACCTTATCTGGGATATAGACTAGATTTCCTTTTGAGTACCTGGAGGCTTGCATGCCTTAATGGCAAGTTCTCTCGCTGATAATTATGGGAATACATCATTGTCCCTTGATCGTCAAATCTTGCAAATGGATCGATATCAACAAATCTATTCGCACTTCGCAAGATGTACTCGGATACCTTGGCACTCATTGACATCAATGGCGAGTTTGTCTTGCATTGGTTAACGACATTCATCAATGGTCGGTAATGTAATAACTTATCGTCACGCTCGACATCGACACATTCATTCGCATGACTAGAATTGTACCATCGGGTTTAGCAACGAGTGAACACTATACACTTTTCCATGACTCCTCAATAGTTACAGTAGCATGACTTAAGCTATATGAGAGTACTATAGTTCCACTTTCATACTTCCTATTTTCCATGATTCATCAGCAGCAGTTCAGATTCCTCCACTTCACATTCTTTGATCCAACAGTTACAATAGTTGCAGCTACAACAATAGTCACCTTTCACATGATCCTGCAGTAGTGACATTTTCCATGCTCCAACAGCTGCATCAACCATATTCCTATTGCATAGTTCATCAACATTTTGGGTAAGTGGAGGTATGTTATTTTCTAAACTTTAATCATGTAATTCCTCAATTACTAGCAATGAATAATTTGGAAAATTCCCTCACCAAGCTCCCTTTCCTTTTCACTTCTATGACTCATTCCATGTTGCATGAGGACAGGCAACCAATTCAGTTGGGGGGTAGGGGACTTTATTCACTATCATCACTCCATTTTTCCACTACCATCATTCCATTTTTCATCTCATTTACCATTTACCAACATTTCTTTTCCAATGATACTCTGTTGTACTTTGCTTCATAAGCATTGATATACATATTGGCATGACTCAAAAATATGCAAAAAGGGATTTCTTATACTCAATGATGTTTTCTTATGCACATTGATAGCTTATATTTTCTAGGAATTATATGGGTAAATTATTATCATAACAACAAGAAAACAAATAATGAAATAAATGTTGTTAACACAAGAACCAACATTATTTATATTCATGGTTGTTACACAAGAACCAACCATAAGAAAATTTCAGTTGTTACTCATGTCATTCCCATCCTAGAAACATTCATTATCATCACTCAAAGATGAAATTTAGATGCCAAAATTTCTTGAGAATATCCATGCACAGTTGCATGCGGACATGCAACAAGTTCAGTTGGGGGGTATGTTGGGACTCAGAAATGTCACATTTTCATCCACCTTTCCCTTCATCATTCTTCAAATTTCATCAACCCATTAACCTTTCATGATATCATTTTCATAAATATATTTGGGTTTCACCTTATAATTTTCCACTTTATTCATTTTAAGTATTAAAAGAGAATTTGTGATTAAATATTAGAAAATCAACATGGTTTCATATATATCTCAAAAATATGTGACCTTTGTAATGTGTAGGAATATGTGGAGGATTAATACAAAAATACTTCTCAAATACTTCCTCCACCATTTCAAGATTTGAGGAGATAATTCAAGCCTATTCCAAGGAGAATATCATGGAGATTTGGTTGTCATATCTTATCCAAGATATATGAAAGATACGTGTGAGGATTTGAAGGGATTATATTTTGTAATAATGGGAAATTGGTTGAGAGAAAAGTGGATCTGTAATTATGAGATGCTTATATTATTTTCAAATCTCTCATGTATAAAAGAGAGTGCCCTCTCTTCATGAGAGGGGGAGAATTGTTATGATGTAGATTGGATTCATGAAAAGACTCTTTTTGTAAACCTACTTGTTGAAGATTAATTCAAGCTTGAATTCAATGATCTTGGGTGTGTCTTTTAGAAGTTATCATGTGTTTATCTAAAATCTTCCATGTTGGCATCAACAAGGGCCATCGATCCAACTTGGTAAGCTCATTGTAATTATTAGTGTAGATTTTCATTTCATGTACATGTTATTTTGATTTCATGTTATTTTGTCTTAATTTCACTATTAGAATTTGTTGCAAAATGTGGAAGTGCAAGAATAGTTGGATCTCCATATTTCACCATACATGAGATTTAATGGAGTATCCAACTACACTTAGCTTTCTTTTCCATAATTGATTAGGTTACACCTTGCTAACACATGCATAATCAAGACCTCCATATCCCACTCTAAATGCACCTATAATGGAATGTTGTGAATGCGCAAATTGTTAATTGTTGTTAGTTTAGTTGCTCCAGGAGATAGAATCAAAATTCATCTTTTCCTTTCATGATCCATCAATGAACAAGTCCATCACCTGAGAAAGAGATTTTGTTTGTTTATGAGTTTGATTTCTAAATTTTGACATGTGTGGAGAGTTTTATCTTTGAAGTGTGAAAATAGAGTGTTGAGTTTCGAATGTCTCTTATTTATGCTATACTCATCAGGCATAGATAAACTACCTGTTGTCAGCACATATAGTGCATCAACTCTCCTAATTATGCATCACAATCGATAGTTTATGTTTGGTAGTATATTATGCATATAATTGCACCAACAAATACCATGAAAAATAAAGAAATTACACAACAAGGGTTATTGAACCCTCTTGAGTGGGCCCTACCCAAGCAACAGAATAATCATATGAAAACTCTAATGAGATGGAAACAAAAACATATTTATTAACCAATAATAGATATTACATCAGGTAGAAAAGCTCCAAGTCTTCAAAAATATTCTCAACAAAATCCCATATTGCAGTATTGAGATCTTTGTTTTCCCTCTCCTTTTTCTTCAAATTGGAGGTATATTTATACAACTAAGACTCAGCCTTTTTTCTTGAATCAAGGAGGGAATATCCAGGGTAGAGAATCCTCCTTCAACATATTTGTTATCATTTAGATTTTTCAAGCTTAAGTCTGTAGATGGTAGTCATAAATGCAATGGCAGTGCATCTAAAGGTAGGTGAAGAGAAGGTCCTTGATTTTCACCTTGTGTTGGGATCTTCCTCATTTCATGGATAATTCAATCTGCTAAATTTATGCTAAAAATACACTTCAACATAGATATTTAAACAATAATATTACCATTACTCATGAAATTCCATCCTCAAAACTATTCATTAGACAACATGCAAAAATATACATAATTACTACTAAACATGGTCAATTAAAGTAGGTCTTTGTGTGCATTATGGTCAAAATTATATTTGTAATGGCCCTTTTATATAGGAAATTTTGGGGCCCATAAAGAGAATCCACCAAAATATTCCATGAAAAACATTAAAACATGAATATCACTTACTAGATCAAGCACTATGCATTAGGAAACCCTAGCTCAAGATTCACCCAAAAAATAAGACAAAGTATCCAAGAAGATAATCCTTCCAAAAGTTGGTAGAATAGATACATAGAGAAAATAGAGAGAGAGAAGACAAGTAGTAATGATGAATCACAAGTGTGAGTTATTATTTGATATAATGTAGCACTAGCCTCTTTATATCGAGAAACCGTACCACATATGTCACAATACTCCCTAAAAAAAAAATGTCGACGATACAAGTGAGATAGGTCTATTCCAACCCTCCAAATAACCTCAAACAATATAAAAACATGCTAATATACCAAAATATTCTCTCCAAAGTCACACATGTGGGTGATTTAATTCTCTAAGAGGGTGAACAAAGCCTCCAAAGGCCATGTCTCAGTATCAATTGGTGCAATCAAGGTGGAAGGTGTGTCTCCTCATCAAGGGTCATGTCATATCATCAAGGACCCAAGGCATGAAATGGTGCCCCGATGGAAAGAAAGCCCCATCATCATCAACCATCCCCAATGAATGATGTCATCATCACTAAGCTCAATGTCCAAGGTGAAAATGTTATCATCGAAGGTGGAAACGGGTGTCATCAACTCTATAAGGCCTTACCAATAATATCCAAGTGCAATATCCTCTATCCAAATCCTAATAATTCTCTAGGGTGAATTATCCAAAGGGTGGGATTCCTACCAATTTTCTAGCCATTATGAACATAACTACAAAAAGAGGGCTCATATGTTCATTTTCCAAGGTCCAAGCGATGTAAGAGGGTAATTCTAAAATTTTCAAGTCATCAGGTGACCCAATGCTCTACATAGCATGTTCCATGTCGTGTAATAAATGCACAATGTCTTGGGTGAAAGAATGGTATGCCCTTCAAAGGATCATGTCAAGTGCACCCAAATCAATCAAAGTCATAAAATAGAGTAATACCAACAATCATAGGGTTCAAGATCCCTTAGAAACATATAAATTAGGCCATCACATAATACATAATCCACATAAGTAATTCACATTAGGTATCCCCTTAAAACTTCACATTATATCAATTATTTATTCAATTTGGAAATTTTAGGTATGGGAGGTCCAACAAAAGATATTATTAGGTGTATCAGGACCCAGGTAGAGAGTATTTCCTAAGAAAATCATCTAAATTTAATTATGTTTGAGGAAAACCTATTGGGATGATTTCAGGGTGATGGTGTCATAAACTTGCAAGACATCATAGTTTGTACATATACATGAGGTCCTTTGTAGAGGAAGTTATTTCTTCTTTAGATACCATTTCCTCGGTGCTTTTTTCATTCCAAACCTTGTATCTCTCCTTTTGATAATATTTTATTTCATTGCCAGTCCCCTTTTCAGGTTTGAAAGACTTGTTCTTTCTTTCATCATTTTTACTGAGATAAAGTGTTTCTTATGATTATGAATTCAATGCAGTATGGCTAGGGGTGATTACCATTAGAGGGAGTAGAGATCAATATGACCTTAGGATTTTTAGTTGGTAATTTATTGTCCCACTATTATTCTTTGTTTTATATCATTCTTTCTTTTCGATCATTTTTTTTTGTATCTGCATCAACCTTAGAATACTATCTTTTCTTCTAATAAAAGAATAAACCATGGTCCTTTTTGGTGTACATGTAACAACCATACTAAATTTTAGTACACTATGGAAGGATCTAAGATGGAAAATGTTAAGTATGGGGGGGGGAGGGTATGTGACCCTTATCGAAGCCACCTCGTAGTACCCCTTTTTCACAAGACTGACAACATGGGACTAGGACACTAATTATGGCCACCAAGTTGAAATAAGGAAAAAGGAATAACTTCTTGAGCTTATGATCCATTATCCAAATTCAAACCATGATCCTCATTCACATGCAAAATGAATTAAATATGATACTTTCTATTAAAAAATGTCTAATGTACCTCATAATTTCTTGGACCACCCTCTTCCAATCAACCATGTTGATTGGGTTTGATGAGTTGTGTTGATGAGAAGTGAGGCACTTGAAGGTTTGATGGGCTATTTCTTGCAAAAGTACTAATCATCATCATTGAGACCATTTTCTTCATTGCAATCCATGGGACATGATCTCCTCTATTTAGCCCTAAGTGAGAGGGAGTAATAATTACAAGGTATTTGGAGAAATTCCTAAGGGTCATCCACCTTCTCAAGATCATGAATATTCTATAATTTTCAATGAGGAAGTGCACCACCAAATATCAGACCTTACAAGTACCCATATGCACAAAAGAGTGATATTGATCATATGGTTCACAAAATGTTATAGGTTGGTATCATTCAACCTAGACAAAGTGTTCTCTCTTCACTAGTGGTGATGGTTTACAAAAAGGAAGGTTCATTACGTATGTTTCCAAATTGCAGATAGCTCAATAAGATGACCATTAAGGATAATTTTCCTATTCCTTTCATTAATGAATTATTAGATGAATTGTAGTGAGAATTTTTCTTTAAAAAATTGGATCTCTATGATGGATATCATCAAATTAGAATGAGACATGAAGACATCCAAAAAATAGCCTTTAGAAAACATGAAGGTCATTACAAGTTTTTGGTGATGTCATTTTTCCTTACTAATGGACCTTCCATTTTTCAAATCATGATGAATTATATTTTCAAATGCTTCCTCTGAAAATGTTATCGCACAAGTTATAGGTCGGTAAAATCCTGACCCAACCACAAAATAGCGACAACTAAGAGAACACCTACCCATTGCCACCTTAAGAACATATTCTCGTCACTTTAGAGATGAAGGAATCACCTCAAGGGGGGAATATCAGTGACCCTGGGGGGAATGATATGTAAAGTGAAGATATGAAGGAGGTTCCCCATATAGGTCAAGATATTGAGTGAGGAAAGGATTGAGAAATATTCTTGGTGATAGGCAATGGTTTCCAAGAGGTATAAGTACCTGCAAAGGGTGATTGTACCTGCCTGAGACACATGGAAATCCAAATATGCACATAATATGTTAGGTGGACCAGAAATTTAATATTGATGTCCCTAATTGACAAAGTAAACAATAATATAGTAAGAGTTGCAAATGAATATGATAAAATTCTAGTAAAATAAGTAAGAGGCAAGCTAGCAAATACTAGTTTATCTCAAGAATAAAGAAATCAAGACTCTAGAATGAAATAAGGATGAAAGAAAAAGTATTGAAAAGATTTATTTTGCATACTTATGGTTGTAGCATTCAATTTTTACATCCAAGAGATCAACCATCAAAACTTTCCAACAATCAACCCAAAAAGTGTACTAGCCTTAGTAGATTATAGGGTAAAACTTTTCGCAACTTTAGACAGATGAGTAGTGAGTTATTAATGAAATTGTGTTAGGGATTCTATAGCCCTAATGCTTGTATATTAAAATTTATGACAGCAGTAATAAGACTAAGCCAAGTGAGACACCCTAGAGAGTATAGCTACCCCAAGGCATCAAAAAAATATTGCAACTTAAAGAAGTTTGATATCTTACTAAATCATGTTTACCAAGGAAAGTAATTTATTTCTCCAATGCAAAATTCAGATTAGTTCCTTTAAGATTTTGGTGAATGGAGTATTTAAAATACAGGTTGAGTCAACAAAGACCCTAGGGGTGTAAATCCTCTTACTCCCTATGGTATGAAAACCAACTTCAAGATAGATCAAGGAGGATGTACACCCTTGTACTCCTCCAAGATACCTTGCAAATAAGAGACTTGTAAACTGGTCAATGAAAAGAACTTGATGGAGGGTGTAAGTAATTATACGCCTCCTAGGGCTTATGACCAACATTATCATGAACTAAGCAACAGAAATGCATATTTTCCTTACCAAAAACCAAGAAAGTTGCAAGATCAAACCCTAGTTTCACTAAGAAAAACCATCCATAAGCAAGAGAAAGAGTCTCCAAGAGGTGTGCACCACCTTAGTTCATACATTAATTAATAGATACACCAAAAATCATTTGAAAAGGAGATAGATACTAAAATTCCTCAAGTAGAGCTAAAATTTCATCCAAATAGTCTTCTCAAAATGGGAGAGCTATGATGAAAATGAGAAACAAATGATCCCTATTTATACAAAATATATTAAACATAGTTTCTCCACATAATTTAGGGTAAAACATAAGATAAGGGGTCAAAAAACCTAATCTTTCCCCTTTACAAAATAATATTATTCAATTCATACTTGTGTACATGAAAGAAACCCTAAAACATGACATCACCCTCCTTTTGGGAAACCTTTGGAAATTTTTGGAAAGTCATTGAGGTTGGAGAAGGGACATTGGGATTCAAAAATCCATCTTCCAAGGTGCTAGGAACTCTCTCCACTAAATAGGTGTCACTCCTCATCAAAGTTCCAAGTGTCACATCACCACCACATCTTAGCCCATGTGCGACGTCAAGCTCCAAGAAAGTGGTGTTTTTCCCCTTCTAAGAAAATTGTTTAGCATGTAGGGGTTGGAAAAGATCATCCATGATGTCATATAAGCCTCCAAAGGCATGTCCTCATGATCTGGCATGTGGGACCTGGTATCCAACCTGTGGACATCAAGCCCCATGGAATCCCAAGCTAGGCTTGTTCCTTAAAAATTGTCCACTATTTGGGTCTTGCAGGGACAAATGGATACGCCCTCCAAGAATCTCAAGTCAAAGAATAATGATGAGTAAATCAAATCAATAAAATATCCATCTAGAAAAATAAATACAAACCACTTCATCAAAATAAACCAATGCTCAAAGACCCTATGTAATTTTCCAAGTTTAGGTATGTGAGGGTTGACAAAATGACCTATTAGGTGAATTGTTCCTCAAGTTTAGGGGTGTTTCCTGAGGGGACATCCTTATGTGTCATGTGGATGAGGTGTCATGTATGATGGGAAAATTTTTGGGTGTGGGGTTCATGACATACAAGGGATTGTAGTGTCTTACTTATGGGTGCCTTTGTAGAGGGTGTGTTGCACCTTTGTTTTCAATGCATCATTTTTCCAAGCCCATTTATTGTTGTTGGGCCCTTTGTTTTGATCAAATAGGTTGTACAACTCATCAAAAATACAACCAAACAAGTGAAGAAGGACGAAAAAGGAAACGTGCAACAAAAAGACATTGAAATAGAACATAGTCTTAAGAAAACACATAATCCGTTTTGGAGCCAATACAGTTACAATAGAATCAATAATAGAAGAGGGCCAATGGGTTCTCAAGAGGAAGAAAGGAACCAATTATAAGGATGATTCTCGGGATCGGGACGACTCTTTGGATGAGGATGATTCTCGGGATGAGGATGAATCTCTCAATGATGATTCTCTTCTTGGGTGACTCTTTTGTATGTTCTCTTTAGTATTTTACTGTATTGTAATGAGTGAGAGAGAGATAGGGAGATGCAAGAATTGGATCTGTACTCTGGATCTAGAATGTAATTAGGAAGGAAAGATCCTAGACTCATTGTGATCAAATATAGTATTATAATGAGATGTACCTATTGATCTATTATACTGAGTAGGGTGGATTTCTAATGTAAAATTGTGAATGATTATTGTACAAAGACTTCTAATATAACAGAAAGGTATTGGAGATAAATTTTTGAAAATGTTCCTAGTTCATCTTACTTTTTGTATCTCTAAAGTTTCATTATGCGCTATCTGTTATGAATTACATGTCGCTATCCTTCCTTGATGTTTTGTATAGTTATGTTATTTTGTATTAGTGCATGATGTGGTAAGGATTTGAACTGAGTATCTATCTTTCACTAGACTGGTAACAATATAAATGGATTATAGATATGTATATCATTATTCTTACCCTTCCCTTAGCTCTTTTGTCTTGGTTGTGCTTTGGGTAAGACTTATTTCCTTTTGGAAAGATGAAAATTCCAGTGCATTAGAATACTTTGGTACCCTTTTGTAGGTAACTTGCACAGGACCCTGGTCTGACAACTTTGTGCCAACAAAATTGTTTTGTTGTCGAGACCCTGATTTTACAAGGGAATCTATAGGGAGAATGCTTCCACACATCCACAAGTCTGACATTCGACGATGGTGGGAATGTAAGTGTGATGTTTTTATATTGAAGGAATCGAAGTTACGGAACCTAAACTGGGATGTCGCTCAGAATATTGTATTCTACTTGAATAGATCAAGCTACCAGTATGAAATTTTTTGGGTATAATTCCCAAAAAAATTGTTCGAGTGGGAAGATAGTCTATGAGAAGCACTAGAATTCAAAGAACATGTAAAATAAATTGGTTCTTAGGAGACATACAAGCTAGCATAGATTCACCTATTGGATCACCAAATCACTCGAGTGGTGGATTTCTAGGTTGGCACGTCTTTGGAAGGCTATACAATCGAGTTTATAGCAGAGAACCATCAGTCTTTTTCATGAGCCAAAGCAATATTCAAGAAATGGGAATGGGGAAGATTGTTGAGGGAAATTCCCTTTTGGATTAAGGTTTTTTTGGTGGAGGAGGGGATGCTAGTTGTTCCCTCGCGTGAGATGATAGCCTAAACCCACGCGCTTGAGGTGGGGTGGGTTTGGGGAAGGTTCATGACCTAATAAGGGGAATGGGTTCTTTGATAGATGGAGGAAGAAAAAACAACAGGAAGTGAGAGTGCCCTAAGGAGAGCCACCATAATTGAGAAATGGTGGCGGGTAAAGGTAAATAGAGCAGCGAAGCAATCCAAAGTGTTGAAAAAATAAATCGGACCTGGAGAAGAAGATGAAAGGAAGACAGAGGAGTTGCAAAATTTGTGAAGAAAAGAAAGAATGGCTAGTCTAAGGTTGCATGAAATATAAGCGCAGAAAGAAATAAGTCCCATGGAGAGTGGATGAGATGAGGAAGGTGTATAAGCAAGAGAGGATGAGGGACATATGGATCTTGTGGAAGACAGATAAGATTCATTCTTGATCTTAGGAGGATTCGACCATGAAGAAGAGAAGGTTTCTTTGGTACAAGAAAACGAGACCCCCCAAATAAAACAAACTCGCCAAGAAGTCAGTGGAACCAACCCCGAGTCTCCCATCCCTCAGGAACCTTCAATACCCTTGGTAAGACCAGTACCTCATACTCATGAAAATCCTATTTTTTTGAATTCAGTCATTTTAGTAGGGCCTGCAACTTTAAAAAGTGGGAGGATAGTAGGGTCTCCTGGTAAATCACAACCAGGGCCATTAGGATTTATTTTGATAGGAACAAGAGCACTGAAAATGGTTGGAAACACGGGAGGATCGATCGCTTGATACCCATAATTCAGGGGTAAAGGGGATGAGGATGTAGAACAACATTGTTTTCTATGTGAGGCCATCTGGTGGTCTAGAGGAACTTTGGATGTGAACAAGTTAGTATAATTCTAAGGTACCTTTAGGGGTCATGCCCTCAAATGGTACATGAAGGCTATTGAGCCTGGGGTACAAGGAAATGCCTTTACCTTTGACCAGGTATGTTAGAAATTCATTTCCAAATTCAAGCTACCTCAATCATAACAACAATACCTCTCTAAGTTGTGAAAGATTCAACAAAGAGAAGGGGCGTCTGCATGGGAATACAGTCATAAGTTTAAAGATTCTATTGGGATATTGGCACACAAAATTCATGAATACCATCAAAGGGAATGGTACATCCAAGGGTTTATACCCTTGACTCGAATCCCCTTGACACAACAAAGAATAGACACACTAATAGAGGCTTTGGAACAATCAGTGAAGATTAAATCTATGGCAGGATACTGAGGGAGCCTTAGGATAACCAGACCTCTGATAGATTCACACATTTCAAATATCCTGTAAATGTGTTGAACCTGCACAGAATATATCTAGCTAGAAAATATTACACACATTTGTAGAGAGAAATTAAGAGAGAAGAAGCAAGATAGAAAGAATGGAAGAATTCTCATTAACCGTATTCCACACTCAAAGAGTGAATAATTTACAATATATATAGGATAAATGAGTAACTAATGATCCATAGTGGTGGTCTAGATTGATCTGGACACACACCAACAGTTACAAGAGTAAACTTCCACCTAGTCTAGTCTCTCAGGCAGTTATGGGAGTGAACTGCCACCTAGCTGAGTTAACTAGTCAACTAGTCTTCAGTTAACTGACTGAACAAAGAGTATTGAGTTGGTGATGATCCCAATGTTGCATGGTGACAAAACCAATGAAACATCTAAACTCAACCCAACTAGTCAAATTGAAGTGTCAACTGAAAGAGAATATTCTCTAGGTGGAATATTCTCCCCTAAAATATAGAAGACTAGATAATGACTCACTATGAATAATAAACAAAGAATAACCTTAGGAAAAATAAATCCTAATTGTGTGTGAAGTAACTCCAAAACCCCCCCTGAACATCACTATGGTGAAATAAAGAATGGGTCCTGGCTACGAGGCCATGTTAGGTACCCAAATACAAAAGATACACTAAACTAAATGAGGAAAGAGGGAAAACCTCATGGGAACAAAACCCCCCCTCAAATTACAATGCATAAAATAAAAAATGATAAGGAACAAAAGGCAGTTGCTAAGCAACCATGTCCTTCACTCCAAGAAGACCTTGCAACTGTGCAAGTTTGTGCTCTTTGAAGATTTTGTTGAAGATGTAGATGTCTACACAGATATGATGAAATATATGCATCATTGATAGTTCCACACATATCCACTTTATCTTATTGTAATGAATAATATCCAAATAAATTTTGGATGAAATTTTGAAAACCATGCGGCCGTTTCTAGAAAAATGTTGAAATTTTGTTGATTTTAAAACGATCATAACTTCACTTTCTGGACTCCGTTTCGTACGATTTTTTTTTTTGAAATTGGATATTTTCCCTAGAGGAATTCAAATATCCAATTTGTTTCTACAAAATATTCTCAGAAAATATCAGAATGGTGTCTGATCTGGGCGACTCCCTTTTTGACTCCTAAGATGCATGAAAAAGTGTCTGCATGTGACTCCTGAGATGCATGCCATATATATTCCACATGAATTTTAGAAAACAAATCTAAAATGGAGTAGACATCATATTCAATTAATGGAATACAAATTTTTGTAGACACTTGTGTAGAAGGCTCTTCAAACTGAGATGATTTATCTTCCAATGGATTTTCTACATTCTCTATCGTATCAACATTTTGCATGCATTCTTCCTTATTCCCAAATAGAACCTCCAATCTGGTCCATAATTCATTTAGAGTTAATCCTTTTGATTATTTATATACTTGATGGAAAAGTTCAAGAGAAACAAACATGTTGATACTTCCTATGGCCATATCTTGTCTATTGAGAAAGTCATTTTTCTCATCGACAAAATCAGGCTCTACTTCCATTTCCATGGTTATTTGGTATAAGCCTCTACTTCTGAGAAGAATTATAATCTTTGGCTCCCATTCCAAATAGTTATGAGGTGTGAGAAGTATTTCTGACAAATAATCCATCTTTTGTTGTCTTCAATCTTTTGTACCTGCAAAAAATGATTTGTTGTAGCTTTTTCTTAGTAGTCTGTCAGCTCTGATACCATGTAAATGTGTTGAACCTGCACAGAATATATCTATCTAGAAAATACTACACACATTTGTAGAGAGAAATTAATAAAGAAGAAGCAAGATAGAAAGAATGGAATAATTCTCATTAACCATATTCCACACTCAAAGACTGAATAATTTACAATATATATAGGATAAATGAGTAACTAATGAGCCATAGTGGTGGTCCAGATTGATCTAGACACACACCAGCAGTCACAAGAGTAAACTGCCACCTAGTCTAGTCTCTCAGGCAGTTACGGGAGTGAACTGCCACCTAGCTGAGTTAACTAGTCAACTAGTCTTCAGTTAACTAACTGAACAAAAGGTAGTGAGTTAGTGATGATCCCAATGTTGCATGGTGACAAAACCAATGCAACATCTAAACTCAACTCAACTAGTCAAACTGAAGTGTCAACTGAAAGAGAATATTCTCCAGGTGGAATATTCTCCCCTAAAATATAGGAGACTGGATAATGACTAATTATGACTAATAAACAGGGAATAAACTTAGGAAAAATAAATCCCAGGTGTGTGTGAAGTAACTCCAACATATCCAAGGAAATATATTTTCACTCATGAAAAATATCCAGGAATTAACTCTACTCAAGAGAGTGTGACCTCAAGTTTGGTGCACAGGATGCTACACAAAGGGGCATTTCAAAACTGAGTTCCTAGGGATAAGGGGAATAGGCCACCCCCCTACAATACCAATAGGATGAGTTGCAAAGGTATCAACAAATATTTCATTTCATGCACCAGTTCAATACAATGCTTTCCCAAGTGCCCAAACCACTCAGATGGTTGAATACTGTGAAATATATCGGACTTAGGGGTATGCACCAAGACACTACCCCAACCTACATAAGTAATCATCGGTGCCTAGTACAATACATTGTGAATTTTTTGGGTCCACGAAGCATGCTACAAACTAATGTAGGGCATTAGATGCACTTTCCAACATACTGGACCGGATTACATTAAAGATAAATTAAACACCCCAAGCTTATGGAAGAGGTTGGGGAAGTGGCAGTGCATGTGGATTTATAGGAGAGAGGAATGGAGGATGAGGACCAGGTCGATGTTACAATTATGATGAAAAAGGACATATGGCCAGAGACTTTCCCCATCCGAGAATACTAGAACTAATTCCCACTAAACTGAAGAATGCCCAAATCTGATCACAAAGTGGGAGGATCGGGCTCATCAAAGAGGAGTTAACTTCATAGGCTTGGAACTCAGGAGAGAAGTTGAAGAAAGGTTACCTAAAGTTGACATAATAACTCATGGAGGAGAAAAAACTGGGGCAGATGCAGACAATCGAGCCAAGATCCAGAAATCATCCCCCAAGGATGACAAGTATGATCCTTTGAAACAAAAACTATTTTTCAAAGATGCAGTAAAAATATTTAAAGATGAATCAAATCCAGAAGTAAGAGAAAACCCCCCTAAATTCACCCTGCAACCCAGGACCACTCAAGCTCTTGCCTCACCTCTTGCACCTCAAAACCCTGTAAATTTGAGAAGACCATGAGACCAGTCCCAAAATATAATCAATCTCTAGTTTCAATTATTCTCTGAGATCCTCGGAGATGACCTCCTTTATGAGAAGTTGAGGAACACCTTGTACCTAATATTGGGGGATGAGGGAGCCCCAAGGACTAAGATAGCTACAAACCTCCCTGAGAAGAATACACAGAGAATACAAAGAAGGAAGGTGCGAATTGGAAAATAATTTAGTTTGGAATCCTAGTTAAATGACTTTGAAATTAAATATGTCATGCTAGACTTGGGTTCATATGTCAACATCTTCCCTAAAAATACTTGGGAAGCTCTAGGAAAATCTCAGTTAGTTTATTCCCCCATCCATCTGATAATGGAGAATCAATACTGCATTTTTCCAATAGGAAGGCTGGAAGATGTTGAAGTAGATGTTGTAGGAGTTACAACGATATCTTATTTTGAAGTCATTGAAATCATGGGAGATGAAGACCCCTAACCTCCCTTATTGGGAATTGATTTGGATTATGACAATTATGCTATCATTGACCTAAAGAGGGACATGATGAATTTTGAATCAGATGGAGTAAAATTAATCCAACCCTTAGATCTATACATGGGACCTAGATGTACTGAGCCAATTGATAATAACATGGAACCCGAAGTTCTCGACCAGGTATACACCGTAACAGGAGGGATGAGACCAAATTACATCAACCCCACTGCAGATGTATTTGTAAGTTGGAGGACTATATAGTCAGCTGAGGAGGACTCAAAACTAGCTTTTGACCATTGGAAATAGGGTTCATATGAGATATTTTCAAGACATTGCGCAACTATTAGGGAAGCACAATGGATTGGAGCCGAGATGAGGGATTACCCAACATATGAAGGTACTTCAGAGTTGAATATTTTTCTCACTGTTATAGATGGAAAATTTCTGCCAAAGCAAAGGATATCGGTTATGGACATAGCTTTGAAGGATACCCTATCTAAGTGGTGGGCCACTCATAGAAATTCACTTTTATATTGGTAGGACGCAAAGAGATCTATTCGATACATATTTTTCATAAGCGATCAAGTGACAAAAAAGACGAACATGGATTTTCACGAAGTGAAATTGTTTGATGGGAAGTCTAACCCCAGAATGCATGTTGATCAGTTCATCAAGCAATGTAAATTTGTGCAAGTACCATATCAGGTATGGATTCACTTATTTTTCCACTCATTAGGTGAAATTCCAAAAACCTGGTACATCGATGAAGAGATGAGGAGACAAATTAACCAGTGGCAAGCACTAGAAGACCAATTTTATAGATATTTCTCTTTTACTAGTAAGACTTTGAAGCTCCACCTAGTCCTTTAAAGAATTCGAAAGATGTTATTTACTAACGATTATGAATCTAGATCAATCCCAGTGGTATGTTATGATCATGCTCATTTTCTTCAGTCCAATCTAGACCACAACCCTATCATAATATCGATAGCCTATTGCAAAGTTGGTAAGGACCTGGAAGAACCAAATGAAGTATAAGAACTTAGGAACCTCAATATTAAATAAACTGTGGGAACTAGGGAAATCCAGGATACTACACCTAGTCATACAAGTAGTACCTATACCCATCCTCTAAAGCTGCGGAAAGTAAACATAGGGAGAGAAGAGAATCCTAAGATAGCTTCTATAAGGGATTACTGGGATGAGTAGACCATGAATTAAATCCATAGTCTATTGCAGGAATACAAAGACCTATTCCCAAAAACATTTTTAGAAATGAAAGGCATAAAAGGAACCATGGGAGATATGAATATTGAGATAAAACTTGACTTTATATCCATGAAGCACAAACTATATCGTCTCAATCCCAACGTGAAAGAAAATGTCAAAAGAGAAATAGACAAAATGTTTACAACAGGACTAATATTTCTGGTTGAAGAAGTAGAATGTGTTAGCCCCATAGTCATACAGAGAAAAAAGGGTACCGAGGAAATTAGGGTCTATGTTGACTATAGGAGTTTGAATTCCGCATGTGTACATGATCCATTTCCAACATCGTTTAGTGATGAGGTATTAGATCAAGATGAGGGGAAAGAAGCCTATTCATTTACAAATGGATTCTCAGGGTATCACCACATCATAATTTTAGAGGATGACAAGAGAAAGACCAGTTTTATAACTAAGTGGGGGTCATTCACATATAACGTCATGCCTTTCTTCCTAAAGAATACCCCTGCTCTCTTATCCAGGATTGTTATTTCATCATTTCATCATTTCATACACAGGTTCTTAGAAGTCTACATGGATGATTGTACGGTATATAGTTTAGGAAAGGATCACGTAGGGATACTCTGGTTGATGTTTGATATATGTTGGGAGTTACATATAGCTCTAAACCTAAGGAAGTGTATTTTCTATGTACCACACATCAATTTTCTAGGCCATATTGTTTTTCGGGAAGGATTCCTGGTAGACCTCGCTAAATTTGTGGTTATCCTGAACATGCTTCCACCTACAACTGCGAAACAATTGTGTAAGATGCTTGGTAATACAATATACTACCGTAGGATCATTAGAATATATGTGAATATTACAACACCATTGGGAAAATTACTGAAGAAGTATGAAGCATTTCGGTGGATGAACAAGTGTGACAAGTGTTGGGCTAAATATATACACTATTAATTCCCAACGTTAAAGTTTTAACCAGGGAGTCGTAGACTTAGAGGTGCAAGCACATGAAATGAAGAATTGGAGCCTAGTCTAACCTAATGCCGACAAACCACACTTTAATGCAATAAACAAAACAAACAATGAATTCAATTGATAGGATACACACTAACACCTTAGGTTGAAACTCATTACAATAAGGTCATATCTCATGAGTTAGGCCTTTAATATTCCTTTGGTGTGAAGCTCTGGCAAATTAAAGTGCAGGAAACCAAAGTATAGGAAATAAAACCAAGTGCAAGAAGTAAAGAGTAAGAAATTTAAACTATGGAAAAGCCAAATTGAAGAAAACTAGTTAAAGAAAAATGTAATCAAACAATTAGACAACGAAATCTAAATTCAAACTATGAAAATGAAGTGCCCTTGAAAGAATACACCCAAGAAAGGAAAATGATGAAATCGAAATGAAGAGAAAGGTGAAGCGAGAGAAAAATGAAGAGATGGTGTAAAAGCAATGTCCTCTGTCCAGTTCATGCTCACTTATTCTTAACTCCACGCATGCAAAACAACATTACAATATTTACATAAAAAATTATTAACAAATGATAAAACAATTAACAATAAAATAATACACTTATATAAAAAATAAAAGACAATAACTAAATAACAAACTAACATAAATATATTAACTAAATAACAAAAATAAAAATACAAACTAACCTAACATTAAAGTAATGAATAAATATATCAACAAACTAAATAACGAACTAACATATATATTAACAAACTAACATCTTACCAAGTCACTATAATACTTTGACAAACAAAATAAAATGAAATCACTGTACTTAAAACTGGAGTAAGTCATGCACAGAAATATGTATATACATGGATTTTTAATCAAATACAAAATTAGAGACTTTGATTTTTTTTTCTCAAAGATATCTATTAAACTTTAAGTCTGAATAGATCTGTATGAGGAGGAAGGAGGGCGTAATTGCAGAGAAGTTTTTGTATTTGTTTTAATCATTTTTGTGGCTAAACAATGATCATGTTTCAATTGTCTACAAGTTTATTGATAGTGAAGATCATGATTAAGATTGCAAGTGACATAAATCAATCTATCGTAAGAATGAATGGGAAATAATGGTGTTAAATTGGTGCATATTTGTGGTGTTCTTATTCAAGGACCAATCTTCAAATTCGTAAAATAAATCAATAGAATTAAAATAATACAAAGCTAGAGTTAAATGTAAAAGGAAATCATCACACGAGTTGGAGATAGACTGCAAAAAAAACAAAATATAATCTGCAGCTAATTTAATGAAAATAATAAAAACAACAGGAAGTTACCTGAGCTGAGGGGCCCTTCCCAACCGAGACAAAAACTTGGAAGCTTAACTCAGTTCGGAAATGAAGTCTAGAATCCCAACGATCAATCAATAGTTACACAAATGGCGTTTTATTTAGGAACAATCATCATCCTTTTATCAATTTATGCGTCACCATTACATGTTGATCACCGTATAAATCATATCTTGTCTTGGTTACAAACCAAAATTATAGTAGATTCGTTCATCAAAATACTTTTCTTGTTATTTTTTTGTACCAAATTTGCTCTTGGACGATCTCATGAGATTGGCATTTGTGATGGAAACTTTTTGGTTTCAAATGAAGATGGGAACAAGAGCATCAAAACATAAAATGCATCTCTCCTTTTGACTCAATCCATGCTAGACTTCTATAACAACTCCATGTGGTTAAGGATAAAAATCGGATGCCAAAACAATAATCTTGACCCATCCTTCGTTTGCATAATTTAAGTGATTTGGTTTGAGATATGGACTTTATGAATGAAGCTCCATGTGACTTGGAGGTAAGATAAAATGCTATGAAAATAGAAATCCAACCTTCACATTGACTAGTATTACATGCTTATTAAAAAAAATATTCTCACAACATGAAAAATATGAGTTAAAGCACTGGCCATAATGCTTTAACCGTTCCTTTTTTGGAAAATTGCCTGCATAAGAGCCAATTTTCCATGCTAGAAACAAAACACAGGTTCCATATTCATCATATTATTCGTTATTTGCATGAACATCGTGGCCAAAATTAAGTATCTAGAACTTTTATTAATTTGGATGAATTATTCCCCATGAGTTGGAGGTCCACACATGTGACCTGGGTGGATTTTGACACTTGTTTCCATATGCTGACATCAATGCGGAGAAAACCCATGTTTCTTATTTTTGCCTCAAAGTTCACGATTATGCTAAACAACGACAAGTACCAAAATGATAATATTGGTGCGAAAATGCTTAACTGTTATTTTGGTACAAGAATACTGATTGTGCTAGTACAAGAATCACACTTCAAAAATCGTCAAGTAAACCATGATATAATCATCTTTTAACCACTAAAAAGATATAAAAGATGATGTATTAACCACACTGGATATAATGACGAATGATGGCGTTTAATTAGAGTTTATGGTGTGTATTAACAACAAAATGTGGGAAAAGGTGTAATAATGAATTTTTTTGTATAGCGGAAAACATAGCAAAAGTGGAGCTCAAAACACCCCCAAACCCAATAATTTGCATGTTCTCATGCAAACAAGGTGAACTCATGATAGTCTACTTATGAATTTATGTGACACTGTTTCTTTGTGTAGGTGTTGGTTCTTATGGAGCTACACTCTAGAAACTGATTATACTGTCACGGATTGATTTAAAACAGAGAAACAAAATTATCATGAAAATGGAGGAAAAGCAAGGGATGGGTTATCATAGAGTGGTATGAGTGTGGAGAATGTGAAATGATGGGGATGGTGGCCATATGAACTTGGAAACCTTTATACTCTATATCTTATATTCATTCTAAGACCAAGATTTACATGTGGTTCTTTGCTTGAATAAGAAACCATGACTTCATCCTCTTATTCAGAATCATTCAAATGACTTAGGAATGCTTTATGGTGTACAATAAGAAGACACTATAGATGTTTCTTTTTTTTGTTTTAGTATACCACATATTTCATTTTCAATGCTTGGTCTTATGATCAGAGTATAATTTTCATTATGATTGGTGGAGTGAAAATGGAAGGTTTAGTGAGTAGTTGTGATGGTAATTTATAAGTGGTAATAATGTGTAGTGAAGTGTGGAGTAGGTGATAGTGGTTATGCATCATGTTTTCCAAATTCTTAGTAAATTAAAGAGATTTATACATGCTTTACCTCAAGTTAACTGATGCATGTTGAAGTGGAAAATATGTAGAAGATTATGCAAGATATGTGGAATCATGATGTGTACCAATGAAATATGAAGATGAGGTAGAGAAAGGTAGATAACTTCTGAAGAGAATGAAGCTGATGAGGGCTACACAAAAGATGATGAGAGATGAAGAGAACGTAAGTTGATCTGCTAGATCCCGAAAAAAAAAATTTGGTTGAGATGAACTGAAGATGTTGGAGATGTTGAAGAGAGACTCTGAAGATTTGGAGATCTTGTAAGGTCTCTTCCAACAGAGCCTTATAAAACATAAGTTAAAATAGAGAAATACTATCCTAACTTTTTAACCATTCATTGTCCATCATAATTATAATTTATGAGCAACATCATAATAAACCACATATTCATCATCATAACAAACCACATATTCAACAACATGATAATAAACCACAAAACACAACATAATAATGAAAATGCATACCTCTAACTGATGCTATTGTTGTTCTCCAACTCTGCCTAATGCTCTACCCAAAACTGACTAACCTCCCAACCATCTAGGAACAGAGCCTCTCCATCTCCCTAGCTCCAGGATTCTGTAAGGATTCCTGGCCCCCGAGCCCAAAACTCTGAGCAACAGGTGCCCCCTGTCTCAATCCACCAAACTCCAACAAGTTCCTCAAGAAAAAACTAGTACCATCCTCTAGCAATCTACTCTAGCCCCTCCAAATTAGCAATACATTCCTCTCCTCTCAAAAATTATGCTCTCCCCAAAACCCTAAAAGTCCCTTCTCGAGTGTTTTTCCCTTCTCTTATCCTCCTTTCCCCCTCTCTCAATCACTACCTTCTCCCTTTCATTAAGACTCACCCACCTTGTCCCTCCATTCAATGCCAACCACATTATCCTTTTTCTCTTTAATGATTCCATCATTTGATACATTAAGTCTCCATTTAATAAGTTAAAATTTATTAAACTCAAATTCATTAATCAAAAATTTAATCATGAAATTAATTAATTAATTAACTAATATACATTAAAAAATTATTTAAATCATGACAATTGATTAAACACTTTGGGTTGTTACATACAACCACCCTTCAGGAAACTTCGTCCTGAAGTTAAAGTATTTTATGATACAATGGAAAAGACACATGGTTCACACATTCATATCAAATAACCAACATTAATAGTAAGTAAGCCAAGAAAAATCATACATACTAGTGTACATGTACAAGAAATGCATGTGTAGCTAGTACATACAAGTCTTGTGCATGTACTAATAACAATAACTATCACCCTTATAGCAATTTATGTATGCATCCAATCCAATCAACAAGACTATTCATTTTATAAAAGATAATAAACCGATGAAATGTTTGTAAATTCCCTTAATTACAATAATCTAGCTCAACAATTTTATTTAGACAACTGTGGTTTTGTTACGTAATTATGAATATTCATATATACACATTTTCTTTTCAGAAGGAAAAACAATAAATTCCACCATAAGACGAATCTCCATACACTCAACTATTTCTATTCATCCTTCCTCCCTAACTTACTTCCATCTTCCATTCCTATCCTTCCTATGTTGGACTATCTTGGAGCGTCAACTATATTGACCTAACTCCAAATAGAACCCGTAAGCGGAAGTGTCACTATCTTGACCAAGCTTCCCCAGCAGGCAATTGACAGTCATTATCACACGTCTAGGGGAGAATGAGCTAACACCGTCCTCCCATGACTCCAGGTTTCAGAGGATACACAGTGAGAAATGCCTCCACCCCTCCTAACAGGACTAGGGTCCACACCCTACAATGGAATATATAGTGGCACTGTGTTGCTAGGAGTTTTGTCATCGTTTATTCTGTTTTGGGTAGTCTCACCACCTGAAATCCTGCACTGGTCCACATATCATAGCAATGCATCCAAACCAAAATAATTTCACATACAAAGATTCATAGCATATTGTTTCTTAGTCATTGGTCATAACATCCACTTTTATTATCATTATCCCTTGGCTATTTCATAGCCCAATGACCTGCAGATTAGTCTATAACACAAACTCATACATATCTATGCATTATCATCATGTAATTGCATATAACCATAATCTCAATTCGGTATCCACATACCAACAAATTTAACATCAAAGTTTTCAAGTTAGAAATAGATCTCATAATATCCCCATAATTCAATGAACGTTACCCGTTCATAGAATTTTCATTTACATAATAGATTGCATCATATCCATCATCATTCAAATAGCATTTAAACATTCATAAAATTTACATTCTCACAATATATTGCATCATATCCATCATCATTCAAAGACATTTAAATATTCATAAAGGTCCATACGTCTTAAAAGTTCAAGTGTATCATTAATAGTTTCATGGTGAACATAAAATAAAGGTAATCAGACCTCAGGTAATCCTAGCTGTCTAAGTTAAAAGGTGGTGTTACATACACCCAACCTTCGAGAAAATATTCTCAAGGTGGTCAAAAAAATGAGGGATAATCTCGTCGTAATGTCTCGACATCCTCCCAAGTAGCATATCTTGGACTATACTTGTCTCATCGGACCTTAACTTGGTCTACCAAACAGTTCCTGAGATGTCAGACTCTACGGTCCTATATGCGTAACGGTTCTACTGTGAGGGTTCCCGTGTCCTATACCTACAATTCCTTCCAATTTATTTTATGTGATTCATCAACAACATAATGATGTAGAACAGATACATGAAAAGCATTATGATTTTTATGCAAGTGGGGTGGAAGTACGAGATGATAGGCAATGGGTCCAATTTTCTCTTGGATTCTGAATGGTCCTATAAATCGAGGTGAAAACTTTGTCCCATTCCTGAACCGAATGGTACTCTTATTCGGTCTGATATGAATGAAAACCTAATCTCCCACTTTATAACTTTGGTTGGTTCTGTGTGCATCCGCATATCTTTTATGTCTATCATGTGCTTCCTTTAGTCTCTGCCTAATCTGAATCACCTATTCCTCCATCTCTTGGATTAATTATGGCCCAACTGTCACTCAATCTTCTAACCTCTCCCAAATCAATGGTGGTATGCATGGCCTTCCATAGATATCTTCATAGGGTGGCATTCCAATGGAGCTATGAAAACTGTTATTGTACGCAAACTCTACCAAAGGTAGGTACTTATCCCAATGGGTTTGATTATCCATGACGTACATCCTAAGCATGTCTTCCATAACCTGATTTACTCTCTCAGTTTGCCCATTTGTTTCAGGATGATAAGTTGTACTTAAGTTCAACTGAGTCCCCAAAGCTGACTGCAAACTTGTCTAAATCCTAGAATTGAATCTGGAGTCCCTATCTGAAATGATCTTCTTAGGTATCTTGTGCAAATAGATGACCTCACTTACAAACACGCATGCCACATCAGTGACATCGTAAGTGTCTCTAACCAGAATAAAATGAGCACTCTTGGTTAACTTATCAACTATTACAAGAATGGCATTGTGTCTATGAGATGTGAGAAGTAACCCCATCACAAAATCCATAGAGATGACTTCCCACTTGGACATAGGGACATCATGTGGTTGTAGGAGACCTGTCAAGTGATGGTGTTCGGATTTCACTTGTTGACACTCTAGGAACTTGGAAATGAAATGGACTACATTGCGCTTCATGCCTACCTAGAATAAGAGCTTTCTCATGTCTACGTGCATTTTCTTCACACCCAGATGTGCACAATAAAGTGCTCTATGGGATTCCTTCAGTATGATGCTTCGAATATACCCACCTTCGGGGATGTACATCCTTCCTTGATATCTTAATAGTCCATCTTCTTCCAGAATATATCCTTCATACTTTGGATCTAATTGCCTCCCACTCTTTAAATACCAACTGTCTCCATGGAGTTGCGTCAACACACGTTCATTCAGATTGAATTTTAAGGGTACCAAGGAGAAGACACATGGTCTCCTACTCAAGGCATCTACGACCACATTTTCCTTTCCCTTTATGTATGAAATACCAAAATTGTACTCACTCATAAACTCACTCCATCGCCTTTTCCAGGAATTTAGATCCCTTTGAGTGAAGAGATGTTTTAAACTTTGATGGTCTGTTTTGAGCTCAAAGTTTCACCCCACTAGATAGTGCCTCCAAAGTTTCAGAGATAGCATTATAGCTGCCAACTCTCAATCATGAGTAGCATAAAGATCCTCATTTTTCTTCAACTTCCTTGATGCATAATCTATCACTCCTCCATCCTGCATTAGCACGCCCCCCAACCCTTGCTTTGAGGCATCCATGAAGACTATGAAGTCCTTTTCCATATCTGGCACTCGTAGAATTGGCGCACTAGTTGGTAACCTCTTAAGCTCAATGAATGCACTATCACATTCTTCTATCCATTCATACCTGACCCCCTTTCACTACAAATTGGTGATGGGTTTCTCTATTTTAGAGAACCCTTCCATAAATCTCCGATAATAACCTGCTAGCCGCATGAAGCTTCTTACCTCATGAGCATTTTTCGGCACTGGCCATTCCGTAATGGCCTTTACCTTTTCTGGGTCCACAGAGATTCCTTCGCCGGAAATGATATGACCTAAATAGTGGATTTATTTCTAGAAGAAGGAACACTTCGACAACTTCCCATACAATTTGTTCTCTCTAAGGCAAGACAACACCACTCACAAGTGTTCCTCATGTTCTCTTTCATTCTTGGAATAGATAAGGATATCATCTAAAAAGACTTGTACAAAGTGGTCTAAGTACTTCCAAAATACACCATTCATGAGGCTCATGAATACTGATGGTGCATTGATCAATTTGTAAGGTATGACAACGAACTCGTAATGCCCAAACCAAGTTCGAAAGGTAGTTTTAGGAATATTTCCTTCCTTAATCCTTAACTGGTGATGCCCTGATCGCAAATCAATTTTTGAGAATATCGTTGTTCCTTTCATCTAATCAAAGAGGTCATCTATTCGTGGCATTGGGTACCTATTTTTCATTGTAGCACGGTCCAAGTCCCTATAATCTATACATAGTAGTAAGGAACTGACCTTCTTCTTCAAAAAGATTACTGGTGCACCCCAAGGTGAGACACTGAGCCTTATTATCCCTAAGTTGAGTAGATCTTTTAACTGCATCTGCAACTCACAAATTTTTTGCACTTTCATCCTATATGGAGTCTTAGAAATTGGTTTTTCACCAGTTTTTAGCTCAATAGTGAAATCAAGATCCCTCTCAGGAGGTAACCCTGGTAACTCATTCGGAAAAACATCTTTAAACTATGACAATACTGGGTACTGATCCAAGGAGGGTCCTTTCCTTTCACTCACTGCTTCCACTACATAAAGTCGACACCCTTGCCTCATGCACCACTTAACTTTCATAGTTGAGATCAAGCGTAGAGACACCTTTCTCCATACACCATGGATCTCTACTAGCCTTCCTTCATCGTCAACACAAAGCACCCTTTTTGTGAAACAATCTACCATAGCTCGATGGGATTCTACCCAATTCATTCCAATGATTAGGTCATACATCTCGAGAGCAGTGACATATACCTTCAACCTAGTAGTACACACTCCCATGTCTACTAGACAATTATCAATGCTAGGTCCTACCGCTTGTTTTCCCGCGAAGCCATCTCGACTTGTTTAAAGTCATTGTGCTTGTAGGCTGCCAACCCACTCTTTTATAATGAAGATGGTGAAATGAAACTATCTGCAGCACCAGAATCAAATAAAATTTTAACATTGATATGATTTAGAGTACCTGATGACTCCACCACCATGGATTGATTTTCTTCCTGGTGATTATTAACTCCTTCATAAATATGGTGGCTTCCACTTTCCCTCCCCATTGGGGCCTTTCCTTCTTTATGCACAAATTTTTCTTCCAACTCTGGGCAGTCATGCTGGTAATGGGGTCCCTCACATCCCCAACATGTAATACGAGATTGAACCTGCGCACCACCCTATGATGGTCTCTGAAATGAGTTCCTTCCCCTGGAACCCCTACCCCTATTAGTTGCTCCCTGAGAAGGTCGTGAACCTGCCTGTGTCGTTGGTGATGAACGAGATGATGCACTTGCTGCCATTGAAATACCTATGGTGATTGTCCTTGGTACGACTCTATTACCATATGGGGGTCGCCTAGAGCTCCCTCCCCTGGAGAAGGTCCTAGGGGCCTTCCCCACAAATCCATGATGATGCAAAAAGGTCAATCTCGTACCTCCATTTAATTTCATGTGTTCTTCCGCATAACGTGCATTTTCAACCGCTTCTGGTACTGAAGATAGTTTCCACATCTGCACCATGGTCCTTGTCTTAGGGTTTAACCCATAAACAAAGCATTATGCCTGTCGTTGATAATTATCCATGTATGAAACATATTTCACCAACTCCATGAACCTGATCTCGTATTCTTCTACGGTCCTATTTCCCTATACTAGAGCATGAAATGCTCCCACCTGTTGTTCCTCATAGTAAGCTGGTAGATATTTCCTTTGGAACCTCTCCTCAAAAACTTCCCAAGAGATGGTGTCCAAGGTAAGGTGCAATTGCCTCTCTAGGTTACCCCACCAGTTCAGGGCACCATCCCTTAACTGAAAGATAGTTATTTTCGCCTTTTATGTGGAAGCATAGTCTCTTAAGGGGAAACATCGTGTCATCCCTTCCAACCATGCTTCTGCACGTTCACTAGCACGACCCTCGGCAAACTCTGGAAGTTTAATCTTTTTCAATTCTCTAGTGATGTCCTCGGGTGGAAGCTCTCCCCCTAAATCCCTTGACGCTTTAGGGTTACCCATTCCAGATGGTGGGAGATCCACTTCGATCCCTGTTGGCTGACGCCCCTTTAAATTCTCATTTATGGCCTCCAAAGAGTGCAGAATGAGAGCTAATTCAGGCAATGGTGGTGGCGGTGTTGGCGGTCTTTGCGCCAATACCCCTATGCCTTGATTTCCTCGAGTCCTAACCATCCTATATAATTGAATTTTCATCAACCAAGAGTTTGTCAGGGAGAGTTTAAGGCAATTCGCATTTGCGCAACTTAAACTTGAAAACAAAGGGTTAGGCGTAAGTTTTTTTTTCTTTTACTTGTCTGTAAACAGACGTTACCCTCTTTAGGGGAAGTGGCTAGGTCAAGGTCAAAAGCCTCTAAGCTTGATGTCTTCGCCTAAGAAAACTATTGACTCCCTCACCTGGTAGCTACACTAGCACTATACCACACTCGTCAATTCCTCTAACTTACCTTCCTAGTGCGCATG
>ML777353.1:444016-474981 GCA_009831015.1 Picea engelmannii
TTAAATAATTAACCTTTAAACTAATTTAAACAATAATAGTTTAAACCTAAAATAATTTAAAAGAATAAAATAAATATAAAATAAAACAATTAAAATACAAATAAATAATTAATTAATTAAAATAATTAAATTTAAAAAAAAAATCTAAGTCGGGCAATGGGTCCTTGCATGAGGCCTACGTGCCCCCTGGGCTCTCATCCCCAAAAACCCTATACCCCCAACCCTAGCTTCGCATAATCCTTCTTCCTCTCCTCTTTCCCACTCTACATAGAACTTTTGGCGGCAGAGAAGTCATGCACAAAGGAGGTGCTGGTGTGGTTGCCCCTTGCAGGATTCCTTCATGAACTTTCCTCTTCTGGCTCCTAGCTTCTCCGACCAACATGTTGCAGGTTCCATTAGGGCATTATGTTTTGTTTTTTTTTGTGTGTGAAGATAATTTTTTTGTATAGGCGTAGTTTTTTTCGGATATTGTTTTTTGTATAGGTCTGCTAGGGCATGTTGATGCATAGTGCACCCATAATATTTTTCAACGGGATATCTCCCTGGCGGTCTATGTGTAGGCACTTTGCCTCTATATGTGATATGTGTTGTGAGTTATGGAAAGGTCTGGGGAGTTTGGCATTGGGCTCTGTGTATGGTTTATGTGTTGGCTTGGCTCATGGTCTACACGAGCTTTGGCTCCGTGTGGACTCTTTCCTTTCTTACTGGATTAGCACTTAATGTGTCGGGCCCTTCCATTGTGCTTGGGCATATAGGGTTTCCAAGACACTTGCAGAGCGAGTGGCGCTGCAATACCACAAGGATCATGATGAGTAGTGAAATACTTATGCCTCTTGTAATCTCGGTGTTTGGTCTTATGCACTAGTGGTGCAGACCCCCAACCCTCGGGCCGAGATCCACACAGGATCATTCTTCTTCTCCCCAAGCCGAAGCGGCTCCCTCGGATCCCTATTGGAACTTCTCTAATATGATCCACAGGTCCATCGTGAAAACCCACCCTATGCAACTTAACACCAAGTGCGAGCCTCACATCCCCTTGCGACCACAATCAGGACTTTAACGCAAGCGCTCCTCATGACTTGTGATCGCGCAAGTTCGTGAGTCGAATACCCTCAACTCCTCTTTTCCAAACCTTTGATACCCGAGATGAATATATGGGTATGGCTCCCTCCTTGCTAACGCCTTCCGCACATAACCACTGGTTCGGGCCTAACTCTAGCACCCCTTGCAACTCGCAACTTCGCGAGTTGGAGTGTTGAACCTTTCTGCTCCTCCTTTGTGAAACCCCAAGATGTGAAAGCTTTGTGATGGGTTGGTTCCTTCTAAGGTGACACGCGTAGGCCACTTGTCGCCTACTTTTGTCTTCTCTGTGCACTCTATGTTTCTACCACCTATCAACCACACGGTCCCCACCTAACGGACGTGCCACGTGTTCACATGAGCCCTCGGTGCCCAGTACTTCATGATTTCTGCAGTCGAGAAGAAGTTCTTTCAACCCCCGAACCCTTGATATGCGATACCACTCGGAGGTTTTGATCCAACGGTTCTTCTGTGGCTTGGATCCAATGGTTTGGATCTCCTCCTCTGCTCCTCGCAACTCGGGATTTTGTGAGACCAAGAGTTTTTTCTACCGTCTCACGAACATGAAATTCACAAAATGATCCAACGACGTGGGTTGAAACAAGATCAACAACTCTCATTGATTCTCGAATCCTGGGTGATGGGTTTCACCGACTTCTAACCACCCTACAACTCTGCAAGATCCAACGACTCTCGCAACTTTGACACTTCCTTCATGAAGGCCTCTCACCGCCCATATGACTCCTTTCCTTCGCGACCTCCTAGAGGTTAAACTCCATGCACCTTCCTCCAAATTCAATGGCTATCGATCCTTTGGCCTAGATCTGACAACCTAGATCTATCCTCCTTGCACTCTCTCCTCCTGTGTGTCTAGATGTAGATTCAACGGTCTAGATTTTTCCTCCTAGTGTCGATCCAATGACAGTTGTAGCTCCTCCTTGAGCACGTGCTTCTTCCTTCCCCATGGAATATTTTCAAAGTTTCAAAGGCCTCAACCTTTGCTTCCTCTGTGAACTCAATTCCTCTGTATATCGCTTGTGTTCTAGGAACATTATCCCTCCTGAGCTTCGTTCACTCTAAAACCTTAAAAGGTTTATTGACCTCTACACTCCTTGTAGGGTGCCTGCACACTACTGTGTTGTCCATCCTGAGATTTTCCTGCTCAAACCTCTAATGGATTCAGCCCTTGCCTTCTCCTTCAAATGGAGATTGGTGCCCTCTTGGCAACTTCCCATTCGAGTACTCCCTACTAAACAAACAAAGTATTCAACAAATCTGTGAGTGTCTTTCTCCTCGACACTTCTCCTTCTTCCCTGAACTCGAAATAGAGTCCCTCCTATGAAATTCCTTGCACTCACTTGATGCCCTTCTGGAAAATCTATACAGAACCTCGAACGTTCTATCTTCTCACTGGACTCGAAATAGAGTTCTTTATGTGCACTCTATGCACTTGCTCAATGCCCTCCTGGTAGAGCTTACACAGAACCCCCATTGATTATGTTATCTCTTTGAATTCCTCTATACAGTCTTACCTCCAAGGTGTTTAGCAACCTTGAGGCTTCCTCCTTGATTCAATGACTTCCTTTGGTGTGCCCTCCTGGCACAACTTTTTCCAAATTCCGCAGAATTCAGAAGTGCACTCTATGCACTGGCTTACAGAACCCATAGTATTCTATCATGCAACCTCTTGCATGAAGCCACAAAGAACCAAATCTGGAATAAAAGAGCCCAACAGACAATGATTTATGTCTGTATCTTGCAAATTCACATCTAACATACATCTACAACATATCATAACCACACAAAGACATTCATCAACGACACATAATAACATGCAGGAAAAACTGCTCTAATTGTATTAGTATGAAATGCCTCTTTACAATGTGAGATCGGGCTGCAACAAAGTCATGGATTCCTCTCTTCTCTAACTTATTCCCCATTCTTCTCTACCTTCTCTTCCCTTTTCTCTCTACTCTATTGAAAACAAAATAATATCTTTTTACAAAAGGGGGCTCCTCGAGCTCTTCCCTCCATCCTCACCAACTCTCATTAATTACAATGAATTACATTGAATGGGCCATCTAATCTGAATTAGATCTAGATCCCCATCAACCTGTCAGCCATTAAAGGTGAAACTAACTATAGCCTACTCAAAGGTATGGCTTGGATCTTCGGCCTTACAATCATTTAATACATTTTCAAAATTTCAAAAACGAGAGGGTTGCGCCTCTCTCCTTCCATTGAATGCACGCTTGATGTGTTGGTTGGATGGCGCTTGTTTACATGGAGTGATGCTTCTGCATCATACTCCTCAGCTACAAAAATCGTGAGCTCCTTCTCATGAGATTCCCAGCATGGCTTTGAAATCCACCTGGATCCCAAACAGTTCTTTGGAGTTGTCCTGCTCCATTTCCTTGTTGTTGTTGTTGATTCTACTACCCTATTGCTATGGCAGGTTCTCCTCTACTTAGCTTCCCTTTGTTGACCACTTATGTTGATCTGATCATCATCCTTCTGATCTTCTCAATATCGTCATCTAGTTGCTCCCATGTTTGGCTCTCCTTTCACATCCTGCTCCGCTACACTTCTTCCCTACAAATGGGTAGATCATCTCGATCCCCAAGACTATCTTCTTCCTTTGTGGCCTCAACTTGCCACTCTGCTGAAAAATTTAGTTCTGTAGTCTGATCACTGAGTCTATTATCAACTTCCCCTTTTGACAGCTTTGCTTCTGCTAGTTCTCCTTGTGCTGGTTGAATTCCAGCTTCCTCCAGCTGCTCCACCAAACTGGAATTTTCCTTCCTCTTCTACTACATGCCTCGACAATGCAGTTATCATCTGTTTAGCTCCCTGGCTGGAAATTCTGAGCGACTCCTCGAAATGCTTCTTCGCTAACATCTGCATGACTGTATCCTCTCGACAGTCATCTACTGGTTTTGGATTATTCATCCAATCCTCCAACATTTCTAACTCCTTCTCCCATGGAGTGAGCATCTCAACTGTGTGCTCCTCTTCTTTTCCTTGGGTAGCTTCTGACATCTACTCCATCTATTTGATAGTCACAGCTGGTTGTCTTTTTGCTGTTGCTGCACCCGAAAAATCTTCTCTGGCCTTACCTTGGCTGCTTGGTAGGAATATCTGAATTCCTCCAATGATCAGGAGATTCCTCTGATCCTTCCCTATTAGCTCCTCTCATTGATCCTAACTCACCTCTGATTTCATGAGACTCTCACGTGGCCTCATCTTCTCTCCCTTGCCCTCCTGGAAATATGGAGTTTCCTCTCTTCCTCTTCCCACTTGGCAGCCTATGAGATCATTTGATCCCATCTCAGTTCCCACTTGGCAACTTGAAATTTCCTCATTGCTCACCTAGCAGTCTCTGAGATCGTCCAACGATCCCATCTCATTGCCCATCCGACAATCTAAACTTTCTTCACTGCCTTCCTGGTAGTTCACGAGATCTTCTCGTGATCTCTTCTCCTCTTTATCACTGAGATTTCTCCTAGCTTCTGGTTCACACACATGAACCATCTCTTATGTGGTCGTGAGGCTTTTCAAATACCTCAGCCACCTCCTCAATAGCCTTTGTTGTCTTCTAGCCAACAATTTATTTACTGGCCACTTTGATTTCCTCCTTAGAGGCCACTCATACACCCAATGTGTCTTTGCATTCTATTGCACCCACAGTGAAAGCTCTTACATTCTCTCCCTCAACTTAGTGAGTTCTTTATCCATTTCATCTTTTCTCTGCTACTGGTGATTCTTCTTTCCACCGCGTCCATGTCCTTCAGTAGCCATCTTCCTGTTCCTCTCTACCCTCCTAGAAAACTTTTTTTTGTCACTCTGCAACTGAGAGCACCTCAAGCATCTCCTATAGTTCACCTGACTATACCAATTGGCTGTTGCATCCTGCAACAATCTTCACCTTTTACCTGTCTCCTACAGGCTCTTCTTCATCTTGCTTCCTCTTTTGCCTGAAATATACGGGAAAATTCCTACTCTTATACCACTTGTTGGTATCAAACTAATCCTTCTCCTCTAGCTCCTTCTTCCTAAAATATATAGAAACGATCAGGCTCTGATACCACTTTCACGGAAAAACCCCCAACCCTCGATATGCAATACCATGCAGAGGTGCTGATCCAATGGTTCTCTTGTGGCTTGGATCCAATGGTCTGGATCTCCTCCTTTGCTCCTCGCAACTCAGGATTTTGCGAGACCAAGAATTTGGTCTACCCTCTCACGAACCCCAAATTCATGAAATGATCCAACGATGTGGGTTGAAACAAGATCAACGGATCTTGTTGATTCTCAAATCCTGGGTGATGGGTTTTACCGGCCTCTAACCACCCTGCAACTCTGCAAGATCCAATGAATCTCGCAACTTCAGCACTTCCTTCACAAAGGCCTCTCACCGCCCATATGGCTCCTTTCCTTCACGATCTCTTAGAGGTTAAACTCCATGCACCTTCCTTCGGATCCGACGATTATCGGTCCTTTAGCCTAGATCTGACGGCCTAGATCTATCCTCCTTGCACTCTCTCCTCTTGTGTGTCTGGACGTAGATTCAACGGTCCAGATTTTTCCTCCCAGTGTCGATCCAATGATAGTTGTAGCTCCTCCTTGAGCATGTGATTCTTCCTTCCCCTTGGAAGATTTTCAAAGTTTCAAAGGCCTCAACCTTTGTTTCCTCTATGAACTCATTTCCTCTAGATATTGCTTGTGTTCTAGGAACGTTGTCCCTCCTGAGCTTCGTTCACTCTGAAACCTTAAAAGGTTTCTCGACCTCTACACTCCTTGCAGGGTGCCTACACACTACTATGATGTCCATCCTGAGATTTTCCTACTTGAACCTATAAGGGATTCAGCCCTTTCCTTCTCCTTCAAATGGAGATTGGTGCCCTCTTGGTAGCCTCCTGTTCGAGTACTCCCTGCTAAACAAACAAAGTATTCAGCAACTATGTGAGTGTCTTTCTCCTCGACACTTCTCCTTCTTCCCCAAACTCGAAATAGAGTCCCTCCTATGCAATTCCTTGCACTCACTCAATTCCCTTCTGGCAGAGCTCTACAAAACCTCAGACATTCTATCTTCTCACTGAATTCAAAATAGAGTTCTTTTTGTGCACTCTATGCACTTGCTCAATGCCCTCCTTGCAGAGATTCCACAGAACCCCCAGTGATCTTGTTATCTCTATGCCTTCCTCTACATAGTCTTACCTCCAAGGTGTTCAACAACCCTGAGGCTTCCTCCTTGAGTCAATGACTTCCTCTGGTGCACCCTCCTGACACAACTTTTTCCAAATTCCGTAGAATTCAGAAGTGCACTCTATGCACTGGCCTACAGAACCCGCAATGTTATGTCATGCAACCTCTTGCATGAAGCCACAAAGAACCAGACCTAGAATCAAAGAAACCAACAAACAAAAACTTTTTTTTGTATCCTACAAATGCACATCTAACATACATCTACAACATATCATAACCACGCAGAGACATTCATCAACAACACATAATAACATGTAGGAAAAACTTCTCTGGTTGTATTAGTATGAAATGCCTATTTACAATGTGAACTCAGACTACAACAGAGTCATGGCTTCCTCTCTTCTCTAAATTATTCTTCGTTCTTCTCTACCTTCTCTTCTCTTTTCTCTCTACTATATGGAAAAAAAAAAAAAAAAATTACAAAAGGGGGCTCCTCGAGCTCTTCCCTCCATCCTCGCCAACTCTCATTAATTACAATGAATTACATTGAATGGGCCATCTAATCCAAATTGGATATATATCCCCATCAACCTATCAGCCATTAAAGGTGACACTAACTACATCCTTCTCAAAGGCATGGCTTGGCTCTTCGGCCTTACAATCATTTAATACATTTTCAAAATTTGAAAAACGAGAGGGTTGCACCTCTCTCCTTCCATTGAATGCATGCTTGATGTGTTGGCTGGCTGGCATTTGTTGACGTAGAGTGATGCTCCTCCATCAACCAGTGTTCAAAGTACAACACAGTGCTAAAATATAAGGCTTTTCTTATGTGTTATATCTTGATGCAATCAATAAAAATTATCTCAAGGAAGTCTCCTCGTGTAATATCTTTGCGGTGAAGGATAAAACTATTTCTACTCCAGCACTGCATGGAACCATACTTACTGGAGTTACAAGGAAGAGTATGATTGAGGTGGCTCATAGTCGAGGTTATGAGGTCCATGAGCATTGATTCGGCGTTGGGAAAAAAGCTGGCTCATAGACCACCATACCCACTGCCCTCGTGGCTCCTTCATGTGGCTTGGTGCTATTCTGTGTTGTAGGTGATATTCCAAATAGATCTCCCTTACTTTATCTTTGCTCGAATCTTATGAGAGAGCCGCATTCATCCAAGATTCTCTCAAAAGAGGTAATAGTGGTATCATTGATGTGAGTTTGATATCATATTTTACAGATTTTATTACATTGTCTTTTCTATTAGGAAAATAGTTTGTTTGTAAGTATGAATTGTAGGACGGAATAGGTATGTTGGTGGTAGGTTCACACCACTTTCTTCTATACCAACGATGAGACAGACATCAGCACCCACTGAGTTCTCACCCAAGCTTGGAATTTGATGCATTGAACATTGAAACGACCCGAGGTCTCATTCTTGGTGCTTGTAATCTGACGCATGGAGCACAACAGTGCCCTCTCGTGGGCTCCTCCTCCATGTGAGTTGGTGCTTGCACATTGTACTTTTACTTGGTGATGTATGAGCACTAATCCATGTTGTGTGTTTATGGAAATTGTTTGTATCGATGCTTTTTGGAACATTTTTCTTTTAAATTTTAGACTTATTTGATAGTTTATTCAAACTCTAGTCGTCAATAATTATAGAGACAGATTCACTAAAAATTTTAGTTTGACATTAATATTTATAGCTAGCCCATAATAATTATGAATAGTTGTCATCTTCAATAGGGGTCATAGGCATATTGTGTTTCCCTTTTAATATCATAAGGGCTGGTTTATTACATCCATTTCACCTATTTCATTTTAAACCATAAAGGATTGAAAGAAAACCTTGATTATCTTCCTATAGGGTTGAAAGAATTGCTTGAATAAGGTTTAGATTATTGTGAACTTTAAATTGGTTAGACTTGCTTAGATTAGTGCAGTGCTTCCTTTACATTAGAAAAGATGTATGTGGTTCCTTCACATTTTCAATATGTGTATTATTTATATTTATAACTATGTTAAACTATAAAAAAAATTATCAGTATGTATATTATTATTTATATTTATATCTGTGTTTATGGGATTTGCTTGCAGGTTAGGTGGAGATGGAGCTTGAACTTGGCCCTTGGGCCCAGATTTATATTTACTCTTGTATATATTATTTATATCTCTAGTTATTTATGTTTATATCACCCTTTTCAAGGATTTTACCTATATAGGCCAACACATTTTTTAAAGTTGTAGGGGGTTTCAGGGAGATTTTTAGGGTTGTTTGATTGACACAAAACATAACTTTCAGTCAAGATTCAAGAGGACGGGTGGGTAGGTAGGCCCTTGGCTCCAGATTTTAAACCAAGGCTCTGATACCATGTGTAAGGTCTCTTCCAATAGAGCCTTATAAAACATAAGTTAAAATAGAGAAATTAAATTCTAACTTTTTAACCATTCATTATTCAGCATAATTAAAATTTATGAGCAACATCATAATAAACCACATATTCAACATCATAACAAACCACATATTCATCATATTCAGCAGCATGATAATAAACCACAAAACACGGCATAATAATGAAAATACATACCTCTAACTGATTCTATTGTTGTTCTCCAATTCTGCCTGATGCTCTGCCCAAAACTGACTAACCTCCCAGACAACTAGGAACAAAGCCTCTCCAACTCCCTAGCTCCAAAATTCTGTAAGGATTCCTGGCCCCCAAGCCCAAAACTCCCAGCAACAGGTGCCCCATGTCTCAGTCCACCAAGCTCCAACAAGTTCCTCAAGAAAAAACTAGTACCATCCTCCAGTAAGCTACTCTAGCCCCCCAAATCAGCAATATAGTCCTCTCCTCTCAAAAATGATGCTCTCCCCAAAACCCCAAAAGTCCCTTCTCGAGTGTTTTTCCCTTCTCTTATCCTCCTTTCCCCCTCTCTCAATCACCTCCTTCTCCCTTTCATTAAGACTCACCCACCTTATCCCTCCATTTAATGCCAACCACCTTATCCCCTTTCTCTTTAATAATTCCATCATTCGATACATTAAGTCTCCATTTAATAAATTAAAATTTATTAAACTCAAATTCATTAACCAAATATTTAATCATGAAATTAATTAATCAATTAACTAATATACATTAAACAATTATTTAAAACATGACAATTGATTAATTACTTAGGGTTGTTACAGATCTCCCCCAAACCCATGAGTTTGTATGTCCTCATGGAAACTATTTAAGACTCAGTGGCATGTGACTATAAGAAAACAAATTCTTCCAACTTTTGTTGATACAAACCGAGAGTTGCTAAGAATAGAAATCTGAGAGATGCTAATGAATTGTGGGCACAAAGTCCATCATTTCTCAGCCTGACCACACAAAGAGAAAATCATAAGGTCATATAATAAACTGATCATAACATGAAGTACATCCAATGTCACATTTTTAAAATTTATATTTGAACAATTTTCGAAGATCACTTATGAATATTCCTCCTCTATGATTGACCGAGATAATTCAAGCATAACCCACAAAAAATGTATAATCGACTTTTCTGTTCTATAGAAAATATTCCTATTTCCTTGATTAAACAAAATTCATCAAAACATTATCAACACTTATGTTCAAAGAGCCCTGTATAAATTAGAGTTTGGATTTTGTTCTTCTCCTTTAGGAAGGAAAATAAAAGAGTATTAGCAGTCTCAACAAATGAAAACCCCATAGGAAACCAATCAAACTTTTTCACTTTGAAAAGATTTACAGTGATTCAAGTAATAAAGATAAATTTCATAGTTGAGTATATTAAGATTCTAAGATCATGGTCCCACTCTTAAGATAGTACATCTTAGATATAGTATGAATTGGATGATAGGGTGTTAAGGTAAACTTAGGGTTATTCTCAAATAGCAAATAGATGGATTTTATTTAACCTTCAGTTCAACCATGCATGGTTCTTCTTAATGATTTACACACGTATATCATTCATACAAACAAACATAGATTAGGCATATCAAAATCAAAACCCATTTCTAGCAAGTTTGTTCAGTACTTTGATGGGGTAATTTTGACATCTAAGAAATACCCCCCAGGCAGAATGCCCCATTTCCCACGAGCATGTTCAGTACCCTGATGGGTTTTCCTAGTCATACCACAGGCTAGTACTCCCTGCCAGCAGGCTAGTACTCCTAGTCAGTATCTCGGTGGGTTAGCCTCTTACACCTATTTTCCATCATAGGATCTTGTCCCAAAATTCACCCTTAAGATAAAATTTTGTAGTTTTATTTTGCATGGGTGAATGGAGGAGCAACTATGAAAATCATTTTACATGATGAGATGGTATTAGGTTGGAAGATATTCTACAAATTTCCCATAAAAGATTATCCTCATGAAAAATAGACTTATGTATTTAGATAAGTCCAAAGACATATCATGGTTAAATTTACTTAATGTGTGGTGGATGAAGCCATTATAGAATAACCTAAAGTACCTCTAGTCCCTAAGGTCATCTTCTTCACATAGGATTATAGTAGTGTTCCCATGGGTAGAAACATCATGTACTCTCCTGCAACTATTTAATAAATATGCTCTACTGACCAACTTTGAGATAAGATCAAGTTGTAATAGCTCCCTACACGTCTCATAATATGGAATTTTAAATTTATGTAATCTCATAATTAAAAAATGAAGGACTATGAACCACTGCTATAATAAATGGTCTGAAATTTTGTATAAAGAACGGAGAAGAAATATCTAAAAGAAATGAAAATGATTGGTTATGTCAAGAAGTCTTGGGTTTGATATTTGAATTTTTTCTTTTTAGTTTTACTCTGTCAATAATTGTCTAAACTGTAAATTCCAGTAAGGAAAATAGTTTGGAAAAATAGGAGGGAAAAATAATAAAAGTTAGAGAACAATTTTCAAACAAACAAAGTTTAGGGGGGTAATAGGAAATGAAATTCATTTCTCCCAAAGCAGTCTTAGGTAATAAAAGATAAAAATAGAAGACAATTTTGACGAAACAACAAGACCAAAAGAAATGAAATTACTTTCCTGAATAAGTCATGAAGATGTTCTCCCAATCCAACTGAAAAGAGGATACCTGCAAAACTCCAACAAATCATCATAGCCTAATTTATTTAGAAAACTTGGAAAAATATCTGACTATCAGCTGAAAAACATATTAAAAATTTTGGGGCAACAAACTCCCTTAATATTACTTTCTCATCCTGGTAGATACAGATATTGAAAAAGACATAAAAAACAATGTTGCACCAAACTAACAACTATATGCAGCATTTATTCATTTATTTATTATCCTACCTTACCTAAGAAAAGACCCATTTTCAAGTATATGAATATTTCCAATGAAGCCACGTGCTTTGTAGGATTATGAATATACTCACATTCAGGTTTGAATAATATACGTTAATAAGTACTCGAACATGAGGAACCGATTGATTCGAATGATAGGAAGTGAACATTTGTTGAAAAAGAGAGTGGTGGTTCAATCTAGTTATCCTTTGGAACCAATGTTCGATAAAGTCATGATGTTCTTGGTTCACTTCCTCATTTAGAACAATTTGCATGTATCCCACTATAATACCATGTAGATCATGTTTTGTCTAATGACTCGTCTCGTTAGTGCATAAAGGATCTTCATAAAGGAATATTAGGAACTACTCGATCTCAAGTTCTAATGGTGTCTCTCCATCGTATGTGGTCTATGATTCATTAGTCTCCTCTATAGGTCGGAAAGGGTGATTACATAAGGATTCTAGATATTCTCGTGGATGTGGCTCATGGAACTTTGGTTCTTCTATGTCTTTTAGAGAAATAGATAGGTTCTTGACTATGGTCAAGATGTGCTCTTCCTGAGAAGAAGAGATTCGAATTGTTGCTAGGATTTGAGAGAGTTCTTCCAAACTCATTCTCATCTTTGAATCCATCTTTCCGGTTGATGGGTCCCTGTATAACACATGGATTAGCGCATAGGGTTCTTACAACACCCAAAATATTTTTTATTTTTAATTTTTTGATGAAAATGAAATGAAAACTAACTAACACTCAAAACAATTTTAAGAAAACCATAAGAAATAATAGAAACTAATTGCAGAATTTGAAAAACATACCACACTTACATCAAAAGAAACACACTTGCAAAAAAATAAACACACTTTGCAGGAGAGTAAACACACTTTGCAGGAGAGTAAACACACTTTGCGAAAGAGAAACACACTTGAAAAAGAAACATGCATCGTTTTGGGTAGAGACCCACTAAAGTGGATGCGCAGGTTTTTACCTCTCTTCTTACTATCTTGTCCTCAACCACGCTATATAAATTAAAGGCAACCTACCTAGACCTCAATCCCTTTAGCACCTCCCCAGAAATGGTGGAAAAAATGTTGGGCTAAATATATACACTATTAATTCCCAACATTAAATTGTCAACCAAAGAGTCGTAGACTTAGAGGTGCAAGCACAAGAAATGTAGGATTGGAGCCTAGTCTAACCTATTGCCGACAAACCACACTTTAATGCAATAAACAAAACAAACAATGAATTCAATTGACAGGATACAAACTAACACCTTAGGTTGAAACCCATTACAAGAAGGTCATATCTCATGAGTTAGGCCTTTAATCTTCCTTTGGAAAATTAAAGTGTAAGAAACCAAAGTATAGGAAATAAAACCAAGTGAAGGAAGTAAAGTGCAGGAAATTTAAACTATGGGAAAGCCAAATTGAAGCAAACTAGTTAAAGAAAAACATAATCAAGTTCAATTAGACAACGAAATATGAATTCAAACTATGAAAATGAAGTTCCCTTGAAAGCATACACCCAAGAAAGAAAAAAAGGAAAATGATGAAATTGAAATAAAGAGAAAGGTGAAACGAGAGAAAAATGAAGAGATGATGTAAAAGCAATGTCCTTTATCCAGTTCATGCTCACTTATTCTTAACTCCATGCATATGAGACAACATTACAATATTTACATAAAAAATTATTAACAAATGATAAAACAATCAACAATAAAATTATACACTAATATAAAAAATAAAAGACAATAACTAAATAACAACTAACATAAATATATTAACTAAATAACAATTACTAATTAATTAAACGACAAAAATAAAAATACAAACTAGCCTAACACTAAAGTAATATATATATATATATATATATATCAACAAACTAAATAATGAACTAACATATATATTAACAAACTAAATAAAAAACTAACATCTTACCAAGTCCTTATAACACTTTGACAAACAAAATAAAATGAAATCACTGTACTTAAACCTGGAGTAAGTCACGCACAAGAATATGTATATACATATATTTTTAATCAAATACAAAATCGAGACTTTGATTTTTTTTCTCAAAGATATCTATTAAACTTCAAGTGTGAATAGATCTGTATGAGGAGCGAGGAGGGTGTAATTGTAGAGAAATTTTTTTATTTGTTTTAATCGTTTTTGTGGCTAAATAATTATCATGTTTCAATTGTCTACAAGTTTATTGATAGTGCATATTGTGATTAAGATTGCAAGCTACATAAATCAATATATCATAAGAATGAAGTTGAAATAATGGCATGAAATTTGTGGTTCTCTTCTTCAAGGACCAATCTTAAAATTTGTAAAATAAATCAACAAAATTAAAAGAATACAAAGATAGAGTTAAATGTAAAAGGAAATCATCACAGGAGTCAGAGATAGAATGAAAAGAAAACAAAATATAATCTGTAGCTAATTTAATGAAAATAATAAAAACAACAAGATGTTACCTAAGCTGAGGGGCCCTTCCCAAACTAGGAAACAACCTGGAAGCTTAACTCAGTTCGGAAATGAAGTCTAGAATCCCAACGATCAATCAATTCTTCATTAACAAGCAAATCTAGTTACACAAATGGTGTTTTATTTAGGAACAATCATCAACCTTTTATCAATTTATGTGTCACTGTTACATGTTGATCACCGTATATATATAATGTATATATAATGGGTCAATACATCAGAAATCTTATCTTGTCTTGGTTACAAACCAAAAATATAGTCGATTCGTTGATAAAAATGCTTTTCTTGGTATTTTGTTGTACCAAATTTGCTCATGGGACATCTCATGAGATTGGAATTTGAGATGGAAACTTTGTGGTTTCCAATGAATATGAGAACAAGAGCGTCAAAACAGAAAACACATCTCTCCTTTTAACTCAATCCATGCTAGACTTCGATAACAGCTCCATGTGGTTAATGATAAAAATCATATGCCAAAACAATAATCTTGACCTGTCCTTCATTTTCATAATTTAAGTGATTTGGTTGAGATATGTACTTTATGAATGGAGCTCCATGTTACTTGGATATAAGATAAAATGCTATGAAAATAGAAATCCAACCTTTATACTGACTACTATTCCACGCTTATTAAAAAACATATGGGCGAACATGAAAAATATGAGTTAAAGAACTGGCCATATCTCTTTAACCGCTCCTTTGTTTGGAGAATCCTACAATAGAGACACAATTTTCCATGCTAGAAACAAAACCCATGTTCCATATTCTTCATATTATTATTTATTTGCATGAATATCGAGGGAAAAATCAACTATCTAGAACCTTTATTAGTTTTGTTCAATTATTCCGCCTGAGCTGGATTTCCACACATGCGACATGGGTTGATTTTGACACATGTGTTTGTATGTCGACGTTGCTATGGAGTAAACCCATGTTTCTAATTTTTGCCTCAAAGTGCGCAATTATGCTAAACAATGATAGGTACCATAATGACAATATTGGTGTGGAAATGCTTAACTGTTGTTATGGTACAAGAATATTGATTGTGCTAGTACAAGAATCACACTTCACAAACCGTCATAAGTAAACCATGATATAATCACCTTTTAACCACGAAAAAGATATAAAATACGATGTATTAACCACATTGGATATAATGATGAATGATGGCATTTAATTAGAGTTTATGGTGTGTATTAACAAAGAAATGTCGGAAAAGGTGTAATAATGAATGTTTTTGTATAGCGGAAAACATGGAAAAAGTGGAGTTCAACAACAAGGCGTTTGATACACTCAAGGAAAATCTCAATACTGCATTAATCCTTATATACCCCAATTTGGAAATTGAATTCCATGTACAAGTGGATGCATCATGTGCCACACTAGGAGCCATCTTAGCACAACCAAGGCAAGGGAATATTGATCACCCTATATACTTTGCCAACAAAAAAATATGTCAATATGAACACAACTACATAACTACCGAAAGGGAAGGTTTGGATATGATTTATGCTAGGTTCTCATTTTAGGTTTTTCACTGACCATTCTGCGTTGAAATACCTTGTAATTAAGCATGTTCTTGAGGGAAGGATTTGCAGGTGTCTCTTACTCTTTCAGGAGTTTTCCTTTGAGGTAATTATGAAACCCGAAAGATGTAACGTAGGACCAGATCACCTGTCAATACTGGAATTAGGGGGAAGTGGAGGAGAAATGGATGACAAGCTCCCCGATGCAGACCTTTTCTATATTGAAGCAATTCCAAAATACCTCGAAGATATTGTTTCTTTCCTCTGTATAAGGAATTTCCCAAGGAATTATTCTGCAACCCAGAAGAGGCACTTGGTAGTCCACGTAGAATATTACCAACTTATTGTAGGTCGTCTCTATAACATGGGACTAGATAGCATTCTCAGACGGTGTGTCCTAAACCATGAAAATAAAGATATCATATGGGAATGTCACTGTGGAGTTGCGGGAGGGAACGTTGGATGAAAAGATACAACATATAAGGTTCTCCAAGCCAGATTATGGTGGGCCACGTTATTCAAAGATGCTAAAATATATGCTAGGTCTTGCAATGTTTGTTAACAAGTAGGGAAGCCATCATGCATAGACGAATTACCTCTTAATTAGGTTATGGAACTGCAAGCCTTTGAGAAGTGGATTGTTGATTTTATTGGACCAATTAACCCACCCGCAAGACATTCAAAGGCCATCTACATCATTACCGCAACAGATTGTCTTACGCGATGGGCTGAAGAAGAAGCTTCCACGATTGTTCAACAAATACAACAGCTAGATTTATATTTGAAAATATTATTGTTGGGTTTGGATTTCCTAGGATCCTAACTAGTGATCAAGGGAGCCACTTCATTAGCAACACAATCCCAACACTGAAGACACAATTTTGTATTCAACACCATAAAATCAATCCTTATCATCCACAAGATAATGGAACAATAGAGGCATTCAACAAGATTTTGGCGAGAGTGTTGATGAAGGTGTGTTGTGCAAATAGGGAAGACTGGTATGACAGAGTTTAAGTAGTCTAATGGGCTTATAGGACTACCACAAAGAAGTTGCACAAGTACACCTTGTATCAATTGGTTTAAGGAAAGGAATGTGTGGCACCTGAAGATTTTATTACCCCAATATCTATATAGCTCAGGATACACAGATGACAGATGACACATCCATTGCACAAAGGATTTTAGACCTACAGGAACTAGAAGAAGTAAGGTTCCTTGTTGATTTTCATCAGTCAGTGGAGAAAGCTAGGCAAAAGGCTTAGCGTGATCGACACATTAAGACTAAGAGGTTTGCATAAGGTGATAAGGTACTCCTTTAAGACCGTCGCTATCATAAACATCCAAGCAATATGCGCCTGCATTGGTTAGGGCCATTCCTAGTGGTTGAGATCAGACAATCTAGTGCAGTCAAGCTAGCGCAACTGGATGGTGTCCTTCGACCAGGATGGGTGAATGGTGCATGCCTGAAACCCTAAATTACACATACTTAACATGAACCATGGTTTCTCCAATCCAAGGGAGCATATACAGTAGGTAGACTTTTATTTTCTATTGACTTTTATAGAAATGTTGAAATTTGTTTTATATATTTATATACTAACCTTGAAGTGTGATTAGGAGCGCCACGACATATCTGTCTCATTTTTGTTGTTAGGTGTTTTTGTAACATACCCATGCAACAATGTGTTATACAATGTGTATTCAATCTACTCATCCATACAAGTACAGCTTCCGAAAAACCTTTTTGGTCGGGGGAGAATCGAATATGAACTTTATTAATGGCTAAGTCTTGGTGACGCTAGTTCTAGTTGAATCTTTTAGGGTAATTGCCAAGAACTATCATCATTTCTCGTCAAGTCTTAAAAGTTCTTGTCCACATATATCTTGTCGATAATATTTTCATTATTATCAACTGTTAAAATGGTAATACCCCCACTCCAACCACGTGTTGAGAAAGAGACCCATTAAAGTCAAAATCTTTCTCGAATATTCTACCCCGTTACCAGTCTTGTCACACATCCGCGCCATAGATTGCACTGCTAGCCTAATTACTCATTCATTGATGATCCATTAATGGTCTATCCTTCTACCTTAGCTATAATACTTCATAATATTTTTCAGAACCATTCTATTCACCTTCTTGTCTTCTTCTGTTGATTCTCTTCATCCTAGTGCATTTTGTGAAGCCAGTCGCTACCCAGTTCTTGATCCATTGTCGCTACTATAATTCTAGCATGAAAATGTCAAGATTATCAAGAGGATGAGGCTCTGTATTGAAGGAAGTAGTTCCATATGAACCCTATGATCCTAGGATTGATTTCTTGGGTGATTTCAAAGGAAAATCCAAGTAGAAAAAACTCCTTGACTTGGATCTCATGGACACAACGTTGTTCCCCCAAATTAACATCGACGTGTTCTATGATATGGAATTTGGGATGATTGGGGAGGTGCAATTCCTCCCGAAGGCTGAGTTTCAAAACTTGTTCCACTTGACAATTATGAACCTCTGGGACCTCCCACTATTCGAAACCACTGGATAAGTTGTGCAATGCAATAAGTTATTGATCAGTAGGGTGCATGATCACAGTTTATGGCTCAATGAAAGATATCCTATTCATGCTGAAGTTATTCACCAATTGATAGGACTATATTTGGAGGGAGAAGATGTCTCCAAAGGATTTCAAGGACCAAGCAAGCATGTAAAGAGGAAGGGAGAGATTCACCTGTATGAGCACTTCCATACACAGAGGGGAGGTTGTATGGAAAAGATCAAACCAATCCTCCTTGAGATGGTCAGAAAGGCATGCTAAGTTATCTCTATCAAGGTCATTCACTCTTACTATAAGGGTGAATGTACACTAGATTCCCTGTCAGTGGTTGTGACACAACACCCCTACCTCAGTAGGGATCTGCTGACCTCTCGGCCTATGGATCTTCAACTCCCTTTGAGTCGAAATGGCTTTTTGATTCCTAGATGGAATCTTCAACACATATAACCACAGGTCCTTCTTAGAAGTTATGCCTAGGTGAACAAGCACTAGGCATAAACCTCCACCTCTCGTGACCATTAGCGCAACCACTGACTTAACCTGAAAGGTAATTCGGATTTCGCGACTTCACGATTTCTATTACGAGCCCCCCTAACTCCTTCAATCCCCGAAACCCCAAAAAGGGTTAACTAGTCTTTTTCTCCTCCCTTATGCTTACACCACGTGACCTCCAGTCATGTCTTGGAGATTCACCTCTGAGTGCGTCAAAATTTCGTGACTTACGAGTTTGCGATGAAACTGTTCCCCTTTTCTCGAAGTCTGAACTTGCAACCTCTTATCCTCATATCAACGGCCCTGAGCCTCCCACGATCTGATGGTCTATATTATGTTGAAAATTCATGGATCAGGATTTTGCAACTCAAGATCTCTAAGTCACAACTTTCTCCACACTCCGACTCCCAGAATGCCAAAACTCGAACCCACAATATCAACGTCTCTTTTTGATATAGACCTTATGGTTGTTCTCCCTTCTGAGCTTATGAGTATTGAATGACTCTCGCCTTAACTTTCCCATTGATCCATTGGATCCAATGGTCCATGAAAAATCAGTAATTATCCCTCTGAGAAACTTCAACCGTCCATTCAATTTCTTGATAACCCCTTGCCAGATAGCTTGGTGTCTTTCTTCCTGAGCTTGATTTCTGTGAGGTGACTCCAAACCTCGTTCTTCCTTCGAAATCTTCAAATTCTCTATCCCTCCTGAGCTTGGTTATTGTTCTTGCTGCAACCTCAAGGATTCTAGGGAATTCTTGCACACACTCCTTGAGGCCTTTACGATAATCACTGATTATCCAAACACTCCAACTCTGTGCACTCATTGCGACAAAAGTTCTTCCGCCACTCTCTTTGGTTGGAAAAGTCTAAGACTTCAACCGGCCTGCGCACACCTTGCACGGATCTATGCTTTCCTTGCACTTCTATTGGTATGATAACAACGGTATCCCTCCTGAACTTTTCTAAGGTAAAACTCAGAACCTCATCAATGCACTCCTTGTAAACTTTCATTTCACTCCTTGCAAGAATTTTCAGGATGAGAAACAATTGAAACTCATACTCTCCCTTTCATGGACTTCATACATTCAACATGCAATCATAGATATACACGCGTAGCATTGAAACAAATGCATAACAGAGTATTCAAATAAATTGTAAACATATCATTCAATAGATTCAAACAATAACCATGATACACCATGAAATTGGATCAAAGCCTCCTTATATTAATTTAAGTTCTTTTGTACATGGTCTCTATAGCAACAACTATCTTCTCATACAAATTCTACAATCTATATGTTCTTCTATGCTCTCCTATGCTCTCTTTCTCTATAGATTCTATATGCTACCTTCTCTACTAGAATAATGATACAATACAACACAATACATATGAGGGATATTTCTTGAGTTTTCCCTCCTACAAACTGAAGCTATCTAATTGAATTAAAGTATACATCTACTTTACATTGATCACATTAAATTCATGCAACCGACAGATGAGAGAAACCACTCAAGATCTGTGTTAAAATATCCAAACCATAAAAGAAAAAAAAATATTTTCCAGATATTACATTAATGTGTCATCTTTTCAAATTCAAAACGTCTTCAAAATGTGCGTTGGTGCATATCCAGTTGTCCTCCTCTTGTGCACGCTTGTTGGCGATGCTCCTGCATCATACTCCTCTGGCTGAAAAATTCATGAACTCATGTTCATGAGCTCCTACATCATCTATCCATGTTTCTAAATATATGTTTCACTTTTCCAACCGGCATCCTCAATCGTGTGTCCTTTCCATTTTACCAAATATTCAAAATATGTTCTTCACCTAGTCTTTTTATTGACTCTTTGATCAATGATATTTTCCATCTGCGACTTTTTAGCTATAGGCATATGTTTAACCCACTGAATTTCCTTCTGATTCTCTTCTCCTCTAGATTCATTTGTTCTGTAAGGATATAGATATTCTATGTTGAATATGGGAAATATTCCCACACCATCTCGCAATTCTGTCTCACAAGAATTTGCCTCAAATTTTTCGTAAAATCTTACACGGTCCTATCTTTTTCATATTCATCTTATTATATGTTCCCCTTGGGAATATTTCTTTTCTTGGATGTTCTAAAACCAAATCTCCCACTTCAAATTGAATCTCTCTCATGTGTTGATCTGCTATGTGCTTATATTCCTGGTTAGAATTCTACAACCGGTCTTTAATATTACTATGGAGCTCCTGCATCTCTGCTACAAAATATTCTGCTCCAACACTTATGAACTCAATTTTCTCCAAGTCTTTCAACTCAGATACTCCTCCTGGTTGCATTCCATACATTATCTAAAATGGACTCTATCCTATGCTCTGGTTAGGTGAGTTGTTATATGAAAATTTCGATTGTGGTAGAATTTGATCCCACTAACCATGATGTTCAGCTACTAAACTCCTCAATAAATCCCCTAAAAAAAATTTTACTACCTCAATCTATCCATCCATCTGAGGGTGATATGTTGAGCTAAAAGATAAATTTGTCCCCAGCTTCTTCCATAGTGTCCTCCATAAATGACCAACAAATTTGGTATCTCTGTCTGAAACAATACTCTTGGGTAAACCATGAAGTCGAACAACTTCTTTGAAAAACAAATTTCCAATGTGTGTTGCATCACTGATATTTTGACATGGAATAAAATGTGCCATTTTGGAAAATATATTGAATACCACGAATATGGAATCACAACCTCTCTATGTCCTCGGCAGTCCCAACACAAAATCCATGCTTACCGCATCCCACGGCTTCTCTGGTATTGGCAATGGTTGATACAGTCCTATATTTAGTCTTTTCCCCTTTGTGTGCTGGAAAATTCTAAATCTTTTGACAAATTTCTTGACATCCATCCTCATCCCTGGCCAATAATATAAAGTGTTCAGTTGCACAATTTTTTTGTCATGGCTGAAATGTCCAGCCAATCCCCCACTATGTTTTTCCTTTAAAAGGTTTTCCCTCATAGAACTCTTTGTGATACACAACTAATTTCCTTTGAATAATAGTCCATCTGGGATCAAGTATTCAATTCATTGGATTCTATCTCTTAGAATAGGGTTATCACATGCTTCATAAGCATCCTTGAAATCTGAATCATCTATGTACATATCCTTAAGGCTATCAAAACCTAAGGTCTTCACACGAAATTCTTGCAAAATCAAACATTTCCTGCTCAATGCATCAACAACCTTGTTAGAAGTTCCAAAAAAGTGCTTTATAACAAAAGTAAAGTTCTGCATAAATTCAACCCATTTTGCATGTTTTTGGTTCAATTTCTCTTGTTTAGTTACAAATTGTAAGGCATGGTTATCGCTATACAAAACAACTTCTTTGGAACCAAGTAGTGCCTCCATTTCTTCAGCACCTGTATGACTACATAAAACTCTTTATCATACGTGGAATATTTCATCTTGGTCCCGTTCATCTTCTCACTGAATTATGAAATCGGTCTATTGTCCTAACTTAAGACTTCTCCAATTGCAAATCCACTTGCATCACATATGACTTGGATTTTTTTACTGAAATCTGGCAGAACTAGAACTGGTTGTTCGGTTATCTTCTCTTTCAGTAAATTGAAAATTTTCTCCGCTTCCTCTATCCAATGAAAATATTTGTGTATTTTCTTGACTGTGTCCATCATTGGTGCACTAATCCCACTAAAATTTATGATGAACTTTCTGTAAAAACTGGCTAATCCATGGAAGATTCTGACTTCAAAGATATTCCTCGGTGACGACCATTCTTTGATCACTTTTACCTTCTCTAAATCCATCTTCAACTCATTCGAAGATATCACAAAACCCAAATAAACGAGTTATATCTTCATGAAAGATGACTTCTTCAGATTTATCAGAAAATTCTCTTGTTGCAACCTCCTCATCACTAGAGTTAGATGACTTAGATTCTCTTCCTCGGTCTTAGTGAAGATCATTATATCATCAAGATACACAAATACAAACTTCCCAATGAAATATTTCAAGACTTTGTTCATTAATCTCATAAAAGTACTTGGTGCATTCGTCAAACCAAATGGAATGACAAGACATTCATACAATCCTTCATTCATCTTGAATGTTGTCTTCCATTCATCACCTTCCCTCATTTGAATTTGATGATATCTTCTTTTCAAATCAATCCTTGAAAAAAACTTTACTCCACTCAAGCAATCCATCAAGTCATCCATCCTAGGTAAAGGAAATCTATACCTGATGGTGATTTTGTTTATAACCCTCAAGTTTGTACACATCATCCACCCACCATCTTTCTTCGAACTTAACATTGTTAGCATAGTGCATGGACTCAAGATTTCCCTAATCAACCCTTTATCCATAAAATCCTAGACTTGCTTCTTGACTTCCTCATTCTCCTACGGCATCAATATGTACCTTGCTTTGTTAGGAAAAATATTTCTTGGTATAAGTTCAATGTGATTTCTTATACTTCTGATGGGTGGCAATGAACAAGGCAAATCATCCACCACTATATCAGCGAAATTCTCCAGCAGTTCTTGAATTTCCTCCGGTAGATCATATATCGACGTGTTGGTCAAGATGACTCTAGGTTTTCTTACCACAGCAAACTGCATTTCTTCTTCTTTCTTGACTTCATCCAGAAGTTCATTCCCACTCATGAGAATTATAGTATTGTTTGCTTCTTCTTTCACTTTCTTGTCTTCAATTGGCAACAACATATGCATCCTACCATTCTTTTCCAAGGTATAGGTTTTCTTTCTCCCATCATGAATAACATTTATGTCATATTGCCAAGGCCTCCCTAACAAAATATGACAGACAACCATGGGAATAAAATCACATAATATCTCATCTTCGTAACCTCCTATCTTAAATTCAACTAAACCCTATTTAGTGACTGTTACCTGATGTCCTTTTTGCAACCACGAAACCTTATATGGGCTTGGATGTGAAACTGTCTCCAATTCCATCTTTTCCACCATCTATGTGGATACTATATTATACGTGATTCCACTATCCACTATCACTTTTCATACCCTATCCTTGGTATTGAAAGTAGTTCTAAACAAATTGTTCCTCTAGACTAGATTTTCCACTTGCTTCTTTGGTTTCAAGAGAATTGTCCTCATCATTAAGGATCTTCTGCCTTCTACATATTCTATCTCAACATTTCACCTTTGTGCTTCTAAAATGTGAGCTTCGCCTCCTCCATCTCTTTCTCTATTGGGACATTCAAAAGATTTGTTTCTGATCTTTCCACAAATGAAACACTTTACTTCACCTCCTCTGCCTCTTCCTCTTGCTCTTGCTCAAGGAAAAGTGTTCCTGTTACACATCAAAATTACTCACTTTGATGATGACCTATTGTTGTCATGACTAGTGTCGCAAGTGTCTCATTTTTTATGCAAGTGTCATAAGTGTCGCAAATATCATACTACCATATTGCCTATGTCGTGACTCTAACGACATCATAGGGACACTTCAGACACCTTCAAAGACTAGTTTAAGAAGGAGAAATCATCTGATAAAGAGTACAAAGCTTTTTCCATGAAGAAAACTACTTAAAAATGAATTTTGGAGGGAAGCGCTCCCCTACCCGCTGTCAGGGAGTTCCAGCGCTCCCTACTCTTTTTTGGGGGAGCATTGTAGCACCCTATACACCCTTCTGGGGGAGTGCTAGTCTCTTTTTTGAGTTTTTTGCCTTCTTTTGCTTAGTGTTTTGTAGCCTTTTTTGCAGAGATATTTACACAAAGTATATAGTTGGTTTATGAAGTTGTTTAGATTGGTTTTTTATGGTTTTTTATGCTTGTCACTCTTTTTTTCTTGATTGGATCTTGAAACCTTTTTCAGAAATGTGAAATTTCCTTTTCTAGCTGTTCTTTTGTCAGGACAGTTTTGAGTGTTTTCCTCTTTTTCTTTGTTTATTTTCTTGGATTCTTCTCTGCATATTCTTGTACTCTTGAGTTCTTGATGGTTTTAAAGTCCTTGGTTGAGAACAATTACATAAGGTCATTGCATCTTAGTGTTTGACAATGGAAAGAAAAATTTTCTCCTTCCCTTAAATAGACATTCACTGAAAGAAAAGACTGCTTATCATTTCTTGTGCATGTTTTTGGGAGTTGAGTCATAATATCATCAGTTTTCACTCTCATACACCTCTGAGTAAACAATATCCATTAAAATCAACGCTAAACTAAAATTTATCCGACTTTTTTACATTTTTTGTTAGAAAACCTACATTAGCTTAAGGTGTAGGTATTTGGAATAGGTTGAAAGGATAACTTTCCAAAGGTGTCAAACAAACTTAGCATCTTGCGATAGGGAGAGAAAATCCAATTTTCATATAAGCTTTATGGGATCCCTCTCTCACACAGGGGTTATGCACGAGGTCATGTTTGGGAGAGTTATGGAGATTATCCCTCTGTGGTTCAATTGTTTGTAGTAGTCAAATCATATATTTGGGGTTCTTCTTGAGGATCAACAGTCTTCATTTGGTCTTGGTGCTTCGTGAAATCTGAATCCATTCAGGGTCCTCTAGATTTCTACTGGTCCACTTGTCCTCAGTTCTCTTGAACGATTTTGGACTTGTTATCCTACCCATATGTTCGGACTAGACTTTCAACTATACCCACCCAGGGGCTGACTGCAAGTTGGTGACCTTAGTAGCCATAATATTCAGGGTCTTACACAGGGTGATGGTGAAGGGAAGTCTCACTATACCTAGAACAGATGTTGGCCAAACTCACTCAGGCTCCTTGGAGGGTAAATCCACAATTACTATCTAGAATCTTGCACCAAGGCATAAGTCTGTTAAGCAGGTCGCCAATGCAACTGATCCACCCTCTCTATCCCCACCCCTTCCTATATTGATCTTGCTATGTTGGATTTCATCACCAACAAGTGGTTTCATTGTGGGAAGTTTTGTTTGTTTGTTTTGTTTTAGATTCATAGTGTGTGTTGTTTTTTTTACTTAGTGGACCTTAGTTTGAGTCAGTGTTAATAGAATCAACTCCTAGGAGTACCAATGGAGAAACCCCTTGTCCCGAGGAACCTTTCTCCTTTCCTTATTTTGGAAACATTGGTCCTTTGTACATTTCCACAATGAGTCTTTCGGGACTCACCATCGGATTACCGGTTTGGTTGTTCCCCACTCCAGTGATCTTGAATATTCCCAGTGCTTCAGCTGCACCTAGTGCTTCAAATGTAAGTACACCATCCACACATCAACCTCATGTCGATTTTTCGCCTTCTTCACCCATTAAGTCTCCTTCCCTTTCTCCTTCTTCACCTAGAGAAATCTCTAAAGCAAGTAGCCAGTTTGATCAGAAGAAGAAGAAACAGAAAGAGAATAAGAAGAAGAACTCAAAAAATACCAAGCCCCCAACCATATCACATGTTGGATCCAAGCAACCAACTACTATTAATAGTACTAGGAGTGTTGATGAGGTCAACAAGATTAAAACGAAGAATATGAAACCCAAATTCCCTTGCAGTCTTTGTAAGGGTGACCACTTTCTGAGGGATTGCCCTGGTCTTCCCAAGGTCTTAGAAATGTGGTCCTCCATGTCACTGGACCCTACTAGACATGTTGGTCATACCCCATCAACTAGTGACATTAAGGTTGGTAAGAAGAAGACAACTGTCAAAATTCCTTGTATGTTATGAAAAGGTGATCATTATTCTCACCTTTGTCCTCGTATGGACGAGGCTTCTTCTCTTTTGGAAAAGCTTCAACTTGCAACTAGATATCGTAAGATTTCCCCCAACACATCGTTAGTTGATGGAATGGTCAATCTGGTCCCTTCATCGGTCAATCTGGTTTATTAGGTGGTCAATATAGTTTCATCCTCGGTTGAACCACTAACCAAAGCAATTGATCCAATTCCATCATCGATTAGCCCCACTTTTCATCCGAAAAGTGAAACCCAAGTGACTGATCTAGTCCTATCATTGGTCAATCCCACACTTCATCTAAAGAGTGTCAATGTGGTCAATCCCACTCCTCCTATGACAAGTTCCAAAGTGGTTGCTATGGTCCCTTCATCGATCAGTTTGGTTGATCATGTCGTCAATCTGGTCACATCCTTAGTTGAACCAGTTGACAAAGTGGTTGATCTGATGCCATCTTCAGTCGATCCCGCTATCCCGTTAGAGAGTGAAACCCAAGTGGTTGATCCATTTCCACCTGTCAACCCCATTCTCCCCTCGGAGAATGAAACCCAAGTGATTGATTTGATGTCATTATCAATCGATCCTACTCTCCCTCTAGAGAGTAAACCCGATTTTTCCCATGTTTTTCTTGTTGATACATAATCTACAGTGTTGGGGGGCATTCCTCCTTCTCCCACAAAACCCCCTCCAAGTAATAAGGACATCCTTTTTTATTGGGGTATGCTAACTAGACCTCGTCTTTCCTCCCACATTCCTTTCAAGATTACAGTACAATTTTGTGGTTGGGACGTTCCTCAGACATTGATAGACGAAGGTTCATCTATTAGTATTTTGTCCTCTATTGATTGGAAAGCTTTGGGTTATCCTCAAATTGTGCCAATTACCCAGACTCTGTTTTCTTTTAACAGAAGAACCAGTCACCCTTTAGGGATCCTTCCTTAGTTTCCTGTAACTTTGGGAGGGAAAAATGTCTTTGTTGATGTTATGGTAGTCCAAGACCCTTTGGATTTTGATTTACTCCTTGGGCGAGATTATGTCTATTCCATGAAATCTATTTTTTCCACTCTTTTTTGTGTGATATCTTCCTGCATGATGGAAGAATGGTGACTATTGATAAACTTTCATTTGTTGGCCCTGAATTGACCATCAACTCAATGAAATCCCTAAATAGGTCTTATATGCAGTCGATATCACCCCTGCCATAGTTCAATTATGTGGCATTGTCTCCCATGACTTCAAATTTCGATGAATTAGATCTGATAGTTGACATGGTGCTCTCTTTGGTAGGGATATTGGAGCTTGATCAACTTACCCCTATCACGGACCTCGACATGTGTTCCTTACAAAGTGTTTCTCTTCCATCCAGTGAAGATCTGTTGGAATCCATGATTGACGTTTTTCCCTTGACATGGTGTCCTTCCAGAGTATTCTCCTCTTGGAAGCCATGATCAAGAAGAGATAACGAGCATAATTTCTCTTCTCTGTGGTAAGCTCATTAAAAAATGAAAATGAGGCTACGAGCATAGTTTCTCTTCTCTATGGCAAGATCGTTAAAAAATGAAACAGAGGTCACGAGCATAGTTTTTCTTCTCTGTGGAAAGGTCAATAAAAAATGAAATAAAGGTTACGAGCATATTTTTCCTCTTTGTTGCAAGCTCATTAAAAAATGAAACAAAAATCTAGGGATTGAACTTGGATCCTTGAGCATAGTTCTTTTCCTGTGTCAAGCTCATTAAAAAATGAAACAATCACCTCTCCTATCAGGTCAAGTCTTTCGATAGATCTCGTAGATGTCAAGTCGAATCTTTCATCAGGTCTCGTATTTGAACCTTCATTTCATCCACATGTATCATTTTTCTCCATCTAGTAGAGAAACTGGTGACAACCTCAAATTCGGTGAATGAATTGAAGCTTGGGGGGCGTGTCTCTAGCCTTTGATGATCATTTTGGAGTTAAGCCGCTAGATTTTCAAGCTAGGGGAAGAGTACCAACCATCCATGGGTATCCCAACCTTTGGAAATTACGTTGGGAACTTACAAGCATAGTTTACTTTTGTTTCAATCTTGTTTAAAAATGAAACCAATACCGAGCTTAGTATTTGTTCTTTCTCGCGCTCGTAAATACATGAGAATGTAACCGAGTATACTTTTATCACTTTTTTGGACTTGCATGGATACATGAAAAAGGAACTCCCTGGAGTCGTCTTTAAGCGCTTTTCAGACTCTCTAAACATGAAAAGATTGTCGAGTGATCTTTCTTCCTTTCACACTCGTTAAAAGGTTTGAAAGGGCATATTTCGAGTGATAATTTATCTCTTTTTCATCCTCATGAGACTAACATTACGAAAAAGGACAACACTAGAGTCGTCTTTAAGTTCTTTTCAGACTCTCTAAACATGAAAAATCACCGAGTTTACCTTCTCTAGACTCGTTAAACAATCATACATTGAAGGGACCATATGGGACGGAACCCTTACCTCTTCTTGTTTGTTAAATAAAGGAAGAGGGACTTACCGAAGGCGAGTTATATCAAGCATGTGTTATCCTGCTTGATCTCATTAAATCAAAAATATTTACTCGTCTATCTAGATGGGGGAAAATTTTGAAGGAAGCAAGCCAAGTAGTTTTTGAAAACATCACAAGTCACTCTTATGGTCACCCTTGAACATGGCACTTTGTCTTTGCACGCATTTTCATCCTTTGAACCTCTACACTAAACCAATCCTCTGAGTTTTCCTACTCCTTTGGGTCACTCGATGAATGTCACAGTATCCACTGAATTATCATGTTTTGGTCCATGTCATGTTTCTGTTGATGTGCCTCAATGTTCAAGGGAAGTATCTGCCTCGAGAGTCAACCATTGCAAATTTTTTGTTTCAATACCCATGTCAGTCCATGTTCATTTGATCCACCAATTTACATATCTATGTCAGTTTTGTGTCATTGATGGGGGATACATAAAGGCCCTCCTTCGATGAGTTTTTTCCTGTCGACTTCAGCACATTATCTCAGAACTAAACTTAGAAACTAGTTAGTACCTTGGGACCTGCATGCCTCAACGACAGGCCTCCTCATGTCCAATAGTGGGTTTGCATAATTGACCTTTGATCAGATGATTCCATGGATGTTCAACTTCAGCTAATCCATTTGCATTCGCTGGAATGTACTAGGGTACCTTGGGAATCATTAACATCAATGGTGATTTCCCTCGCACTTTTTAACGATTTACCTCATTGACCGGTAATCAAGTGGTCTCTGCCATGTTCGACATTAGGACATCTATTCACATGGTTAGATTCATACTGCATCAGGATCAGTAAGAAGAACCTGGGTTGAGTGACCACTCTGATATATACTTTTCCCAGGTTGCGACGAAGTTTCTCTTGAACATTTACATGTATACTGTCACATAGATCCACTTTGTATTTGTTTGTGGCTATCTGTTGTTGTCTCATATATGCACTGTGTATTTTTCATGGCTACGATCAGTTCATGTCATGGAAGTATAGATCCACATTCTATATTTAGTGGCTATACCTTTTTGTTAATACAATTATGGATCCGCAGTGTATTTTATGGCGCCCATACCTTGCAAGTCTTTATCACCCAAGCATAGGTATGCATGCCTTGGGTTTGAAACATATCATAAAATTTGGTTGAAGGTTGTGTGCAGCTTCTACCAATTTCTCTAAGTCCATACCCTTGCTCGAAAAAGTCTACAAAGTACTTCAGTCATCAGTTTCTATCTTCTAACTTCGCACTTTGGGGGGCAATTTGTTACACATCAAAATTACTCACTTCAATGATGACCTATTGTCATCATGACTAGTGTCATAAGTGTCACATTTTATCTTCAAGTGTCACAACTATCATACTGCCATATTGCCTATGTCATGTCTCTAACGACATCACAGGGACACTTAAGACACCTTCAAAGACTGGTTTAAGAAGGAGAAATCATCTGATAAAGAGTACAAAGCTTTTTCCATGAAGAAAACTACTTAAAATGAATTTTGGAGGGAAGCACTCCCCTACCCACTATCAAGGAGTGCCAACGCTCCCTGTTATCCACATTTTTGGTTATCAAGATGATATTATGATTATGTCATGATAATGGAAGATCAAACTCTTCATTAAGAACTTTTTCCTGGAGAAGGTTACACTTGTCATTTTCTCAAAATCATATTTTGAAGATAGTTCGCAGGCTGCATATATACTCTCCTGCGAGAATCCTTCATTCCCGCAGGCTGCATTCATCTTGATTGTGAACTTCTCGCACTGTGTCAATGGTTAGAGTGCGAACATGTTTCTAAAGGAGGAAAATAGATAAGTTCTCGATCCTTCTAGAAGGAATCTTCTAGAAGGGTGAGTTGGAGTTCGAATGGTTGGCAAAATACTGACTTTCCAGATATCTTGGGATCATTCCCTATCCAAGTAACTAATCAATCTTCTCCTATATATTGAGGAGATTACTTATGGAAAGGATTAGAACAAAAAGAAGAAGCAAGCTAGCTAGAGATTGATTGGAGAACTTGTGCAAGACTGTATGGAGGATTGAAGCTACAGCAGCAAGAGACAACAAGTAAGGTCATCATATGTGGTTGAACTTCTTCATGCATGAGCAAGTG
>ML777353.1:488460-558194 GCA_009831015.1 Picea engelmannii
TTGTATATTTCTCTTTCAGTTAATGCAATACATGAATATGTCCCTTTCCCATAATGATGATGTCATCTTATTACATGATTCCTTGATCACATGTATAGACTAGATATTGAATATATTAATCTGCTTTTGTTGTGATTGGTTTGCGTTGTTGTGATTGGAACAACACAAGAGCATCGAAGCAAGGCTTGGAACAACAGAGATATAAGGAGAGCGTTCATAAGGTATGTCCACCATCCATTTCTCTTAGTTCATTCGATAGCTAGATCTAGGGAAAGAGTAGTATTCTGTCACGTTTTGTTCCAGATCCAGGTGGATCTGGGGAGATTGGTCTGTGTCCGCACTCACGAATTTATCCATAAACACTCCCTACCCTCCTTTGGGGGAGCATTGTAGCACCGTATACACCCTTCTGGGGGAGCGCTAGGATTTTCTGAAGGAATTTTGGGCAGTGCTCCACTACCCACTATCAGGGAGTGCCAACACTCCCTAGCCTTATTTGGGGGAGTGTTTCAATTCTCTGTGCACCCTTTTGGGGGAGCGTTGGCTTATTTGAGAAAATTTTGGGTTGTTGAGGAGAATCAGGGAAAGATCCCCCTTATCTTGGAAATTAGTTGGATTTGAATATGAGGTCAAGGATACATCTTAGGGAGGATCCACAACTGAAGGAGAAATATCCTCAACCTATCCCAAGAATCTCTAAGGTGGTTGGGTGTCTCCAAGCTTATATAAGGATGCCTTCTCATGGTGAAAGATGGAGAAATTGAGAAGCACCTAAATTATGATATCATAAGGAAGGGGAGACATTGAAGGCATCAAAGTTATGATCTCATAAGGGAGATATCATTGAAGCATCATCATTTTTTGTGTTGATTATTTGAGCAAAGGGTTGGACAAGGAGATATGGGAGAGGATGTTGCACCTTCATCAAAGGTTTGTAAGTATTATCTATTGTTCTCATTAATATACATATGTTCTTGGCCTATTACTTTCAAGGTTGTGTCTATTCTACATGAACTTATATCTAGTAGATAGATCTTGTTTTAAGCTAATCTTAGTGGAATAGGAAGCTTGATCTGTCTTTGTTTGATTTGTAGGACTTATCGAGGATCTTGGGGATAAAAGCTCAATTCATACTGTGTGAGGACAAACATCTTTAAAAAGGTACACCTTTCTTCCTCTTCTCTATACATTAGTTTAGCTAGGTTTAAAAGGATATCAGTGACCAAATTTAGCACCCTTTCTGTCTTGGTCTTAGGATTCTAGAGTCCAAGAGGGAATCCACTTGTCCGCAAGGGGATTTCTCTATAATAGTTCCTATCAACATATTGTCTCCCTTGTGAACTTCCTCCCCTTTCTGGGTGTTTATGAGGTTTCTTTTCTTCATCCTTGGACTTATGTACTCTGTCTTGGGCAAATGCATTGCCTCTACTCTGACTTCTACCTATGCCCCTTTCAATTTTCTTTCGGTCCATTTTCTCTTCTGCCTTCAGAGAAATATGATAAGCATCTTCTACATTCCTAATAGTCACCATGCTCATCTCATCCTGAATGTCATATCTCAGGCCATTCATATATCTGGAAACATTTTCATCATCACTCTCACGATGACCTGCTTTGATGTTTATCTTGTAAAACTCCTCAGTGTATTCCTTCACTGTCATCCCTTTCTGTCTCAAACTATGCATTCTTCAGAATAGATTAATTTAGTAATATATGGGTATGAATTTGTCTTTCATATTTGCAACCATCCTGTCCCAACTTTTGATTATTTGTTTTCCTTCACAATGCCTATAATCCTGCAGTTAATCCCACCACAGTGTTGCATGCCCTTTCAGTCTAGTGACACCATGCTTTACTTTTTATCTTCTTTGATATCCTCATAATCGAAGTATTTATACAGAACTCTAAACCAATATAACAGCTACTCAACGTCTAATTTTACTTCATACATTGGGATATCCATTTTTTCTTTGGCCCCTATTCTTGCAATAGATTTGAATATATGTTCCTCTTCATCATCTTCAGCTACAAATTCTTCTTCGGATCCTGCTTCATTCTCATTTTCGGCTTCACTGACATCTATGGTATCAGGTGTTCACCAATGTGTTGTCTCCATAGCATCCAATCGAGCACAAAGTTCTCTCATCTCCCTTTCCATGGTTGTATCGGGCATAGGTATTTCTTGACATCTCCTTGGCGACATTGTGCCAATCTGTCCATGAAAAATTCAAATCACAATTGTCCTCTATCTTCCCTCTATAGAAAACAAAAGTTATTAGTTAATCTCTGATACCACCTGACACAACACCCGTACCTTAGGAGGGATCTACTGACCTCCCGACCTACGGATATTCAACTCCCTTTGAGCCGAAATGGCTCTTTGATTCCCAACTGGAATCTTCAACACATATAACCACAGGTCCTTCTTATAAGTTACGCCTGCGCAAACAAGAACTAGGAATAAACCTCCACCTCTCGTGACCATTGGCATGACTATTGACATAACCTGAAAGGTAATTCATATTTCACAACTTCGTGATTTATATTACGATCCCCCCTAACTCCTTCAATCCCTGAAACCTCGAAAAGGGTTAATGGGTCTTTCGCTCCTTCCTTATGCTTCAACCACGTGACCTCCTGTCAAGTCCTGGAGCTTCCCCTCTGATCGTGTTGAAATTTTACGACTTACAAGTTTGCGATGCAACTCTTTCCCTTTTCCTGAAGTTCAAACTTGTCACTTCTTCTCCTCAAATCAACGGCCATGAGCCTCCCATGATCTGACGGTCCAACTTATGTCATAATTTCATGGATCAGGATTTCACAACTCAAGATCTTTGAGTCACAACTTTTTCCACACTCTAACTCCCGAAACACTGAAATTCGAACCCACGATATCAACGCCTGCCATTGATCTAGATCTAACAGTTGTTCTCCCTTCTGAGCTTACGAGTATCGAAGGACTCTTGCCTTAACTTTCCCATTGATCCACATGATCCAACATTCCATGGAGAATCGGTAGTTCTCCCTCCGAGAAACTTCAACCGTCCATTCAATCTCTTGATAACCCCTTGACAAATAGCTTGGCATCTTTCTTTCTGAGATTGATTTCTGCGAGGTGAATCCAAAACTCATCCTTCCTTCTAACTCTTCAAAGTCTCTATCCCTCCTGAGCTTGGTTCTTGTTGCAACCTCAAGGATTATAGGTAATTTTTGCAAGCACTCCTTGTGGCCTTTACGATAATCATTAATTATCCAAAGACTCCAACTCTATGCACTCTTTGCGACAGAAGTTCTTCTGCCAATCTCCTTGGTTGGAAAAGTCTAATACTTCAACCGACCTGTGTACACCTTGCATGATTTTGTGATATCCTTTCACTTCTATTGGTATGAGAACAACGGTATCCCTCCTGAGATTTTATGAGATAAAACTCAAAACCTCGTCAACACACTCCTTGCGGACTTTCACTGCACTCCTTGCATGAATTCTCAGGATGAGAAACAATTGAAACTCATACTATCCCTTTCATGGACTTCATACATTCAACATGAAATCACAGATATACAGACACAACATTGAAACAAATATATAACAAAGTATTCAAACAAACTGTAAACATGCCATTCAATAGACACAAATAGTAACCGTGATACACCATGAAATTGGATTAAAGCCTCCTTATATTAATTTAAGTGCTTATGTACATGGTCTCTATAACAATAGATATCTTCTCATACAACTTCTACAATATCTATGCTCTTTTATGCTCTCCTAGGCTATCTTTCTCTACAGCTTCTATCTACTACCTTCTCTACTAGAATAATGATACAATACAACACAATACATATGAGGGAGCTTTCTTGAGTTTTCCCTCCTACAACCTCAAGCTCTCTAATCGAATTAAAGTCTGCATCTACTTTACATTGATTGCATTAAATTCCTAAAACCGACATATGAAAGAAACCTCTCAAGATCTACGTTACAATCTTCAAACCATAAAAGCAAAAAAAAAAAAAAATCCAGATATTACATTAATGTCTCATCTTTTCAAATTCAAAATGTCTTTAAAATGCACACTGGTGCATATCCAATTGTCCTCCTCTTGCGCACACTTTTTGGCAATGCTCCTACATTAGGTTGACTTTTGCACAATGATGCATGGTTCAATTGGTGTAGTTATTTGTTCAAAGAACTCCTCGTCGTTTGCAAGGAAGTTCAAGAGCAAGGAGGCACCTTCACATATGGATATCTACTTCCATATTTTTCAATGCTGAAGTGGAGGCCACCCACGAGAAGACAAATATCACTTGTTGAAAAAGGTCACCTCACCAATATTTTTTAGCCTTGGCATGCAAGGCCAGACTCAATAAACATGGATTTCAACAACATTGAGTTCCTAAAGTGGTATAATCAGTTGATTGACGCCACCCAAAGGATGTATATACCACAAGAGCTTCTAAATTTTCATATGAGTAAAATCTCATTTTCTCTAAACTGCCATTATACATTCGTCTAGCCAAGGCATGCAAAGCCTTCAGAATTTCATACAAATTAGCTACCATTCTATTTGGATGAGAAGATACTAGATAAGAAAATCATTTCTTGGCCAGGAGTTAAATGCACCTTGTGCAAGTCAGGTGTCCATTATTCATTGTCACTAGAATTGTTAAAGAAGAAGATTCTAGTAGAAGAAGAAGGGTCGAGATTTGGAAAGGTAGAATAGCCCCAGAAGTCACCAACAGCCTCAGAATTAGTGGAGGAGGAAGAAAACCATTTGCAGAGGACAAAGAGACATTTTCCAGGATGTCCCAATCTTTTGGACCATGCCATTTTCTCAGGTAAAACCAATAATGAAATATAATCTACTGCATTTATACAAGAGGTTTCAGCTAAGAATCCCAAAACCGATGTGTCCCCAACAGTCATCCCAGTTAAATCATCACCCCCCCAGGCCTATATCAACTTCACTACCTCGTACTCGAGCATCCACTTGAGAAGCTCAAAATATTTTCTATATCATCGATGACATTGAGTCTAACCCCAGTATACCTTCCACCATAGTCATCGAGCAACAACCATCATCACCAATTGTAACTACCACAGTCCCGCTACTGCCCAATTCTCGAGAACTTATGCAACTTGATATTCCATAAATGGTTCCCTTTCAGGAGATCAAACCATCCACAATACCAGTACTTATGCAACTCTCGCATGTTCCTCCCTAGATACATAGTCTCTACGGATAAAGAGTGACACAGAAGTCATGAAGTATCATATCAGAACCCCTAAATTTCCACCCATAACGTGGCTCACGATGTTTTTAAGAGGTAAATCAGTAGATGCAGACATGAACTAATCCCCCTAGATCCACCTGGATCTAGAAGAAAACAAGATGCAACAGTACGCTTTCCCTAGATTACGATCATTGAATTTAATTATCAAAGGAGGAATAGATAACATACCTTATGAATCACTTCTTTATGTCTTTGTTGATCTTGCTTTGCTCCAATGCTCCTGTGAGATTAGGTCTGTAATAAAACAAATCAAATAACGTGAAAGCAACAATAATGAAATTCAATGACAACCTAAGCATGTGATCAAGGAGTCATGTAATAAAACACCAATCATTTTATGGGAAAGAGACATGCCACCATAGTATATTAACGAAATATAGAGGTTACAACCAAATCACCTTGATGTCACAAGTTCCCTTTCAATGGCCCTTCGTTCCGACACACGCATACATTTTCTCTGATATTTGCATGAAGATTTCTCTCAAAAACTTGATGGATGAATTGAGACCTCAAGTATCGCTTGAAATAGGATTCTTCACACAAACTTCAATCTATTCTCTCTTCAGTCTCTATGCTTCTTTATGCTTGTACCTCTAACCTTTTCCATGAGAATCCTATCATTATATAGGAGAATATGAAGTGGTTAAAGAGATGAGGATGATCCCATCAAATCAGAGAAGTCAGTAGGATCGTAACCATGCAGACACCACCTCATATTTTCAGAAGATTCCACTTCTAGAAGTTGCTAGAACTTCTTTCATCTTTTAGTTTTAAAGTGTTATTGTGACCTACCTATATAGCAGCCTATGAAAATCCCATGGACTGGCTATAGTGCAGCACACGGAAATTAGGGATTTTCTCATTGTGTAAAGGGAGCTTCCTGCGGCGGCCTTCCAAAAATGCATCTTGGAAGGGTGGAAAGAGGTTGCTTTTCTCAGGAAAAAGATTATATTGGGAACCTGGACACATGTTTATGTAATCATCATCAGGGTGACCAAAATAATGTGTAACATAATGCCCCCCAAAGTATGAGGCTGGAACTCGAGATAGTTGAAATAATTTGTAAAATAAGCGTGTATGTGTCAAGAACTAGGGGTGCACCAATCAGGAACCTGCAAACAATCAAGCATCTGTAGAATATCACATTATGTATAAGGTAGGCATTCCCATGTCCAGACTGTAAATGATTGAAACCATAAATGTAGGTCATGGCCACCAATTATACAATGTGGATCCATGCATTGAGAACTCAAGTACGAACATAGCCACAAGACATACAAGGTGGATCTATGTGTCAAAAAAAAATCACAAATACTCCATCGCAACCTGGACCAAAAAATGATGAAGTCTAGGGTCTTCAATCCATCGTTTGTTAGTACGATTCTAGTCACGTGATTGCAGATGTCGAAGTCGAACATGAATAGAAACCACTTGATTACTAGTCATTGATGAAAACTGTTAACAAGTGCGAGGGAAATCACCATTGATGTCAATGACTCCCAAGGTACTCTAGTACAATCCAACAAGTGTGAATAAAGGAGTTGAAGTCGAATACTTGACAGAATCTCTCGATCATGGATCGATGATGTAGATCCACTGTCGAAGAGAAGAAACCTACCATTGAGGGATGCAGGCTCTAAGGTACTAAATAATTCCTAAGTATTTTTCCTGGATAATGAGATGAAGTCGACAAGAAAAGACTCGTCACAGGAGGGCCTTGATGTATCCCCCATCAATGACATGAAATAAGTAACAGATTTATGGTAGATCAAAATACATATGTGACTTGGGACTGGCACAGGGAAGGTCGACATGGTAAGAATGGACAATTCCAGATGGCCAACTTGATAGAAGGTTTCGGTTGAACTTCTCTTGAACATATGAATGACATGACAATGATCTTGGAAGTATTGACTCAAAGACGACCCAAGATACGAATTTGCAGAAGTTTGGACAAGAGACAAATGGATTACTCAACCCAGATTCAAATGACGAAGATGGGTTTCATGTTCAAGAGTGACGCTTTCTACCATTAATACAGAGACATGTTCCTTTCCCAAATTTTCCCCCACCATTTCTGGCAAGTACCTCTTTATTTTTACATAAGCTTGAGGAGGATAACATATGCTTGTCAATTTAAGCTCATCCTTTGGGTGAGTCCCTCGAAGTAAATTTAACAAACCCTAATAAGGAGTGGTTCAGTCCCATATGGGTCTGTCGATATATGTTTAACGAGTCCAAAGATAGAAAACTCGAAGGTTTTTCATGATTATAGAGTATGGAAAAACACTTAAAAGAGAAATCTCTCAGTTCCTTTTTCATAAAATAGTTCGATGGGACTGACAAAGTGTTCAACTATCGTCCATCAAGCATTTTCTTAAAATACTTTTACGAGCATGAAAAGAACAAGGTCGCTCGACAATCTTTTCATTTTTAAGGAGCATGAAAAGAGCGTAAAGGATTCTCCATAGGTTTCGTTATTTTTGTGTTACCATGATGAGTACGAAAAGATGAAAAAAGTATACTCGGTTACATTCTGATTGGTTTTCGAGCCCGAGAACGAACAAATATTGTGCTCGAGGTTTTTCCGAAAACCTTAAAAAGTAGTTGTGCATGTGACAAAAATAGAATAAATAACAAAAACTGCCCATAATTTGTTGTCCAAAGTCCTAAATTCCTTCCTGCAAGGAACAAAACACTTACAAGACCTTTGGAGTTAATGGGTTTTTGACTAAAATGTATTTATATAAAACAAAATATTAGAAAAAATGATAAAAAGGAAATAAATAGAAGCAAAAAGTCTTTTTCACCATTTTATTTTCACTTGGTCAAAAACTTACCAAAAACCCTTGTTTTTTACCTCAACTTCGGTGACGGATTTCGGAGGCCACGGGAGATCATTCAATGAATGGATTGCGTAAAATAGGTAAGCATCTCATCTTCTATCTTTTCAATGAATTAATTTTTATTTTTGATGGTAAAAAATCAAGATTGTTTGATGATTTGGGACTGCTAGTCATGTGTTGGGGCCGCCGCAAGTGGCCTATAATGGGCCCTGCGGAAATCAACAATTTCTGCAGGTGCATTAAGGTGCACTTGCATAAATTACACACTGTACTTGAAGTTTTATTTCGGCGGCCGGAAAACTAAAATGAAAAGTGAACGTTGACTCAACAAAAATCCCAAAAAATGTTGAAAAAATGTGCTAAAGATCTTCTTTGTTTCCCATGAAGATGTTTGCTTACAAAGATGTAGGAATGGAGAGAGCGTGAGCACGAAGAATATGATCTCATGGATTTAAATGATCTGAGGGCCATGAATTCCCTCTGGCAATGTGTTCTATTAAAATTATTCAAAGTTCGAGGCATGAGAGCCCAACAGAGATTACTAGAATATTTGGTTCATATGTGGGATTTAGAACAACAAGTGTTCCACGTGGGTGTTCATGTCCTCTCTTTGGATATTGAGAATATTTATTTCCTAACCGGGTTATCACATCGTGGGGCACGTGTGACTCTGACAGGTGGTCAAGGTGGTGGATTTCCCATGAGTGAGTACATTCGTCGACATTGTGAAACTGATGTCGAAAGACGTAAAGGAAAAGTAGCAATCCGAGGTGTGAGAGATTTGACCCTCAGAACCATCCTTTTTACTATTGCATGGATGGAAGGGAGTGCTTCACCACACATGGCACTCCAAAGTTACTTTCAATATGATATTGAATGCTTGAATCCTCAAGTATTCAATTGGTGTGACGGTGTGCTACGCAACATGAAAACACAACTCACGAAAAGTAAGAATGGGGACCTAAAATAGTTTGATTATGGGTCCATTTTAGTATCTTTCTTCCTAGAAAGAGTTCCACACCTACACCCGTAGGTGGAATGGGGAATACCAGCCCTGAGAGACCCACGGATGAAAAGGTGGAGTGACCTGATGACATGGCATGTGGCAGGCCGGATTGTGAAGTATGACGACACATTCTTCAATTGGTTGGGACCACAACTCCTGATTATTGATGATTATGCTTATGTTGTTCTAGAATTTCGGGGTGATCTATATTTGGTTCTCCCTAAGGGATATCAGTCGGGAGATCTAGGTAAGAAAGGAATTTGTGTTTTTACAATTTTTTTATGAGTTTCAAAATATTTAATGTTTTTGTGTTTCAGATCAAAAGAATAATAAAAAATAATTGATCATGCAGATGTAGGGCCACATCGACCCCCAGGCTCTTCTCCTATTCAGAGGCGAGGAGAGGCATGCGTAGTAGCTATATGGGATGCCAAGTATTAAGATGCGATAGAGAAGAAACTGGAAGGCTTGATGGCATACATCCCTGATATATCCATCGAGGAGATTCTGAGGCGTTATCAATGCCATACTGTAGGCATATCTAACTCACTTAGTCGGTTACTATGTAGGGTAGCGAGAGAAGTAGTATGCTATCATGAGAAGCATCCATGAGTCCATTTTGTAGGGGCCATGGGCTCTATATTTTTATATTTTTATCTTCAGATGAAAACTCTTTTTGTAAACATTATATTATTATATATATATACATGAGGCTTTTACAGGTTTACTCTTATTTTTGTACAATATGTGAAATGTGATTGGAATTACAAATGTCTCAAATGTTTGTCTAATACATAATTAGATAGAGTATCAATTAATGTATTTAGACATCTAGGAATGTGTTTATATTCAATATAATCGAAATGATGTTCCAAGAGGCAAATTCATAAATATACCCATAATAGAGTAGGGCTTCGGATAGTATAGACATTGTTTAACTGTAGTACTACTAGTTGTGAATAAAGTTGTATAATGAAGCGACGAATCCCAAGAAAAATAGAAATGGTCAATAATTCGATGATCGTGCTATACTTTGCGATATATTGGTCGCTCAACCAAGACAAACACCTTGTAGACAAATAAGTTCGTTTGAGGGTGCATAAATTGCCCAAGCAGTAGAAGCTAAGTTCCAGGTACTATGGCTAGCACCATCAGCAAAGCCCATGTGAGGTAGCAAAAACACTAACATCTGGAGACCAAACATAATGCAAGGTAAGTGGTCAAGGATAAAATTCAAATAGAAGAAACACACTAAAGTAACATACAAGAGTATGATAAAGTAAAAATACAAGTGCTTATGCAGAGACAGGCTAAGCGTAGTACTTCTTCAAGTAAAGCCCATTCCTGGTTTCACTCAAAGGAGTTCCACCGTAATCTACTAACTCATATTCTCCCTTCTCTATCACTCTTTTAACAATATAATGGCCTCGCCACATAGCCTCAAATTTTTTGGCTCCTAGCAAATCACGATCTTGTTCATAGAGGAGAACTAGATCACCTTCAAAAAATGCGTGTAGCTTGACATGTTTATCATATTGGGATTTTACGTGTTTCTTCTGGGTTTCAATAACTAGGGTGGAATCTCAATGGGTTTTGTCCAATTGTGTAAGATACAATAGGCGTTCCTCCTCATCATAGGTGTTTGGGAGAAGTTGGACAGCTATTTTTAACGATGGAATTTCACATTCAATCAGTAGAACAACTTATAAACCGTACACTAATTAGAAGGGTGTAAACCCCATGGATGACTTCATGGATGTCTGATAGGCCCACAATGTTGAGAACAACATTGTGTGCCAACTTATTTTGTGAATTTCGATAATCCATCGAAGCATGGTAATAAGTACTTTGTTCATTGCTTCGACTTGGTCGTTGGCCTATGGATAGTAGGGGGTTGAGTTTTCATGTCGAAGACCCAACTTTTTCGTAAGCTCAGACATCATAAAGTTTCTAAAGTGGCTACTGTGATCAATGATGATAGCCTATGGGATTCCAAATTGTATAATAATGTGATTGAAGATGAATAGGGATGCATTTTTACCTGTGTTGTCGAATGTAGGCATTGCTTCGACCCATTTTGTGAAATAATCTACGGCTACAATAATTTACACATGCCCCCAGGTCGAGTGAGGGTTACATGTCATGAAATCGATGCCCCATTTAGCGAAGGTTCCAACCAAAACTACAGGATGTAAGGGAGCGATATGAGATATTATTTTGTTATTGCATGTTTGGCAAGTGTGGCATTTTTGGACGGAAATAATACAATCTTTGAATAGAGAAGGCCAAAAATACCTAGCTCGTAAGATATTTTGGGCAGTATCATACCCATACATGTGACCACCACATACTCCAGAATGGCAGTGATTCAAATCTTTCTCAGCCTCATCATAAGTGAGACATCGTCGAAAAATGGAGTCAACTCCACGGCGATAAAGAGTATCATCGAGGATGATATACTGACAAGCTTGGTAATGTATGCGATGACAGTTAGTACTAGAAAAATCAGGCCAGAAAGTCTGAGTCTAGAGATATACAATGATATCTCCATATCAAAGGGAATTGTAACTGATCAGAAAAAGAGATTCATTGGGTAATGAATCCTCTACTACATTTTTCATCTCAGAACAGGGAATGTCACATATCAATTCAGAAAACACCAAGTATTTCTTGGACTTAGCACATTCAAACTCTTGGAGTATCACAATCCATTTGGAGTATTTTCCGTGTAGCAAGTGGCATGTAAGAATGTGCTGCATAGGGTTACAATCGAAAATCAAGGTGGTCTTGCATAAAAGGATATAGTTCCAGAAAAGTTGGATAGCTTGAACAGCTTCCAAGGCCAGCTTTTCAACATGTAAATACTTGGATTTGGTAGTCGTGAGACTCTGACTCAGATAATAAATAACATGTTCATCGTGAGAATCATCCTCTTGGACGAGAACCATGGTTATGGTTGAATCCGAAGCATCGAGATAAAGGAAATAATCACAACTATAATCGGGCAGGAAAAGTAGTGGAGTACGGGTTAAAGTCAATTTCAAAGCATCGAAGGATTTATTGGCAGTGGTGTCCCATACAAATTCAGAGCCTTGCTTTAATATTCAAGTAAATTCGAGTGTTAATGTAGCGTAGTTTGGGATAAAAAAATGAAGAATTTTTTCCTTCCCTTGCAAAATTTGTAGCTGGCGAAGTGAAGAATGAGGAGGGATATTGAGAATTTCCTCAACCTTCCAAGCATCTACTTTGATCCCTTGATGTAACACAATAAAGCCTAATATTCGGTCGGAGTCCACACAAAAAACACATTTATGTGGGTTTGACTGGATATGATAGAACCGACAGTGAAGGAAAATGCCTCGGAGGTGGGTCAGATGATCACTACAATGCATGGAATGTGTTGGTAGGTCATCTAAATATGGTTGTACAATGTTCTTAATATCATATAAATCATAAGACATAGCACGTTGAAATGTGGCACCAACGTTCTTTAAACTAAAGGGCAGTTTCTGGTAGGCAAAAGTGCCCCAAGGACAAATAAAAGCAGTTTTGTGTTGATCTGTGGGTAAGATGTTGATCTGATTATATCCAGAGAAACCATCCATCAAAGAGAAGATTTCACTTTCGATGCAATCGTCAATGATTTGGTCAATGAAGGGGGTGGGAACGTTTTCTTTAGGACAAGATTTATTGATATCCCTATAATCAACATAGACATGGATCATACCTTTTTTCTTTTTAACCGTAACTAGATTGGATACCCAATCAGTTAAAGCCACGGGATAAATAAAACCATCTTTAAGAAGTTTTTCGACCTCAAGCTTGATAGCGGCTGATTTGAAAGGGTGGACTGGGTGAAGTCTTTGTCGAACGGGTGTAGCACCCGGGTATGTCTTGATTTCATGTACCACAATATTGGGGTCAATACCAGGCATTTATTCATAGCTCCAGGTGAAGACGTCACGGAATTCTTGAAAAAGGGATTTATACGTGGCAACTTCATCAGTGGAACACAAAGCTCCGATGTGCACATTTTCAACAAATCCAGGTTGGATAGAGATGTTGAGGGGGATGGTGGATGAAATGTTTCTTAAGTTCCCTTTGTATAACACATCGTGTGTGGAGTCATGAACCAAAGTAAAAATGACAACGGTCGATGGGGTCGAAATCCATTTGTAACTCTCGAGGGTGTGTTGTTCTAGGAAGAGAATGGAATGATGATTTCCATTTCCCCAAGGAGTGTCCTCCATAGACATATCTGACATAATAATCTCATCTGTGGGAAAAATTACGTGAAAAGGATCAAGAGATGAATCTCCAAGAGAGGGGGTAGAGGGGGATGCCGATTGAATGGATTGGTAAGAAGATTCAACCGAACTCAAGGGCATCTAGTCGCCATAGCGGGAATAGTCACCAGGTTCGGGTATTATCCATGGGTCAGAAGATGAATGGGTTTCACAAACGGAGGTGGAAATCATGTTGATCGAGGCAACCATAGGTTGTGGAATGTCAGGTGGTGGGATTGGGAATGTACCCATCATAATGGAATCTTTTAGTAGACCCATGCCGACATTCTTGTATCCATGGGGTGTCTTTGCAATAAAAGGTATGTTTTTGGTACGTGTGTCAGAGTTGAATAAGGCTAGTTGGTCTACGGTAACTACCTTTCCTTTATGCGCAAAACGCACAATCCAGAAAAGAGTAGACACAATTGCATGCATAGAATTGATCTAGCTACAGTCGAGTAGAAGGTTGTAATCAAGAGGTGTGTCAAATACATGAACTTCAACGTTGACTATTTTTCCTTATAACATAATAGGCAACGAAGGGAGGACACCGTAGGGTGTAAATCTAGACTCATTAAAGGCCTTGAGCATGTTGTGTGATTCATTTAAGGGAGGAGAGCCGATGACTTTCCAGCAGGCAATGGACACAACACATGTTGAGGCACCCTCATCAATAATTGTTCTACAAATGTTCTTGTCAGAGACAAAAACTTGTATTTGAAATGTGAGTTGAGGGCATAACCTTGGAATGTGATCTTCCAAGTCAAAGATTATTAAATTTGTATTTGTAGGGTCAATTCCACCAATAGATTTCAATAGCACCTTTCGTTGTGTAGGACAACTCTGAAGGACTTTGAGGGATGACATCGCAAACGGTGTTTGTGCCTGATATTCCACTATACTGTAGTTCTAGGTAGCACGTGCATGAGGATTGAAATCAGACTTTCGAACCACGCCCTTGGGAGGAGGGAGAAGGACTGTGTCAAGTTTTGTTTGTTTGAGATGAAGAGGACCATTGAAAGATGGATCTGAGGGAGATTGTTGAACCAACGAAGGTGGTATATCATCAAATTTCTCCTTGGAGGAAGGGTAATCTTAGGCATGAGTGGTAAGTGTGATGTCATTCTTCTTTGAATCACCATTACACATAAGTACATAGGAGGTGGTGGAGGAAGAAGGTTGATCATGGATGACCAATTGAGCCTGTTGTTGAGAAGGGAAGGGTTGAAACAAAATGGAAGTGGTAGGAGGTTTTGGGGTCCCTTGGAGTAACTTCGTGACCTCATCACGTCTTGGACAATCCTTTGTGTAGTGATCATCACCACAGATAAGGCAAGGATAGTGAGGTTTATGTTTATCCTTATATTCAGTAGGTTGTGTCTTGGTCTTATCGAATTTTGGGTTTTTATTCTTATCCTCCTTATTCCTACCCTTCCCTTTTTTATATTTGTTCTTACTAGTAGAAGTCGATTGAATGACGTTCACTTTCAAAGTTTTACCGATGGGACGGGAAGGCATCGAAGAAGTTTGAGCATTAGAAGCATGGGATTTGGGTGTGGTATGAGAGGTCTTTGCAGACTGAGGTTGAGTATGGAAACTACCTATCACACCATCAATGGCATGAGAAGTTGTTGGGGTCATTGAGGTGGTCTTGGTAGAATGACGAGGTGCATCAGGGAGAAGATCGTAAAGAGTACCCATTTGTGAATAAACAAGATCAAGATACTGGGCATGACTGGTCGCCTGTTATTTTGTGACAACACCACCCATAAAAATTTCTTTAGATATGTCATTCACGAAGGATTTCATGAACCATTCTGCCAATAATTGATCAGGAATATTGAGTTTGATTAGATGGCATCTTCATCTCCACTCATGAATGCGATCAGAGATATGAGTGTCTTTACTTTGCTTGAAAGAACTAAAAATCTTGGTCCTTGTTTCATAACGGATTGGAAACTGATAGTGAGTGAGGAAATCCATAGATAGGGTATTGAAATCGGTGAATAAACCTCATGGAAATTCTATATACCACTTCGCGGCTGAACCCATGAGAGTTCGCTGAAAAAGACGTAATCGAATAGAGTCATATATCAAAGAGTTGGATGAACACCAAAGGTGGAAAGTCATTACATGATTTTTTAGGTCCTCTCCCGGTTTACCATCGAACTTATGAATTTTGGATGGTAGTTTGGCTAGTATTACGGGCCACTAAGGAGAGTGATTGATAGGATCATTTACAATTATAGAAATATCAGGGAGGTTCAGGGTGGCTAAGAAGGGTAATTTTATATTCACGTGGGGGTATTGGTGAGTTTGGGGAGGAAGTCTCACAGTTATACCAGTAGGACCATAAGTAGTTTTCATATAATGTGAAGATCCGGGTAGATTCGGTTGTTGGTGCGAAGGCATGTAACCTATAGTGTTGTACTAGTTAGGGTTGTTCCCTTGAATAGGGACATTGGGTCGAGCGTTCAAACCCCAAATGGGATTGGATGGAATTGGATATGGCTGGCCTGTACTAGGGGGTATGAAAGAGCTAGCATGAGGTTGTTTCCCCCCAGTCGATTGAGGATTATTTTGGGTAAGATAGTTCCAATATTGGGCCAAGGCTACAGGTATGTTTTGTCCATAGGGTGGGGTAGGTGGGGGTTTCATCCCAATTGGGATTTGACCTCCAAAAGGGGATTGTGTTTGGCCTCCAGGGTGAAATTGTCCACCAACAGGAATATGGTAATTAGGTGTGAAAGACTGGGTGGTGCCACTAGGGTCGGTTCCTCCGATAGGGAATGGATAAGACCCTCTGGAAGGGGGATAAGGAAGTGTCAGAATAAAACCAGGAACAAGATTGTGCACAGAATAAGTGGAGACTCCAGAAGTTTTGGATGGGACTTGGGTAGGAATGGGAATAGAAGCATTCAACGCATGATATATGGGGGGAAGTGTTGGGGTGAGTCTAGGCAAAAGAGACGTGCCAATGGGGGCTTGTCTTGCCACCATATTCCCGGTGGGAATAGTCATAGTATTCGGGACCATTGTAGAATGGACCATCTGAAGGGGGATGGTCGAGTTGGAATCTGTTGACCAGGTGTCCAAACTGTCGAATAGATAGGCAGTCGTAATTGGAGTATGTTCTATATCAGATGTTTCGGGTAGCTTGTACACGAATATATCGGCACTTGTGTTGGGGCCAAAAATATCCCATATCAGAGTGTGAGTAGACCAAAAGGGATCCTGACCTTCAGGACCTATGAATGGTTTGTTTGGTACTCCATAAGTTTCAACAATAATATCTCCAGAAGAATTTACCCGAAGAATACGTCTCTCGGAACTGTGAGGAATTTGAAAATACTCAAGAGAATTAGAACCTTCCACTTGTGGAGTGGCAGTATCTTGGACCTCACTCTGTTGAGGAGAGTCCTCCAGTGGGTTGGTAGGTAAGGGTTGAGAACCTCCCAGATCTTCTGGGGGTAGTCCCTGCATTCTATGTGAGCGGCGTGGAGGGTCAATGTTGGCGGAGCTAAATATATTACAAAAGAAACTCAATGGACAACTTATGGAAACAAACAGTATGCACTAGTAAAATCTAAGAATCAAAACCAAGAAAACAAGACCTTCATATTCCAAAGTCACTAGTTGGTGATGAAATCCAATGTCAATACAAGAAGGGGCTGGGCTAGGGTGGAAAAGTTACGTTGAAAACCTGCTTAACGGAATTACACCCTGGTGCAAGATCCCATACATAATCATGGGTATACCCTCCAAGGACCCCAAGTGAATTTGGCCAACGTCAATTCCAGGTACTGTGAAGACTTACCCCTCCACAGTCACCTTGTGTAAGACCCTAAGAATATAGGCTATTAAAGTTACCACAAACAACAATGATGCCTGGGGAAACAGTCGACAGTCCGATCCACATGCAAGGGCAGGGTATTTATCCCGAAATCAATTTGACAGGCTTCCACTCATCATTGTGGGTATACCTTCAAGTGACCCCCATAATACATGCAATCTTTACACTGAGATCAACAAAGCAGGGTGAGTAACTCTGTCGACCTCAATCCGACCTCAGGTTTGACCCTTGTGTGAGAAGGGCTTCCCAGGACAAAATGTTGCAAATGGAATTTGACACTCCCTATCACAAGATACTATTGTGTGTTTTTTTCTTTGGAGAATGTGTCTCACTGCCTATTCCAAAGCTCTATCCTAGCTAATGTTGGTGTAAAAGAGCCCTAGAAAATGTTACTAGTTGAATTTTAAAGTTTCGCAATATTATTAAAGGTTGTTGTTACTCAAGAGGGAGATGGGAATGAAACCAATGTTGTGAAAGACTTTGACCCAAAAATGAGTAAATAGAAGTGAATGATACAAACTTTTGTTCGATGAATTCTATCTATAGCAGGGCAAAATAATTTTTCTCGAACAATGCAAACTACGATGTACAATTCCCTTTTTGAATGTAGTACCAAACAATCATTAACAATGTAGTTTCACTTATTCGTTCTATTTCAATATTTCAAATGCCAATATTTTCTGAATAAATGATTGCTTAAAAGACCTAAAAGACTTTAAAAAAAAAAATTAGAAACCGAAAATAGGGATGGAACTAAGAAAGGGTAAGAAATCAATGAAAATAAAACACACAAAAAGCACCCAAATCAATCTTTCAATGAAGATAAAAACACAAAATGACAAGGTTTCTTCAAATGTGAACAAGAAATGTTTTTCTGATCATTAAGCAATCCAGACGATGCAACCAGCTTACAAATCCAAACCCAAAAAAAACTTTTATCGAGCAAGCACTCGAACGCAAGTCCAGATATTATATCCTTGTCGATAAAAACAAAGATCGAAAAAGATCAAAAGAGAGGCGTTCGATCTCTGAAATCAATCAAGATAAAGTTGAAACAATCAGAAGCATTCAAGAACTAGTATCAAAAATATTATTCCAGCTGACTGAAGAAAAAATTGGGCAATAGTAAAGGTCAAGAACCAATCTAAAAAGTTTTCAAATGTTGTCACTGGCAGGCAGTATAACACAGTGCGGAAATGAGTGATTTTCGCAGGCCAATAGTCATGCAGGTCTCGGAAATCCCTCACTGAAAAAAACCACCAGGGTGTGGAAATGGAAGGTTTCCACGGGCTACCAATAGGGTGCAGTGCATACGCATTTCATAAAATAGAAAATTTTTCAAAAAGGACAAAGGGTCTTAGGAAAATTTTAAATCCAGTGAGTCTAATTGGATCTTCCACAGACTCAGAGACTGAAACAAAATGTAAAAGACAGGCTATGAGAAAATGGCCAATGAAAAACCACAATCAAGTTACTTCCTCCCTGGTGGAGTTGCCAATTTTGTTAATGGGTAAATCGGTAGATGCGGACATGAACTAATCCCCCTATATCCACCTGTATCTAGAACAAAACAAGAGGGAACAATATGCTTTCCCTCGATTACGATCATTGAATTTAATTACCAAAGGAAGAATAGACAACTTACCTTATGAATCACTTCCTTATGTCTTTGTTGATCCTACTTTGCTCCAATGCTCCTGTGAGATCAGATCTATAATAACACAAATCAACTAACGTGAAAGAAGAAATAATGAAATTCAATGACAACCTAAACATGTGATCAAAGAGTCATGTAATAAAATATCAATCATTTTATGGGAGAGAGACATGCCACCGTATTATATTAACGAAAGGTAGAGGCTACAACCAAATCACCTTGATGTCGCAAGTTCCCTTTCAGTGGCCCTTTGTTCTGACACACACATACATTTGTTCTGATATTTGCATGAATATTTCTCTCAAAAAATTGATGGATGAATGGAGACCTCAAGTATCGCTTGAAATAGGATTCTTCACACAAACTTCAATCTATTCTCTCTTTAGTCTCTATGCTTCTTTATGCTTGTACCTCTAACATTTTCCATGAGAAGCCTATCATTATATAGGAGAATATGAAGTGGTTAAAGAGATGAGGATGATCCCATCAAATCAAAGAATTTAGTAGGATCGTAACCATATGGACGCCACCTCATATTTCCATAAGATTCCACTTCTAGAAGTTGCTAGCACTTCTTTCCTCTTTTATTTTTAAGGCGTCATCATGACCTACCTATATAGCAGCCTACAAAAATCCCACAAACTGGCTATAGTGAAACACATGGAAATAAGGGATTTCCGCACTATGTAAAGGGAGCTACCCACGGTGGCCTTCCAAAAATGCATCTTGCAAGGGTGGAAAGGGGTTGCGTTTCTCAGGCAAAAGATTATATTGGGAACCTGAACACATGTTTATGTAATCATCATCAGGGTGACCAAAATAATGTGTAACAGATGCAAAAGGAGGAAGAGTCTCAAGCACCACAAGAGACTCATTCATGAAAAAGCATAGCCTCACCAAAAAAATAGTTGGAACCCATCCTGCAATATCTACAACAATGTTCATAATTGTTACATCTCTGCCTAGTGTCGGTGGAAGTTATCCCTTTTCTTTTGCTAGCCCTGAAGACTAAATTATCCCAACAGTTGCGAGGGTCACTCCAGGGAGAAGAGAAATTTGAGACACCATCTGATAAATACATGTCTAGAAGGATTCTTCTCTAGTCATACTCCCACTGGAGGCCATAGTTACATCTAGAGAGAGTGATCAGTTGTTGACATCACAACTGGTAGGGTTGATCATAGCCTCAACCGATCACCTAGAGAAATGGGTTCAACATGCTGAAAAAAAAGATGAGTATTGAAGACAGGAAGGAATGTTGGAGAAGACCAAAATAAAACAGGAATAATACTTGAAAATATAGGCAGAAGGGAAAGTGGATAAAATGAAGGGAAATCTCACTGATATTTGACCAACTTTCATAAACACATCCCCTCGGATTCCTTAATACAACGCCATTGTAGAACCAAAGGAACAACTCTGATTGGTTCATAAAGAATGGGAGGTATTAATAGATTGAACATAGGACCTTCAAAGACAGTTGGAGAGAATGAATTTGAAGGCTGAGGCACATCCCAAAGAACTTCCATAATAGCTAGAATGAGTTGTCCTAGAAGGAAACAATGCCAGAGCCTTGTTGCATAGAAAGACTATTGAATGTACCACCATATTCAAGGAAGTTGGTGACTAGATGGGTGTTATAACCCATCGCAACCAAGAACTGGAAGAATTTTGCACCATAATCCATACACTCAACGAATAAGAAGCTAAAACACACGATCCTTTGGAGCAACAAGCAAAATTCGATGAAATGTAGCAAGCGGACAATTCTCGGAATGCTCTGTTTGAAGAGCACTTCAATAACTTGATCATGAATGATCTTTCTAATGAAATGAATGTGTAAATAAATGTGTTTGCTACACTTATGTTGAACTCAGTCTTTGACGAGCTTGATGACACTTTGATTGTCTCACCAAAGGCTAGTCAGATGTTGCTGCTAGAATCTAAACTATGAAAGGATCTATCGAAGCCACAAGGATTCCTGAATTGCATTTATCATTTCTTGGTACTCTGCTTCTACTGTAGAAAGTGAAATAGCCTGGTGTTTCTTACAGGCCCAAGTGACAAGTCCTAAACCAAGGCTAAAAACATAACCTGCAATAGAATTCAGATCATCAGGGTCACCGACCCAATCTAAATCAGTGAAACCAACCAATAAAAGGGTCCCCCCTAAACTGTAATGTATCTCTAACTGAATTGTACCACAAACATAACGAGGTATCCTTTTAGTTTCTTTCCAATGGATTTCATGGGGTGTTTTCATATACTAGGCAACAAGACCAACAACAAAGGAAATATTAGGATGGGTATGAGCCAAGTATAAGAGGCTACCAACTAACTGATGGTACAGGGTGGCATCAACTTTAGGAGAAGTATTGGTGGCAGTAATATTGACTCCAGACTAGAAGAGAGAAGGGGTTGGTTTACAATCATCCATGTCAAAGCTACGAAGAAGGTCACAAGCATACTTAGACTAGGGGAGAAAAATTCCTGCATTGGTTTGCAAAACTTGGAGGCCAAGGAAATAGTGAAAAAATCCTAAGTCTGTCATTTCAAAGTTCTTCTTAAGGCTGGTTTTCACATGGTTTAAAAGTTTTGAGTAACTACCAGTAAGGATAAGGTCATCAAAATAAAGGGCAAGTATTATGAGATGGATACTTACTTTATTGGTATAAACATTAGGATCATAATGGCATCTAGAGAATCTAGTGGAAATAAGAAAGTTGTCCATTTTGGCATAGCAATCTCAGGGAGCTTGCTTGAGACCATAAAGAGATTTCTTAAGGTGACAAACAAGGCTAGAGTCATTATGGACATGGCCAGGAGGTTGCTCCATGTAGATTTCTTCTTGCAAATATCTATGCAAGAAGCCGGATTTAACATCCATCTGATGGACCTCCCATTTATGTGAGGAAACAAGGGAAAGAACAATATGGATGGAATTCATTTTGGCTATAGGGAAAAGGTTTCATTATAGTCAATTCCTTCAACTTGGGAAAATCCTTTGGCAACTAACCAATTCTTTTGTCTTTCAACACTTCCATCAGATGCATACTTAGTTATATAGACCCATTTACATATGACAAGTTTTCTTCCTTTTGGAAGAGGTACAAGATCCCAAGTATCATTTTCCATTAAAGAACAATACTCTTCATTCATTGTTGTATCCCAATCTGGATGAACTGAAGCTTCTGCAAATGTCTCTGGATCATGAGTTTTTGAACCTTGAGCCAAAAGAGAAGAGGCTCACTGGAACTGTGAACATTTCTGAAGCTGATCTGAAGGATCACCCACAAGATCACTAGTTGATTCTTGTGTTGAACAGACCCATCTAGTAAGGGGTGGAGGTGTTGGTTTAGGTTCAAAGGACTCATCTAGAGGAAGGTGAGAAGGCATAGGTGGATTTTCATCCTCACTATCATTATCTGAAGAAGAAACCAGAATTGAATAAGGCACAAACGCTGAATATGGCTGACAGGCCGAAGAAAGCACAACCACCTAATTAGGCTCACAGGCCAAAGAAGGCACAAACGCCAAATTAGGCTCACAAGAAAATAGATTTTCATCAAATTTAACATCTCTTCTAATAATAAATTCATTACAATGTGTTTGAAGAAGTCTATAACCTTTGACATCTTTAGAATAACCAACAAATATACACTTCTCACTTTTAGGCTACAATGCTTTCCTTTTCTCATCAAGAATGGGAGCCCATGCTATACTACCAAATACACGGAAGTGACTTACATCTCATTTAATTTTAGTCCAATCTTCTTCGAGTGTTATATTTTTAAGAGCCTTTTTGGGAGTGTGATTTACTATGTAATTTGCATAGTTGATGGCTTCCGCCCAATACTTTAGACCTAATCCCTTAGATTGGATCATACAATTAGCCATTTCTTTTAATGTGCGATTCTTTCTCTCATCAACACCATTTTTTTGTGGTGTATATGGAACAATGTGTTTCATTTGGATTCCCTGTGTAGTGGAGTAACTTGTAAAATAATTATTCGCATATTCGACTCCATTATTCGTTCTTAACCTTTGAATTTGATGTCCAGTTTTCCTTTCTACAAGTGCCTTGCAGGACAAAAACTTGTCAAAACATTTGCTCTTAAGTTTTAAAAAGTAAACCCAAGTACATTTGGAAAAGTCATCAATGAAAGTTAATAAATACTTGCACCCATAAAAAGAAGGAGAAGAAAGTGGACCACACAAATCATTGTGAACAAGTTGCAAAGGACTTGAGGCATGCCAAGAGGCATGTTTGTCAAAATTGTACCGATGATGTTTTCTGAGAACACAACTGGCAGAAACACCATCTCTACATGAAACAAGAGGAAGACCAGTCATCATTTGTTGATTACATAATTTTTTCAATGAGAGATAGTTTAAATGACCAAACTTCTCATGCCAAAGTTTTCTCAAGTCATCTCTATGATCAACAAAAACCGAAGAAAAAGATGATGACCCGAATTTGTCAAACTTGTACAACCTGGTAATATCATCAACAATTCCATTTGTAAGAACATTCTTAGGATCTTTTAGATCCTTGATTACAACTTGGTGAGGTGAAAACTCTACAGTTTTACCTTCACCTGAATGAGTGATTTGATATACTGATAGAAAGTTACAAGAAAGACTTGGAACACATAATACATCGTTGAAATCACCATTTTCTAATTGAACTATTCCAGATCCTTCAACACTAAGAGATCTATCATCACCAAAAAATATTTTCTTGGTGTTACATTCATTTAGATTAGAAAATATGTCTCTATCCTTAGCCATATGATAAGATGCTCCAGAATCAATAAGCCATTTATTAGAAGTAGAAGCAGAAGTTGTATTGAAGGAGAAATGAGAAGTTGAAAGTGCATGTCCATGAGAATCAATGTTGATGTTGTGATTCTTCATCGTTGCTTCTAAAGCTGCCATGTTCTTGAAACATTTGGACTCATCATGACCATCTTTATCACAAAAGTTGCAATGTATGCTAGTCTTCTTATTTTTATATTTTTCTCCTTTGTCTCCATTAGGAGCGGAAGTTGTCTGAGAGTTTTTGGGACCCTTATATTTCTTGTTGTTCTGTCGAGGATGTTTCTTCTTGGGATTCTTGGGTTTATCTTTCTGATGGAGAACTAAGTATTTTTTGGAGGTACCTGCAGTGTTGATCACTCCAAGTGGTACTAGCTTATCTTGCTCTCTAATCAAAGTATCACAAAAGTTATCAAGAATGGGTTTTTGATAAGCTTCCCCTAGAGCCTCTTGCATGGCATAAAACGTAGATATAAACTCAAAATATGCACTACCTATCTTAGAAATAATAAGATAGATTCAACAATCTTCGTCTATCTTTATCTTACATTCTACACATAAAATTCTGAGTGTTTTAAACTTAGATAGATAGTCTTCAATGCAATAAACATCCCTTGGACTTAAAGTTAGTACTTGATTTTCTAACTGTTGTTCTCAAATAATATTGTTTTTACCAAACACAGATTCAATCTCCCAAGCTTCTTTGGCTTTATCAATTGATTGAAGGTGGAACCTTAAATCAGGAGAGATGGACATTATGATTAATCCACGTTCTTCATCATTCATATTATCCAATTTGGATTTATTATCAACATCAGTGGGCAATGTTTCCTTTCCCAAGGTAATCCGGTACAAGCCTTTACTTCTTAATAAATCCTCCATATGGGATTTTCATTGGAAGTAGTTGTTGCTGGTAAGTAAGAGATTACTTGTAGAAGCCATATTAAATATAAAGATAATATGGATTTAAAAATAGAAACTGATGATCTGAATGGAAAGATCTGAAAATTTTATGCATTTAAAAAAAAAAGACACTTAAAATGGACTTCGGATGTGAGACTTCTGCCCTTTTAAAAAAAGACATAAACGGTAACCAAAGGACCACCTGGTGGTGTAAGTTTCTTTATGAAGTGACCCACTTTTATAAGGAGAAGTGGGGATCACTTTTACAATGAAGCTACTTCACGCAAAATAAATAACTCTAAAAAAAAATATTAAAGCTACTTATACTGATTCACTTTTATACTTGAAGTGAAATACACTTTACAATTTTAGCATGAACTTTTTCAAAAAAATGTAACAAAAGAGAGACTTGAACTCAAGACCTCTTACTTAATAAGACAAAATTTAACCAAATGGTCTAGAAAAACATATTGTAATGTTCATAAGGAGGATTGGGGGTGTTTTTGCTGTTGTCGTGGAAGATGACCTTGGAGAGCGTGCTAAAAAAAACTCTTTTCACACAAGAAAAAAATTATTCTTCTAGATGACAACAAGGGTTAGATCTCGGTTAGATTACCTGGAAGATGCACCTTTTCCTATGTGTTTCTAATTTTCTGAGATCCCATAGGGCATGGGGAAAATACAATATGCATATCTAAAAGAGTAGAAACCCAGAAATAAATAATAAAAAACCGAAATAAAACCAAAATACTACTCTGCAAAAATTTTAAAAATGCGTATTCAAGCTTTATACCTTTAGATCTGACTGTAATGACCATATCTTGGGCAAACAGAAACCTTTTTGAGTGAAATGAAAAGTGTTCTTGAATGAAACAAGTGCTACATATGCAATAGAAAAGTCCTTTCGGCCCATAAATGTACGGAAATGACAAAAAATGGAGATGAGGAAACTCAGCTTCATGATCTCGATCTACAATAGAAGAGGATCTTCAAACATGATCTGATACCCTGTTTGACAACACAAATATTCCAATAGAGGACAAACACCTTCAGGAACCACTCACATAAATAGATAAAATATGAACACACCTATGTTTTCACGTGGTGAAACCCCTACGAGGAAACATCCAAGGCCCCATCCAATGCGACCACTTGGAGCAGTTTATTAATGAAAAAGAAAAAGATTACAAAGATATTTTACAAGAGCTTTTCTCACAATCGATCATAGGAAAATGAACCTCCATTCTCTTTAAATATAGATCATGGACCAATCGTGTGTTAAGCCACAGATCAATGGCCATTAAGATCAAGGAGATTATGAACTGTCAGATCACTCTATGTCGGGAACATGTCATGATCATCGGATTCCCTAACTACAAATGCATACTAATGTATACTAAAGAAACACACTTTTACGTGACGACACATTAGACCATGTAGAACTTAACGAAATCCTAAGTGTCTAAATATCCTAACACCATTATGGTTCAAGGTGTTGAAGGGGTACCGTTAGCTATAGTAGTTATGAGACTTGAAGGGATCCTAGTATCTTGATGACTCGATTCAATCCTCATCCTTGTATGATCACAAGTCTCATAAGTGGAGGTGTGTGTACCACGTTTGATAAATTTACACTTTTCAAAAGAAAAAGACTCAAAATGCGGTGGTAACTGTAACAAGTAGTGAGACCTTTGGGGAAGCTATTCTGGCTCCATGATGACTTAAGACTCGATATATAAAAAACAAATCCTAAGGCCAACTAGTAATCAAAGAGAACACAAAAAATAATCAAACAACCAATATGCACACAAACAAGATAAAGTGGCTGAAATGGGCCTCCCTCTTTAAAGTAGGTATGCCTTTCCCAAGAGGGGCCTAAGACTCCTCTGCTAAATATTGGAGGTATCATAATCAGTTATAAGGGCCCTCGTGGGCTTAACAACTAGTCAATCAGATATCCCCAGAGAGGTAATCCTCCATAAAGGTTGTGTGATGTCCGACCCTTATCTGACCCGGGGTACCTCTAGAATAACCACCGCAAGTAACCTATGTGTCACTTATGTCAAGCAACTAAGAAACCATGACATAAACGATGCATAGGGGAACATTCATAGGTCAGGTCCACCATATGGGCAGGGTAAAAAATCCCAAAACCTTGAAAGCACCTCCTCTCACATAGGTAAGGATACTAGCAAGATCCCCATATACGAATATACAATGTATCGATGGGATATCCCTTCAACCAACATCACATGACCTCGTGCTTAACTCTGGTGTAAGTGGAGCCTCTAGATATTACCAATTATAAAATAGATTTTTCCACTCCTTTAGTTAGAAACATATGTTGATTTAATAGACTTGGAGAAAAACTCTAAATCCTAAGCTAGTTTTTGCACCCTAGAAAAACAAAATCGTTACTAATAAAAATTAAAGTATAGAATTACTTTTAGTGGCCTTGTTTACTCAAAAAGGTGTGTTCGTGAAACTAGTGATGCTATGAATCAACGAGTAAAATAAATGAATATGGATACAATGCAAAGTCTTAACTTCAATTATCAATAAATGATATTTTTTTCCCAAAATGCAATTCTTAATTCAATTATGCAATTATAAATAAAATGCGATATTTCTTTGCATTTACTAATATCAATGATAAGGACTCTGAATATCAAAATGCAAACAATGTAAAATGCCTAATATTTTTGTATTTTCAATATAAGAGAATCAAAATACACAGACTAAACAACAAATTGATATAAAAACTCTAATGTGTGTAAGCAAATACAAACCATGTAGGATATCAAGAAGGAAAACACCCAGCCCAAGATACAAGGACAATCAAATGAAAAGGATGATGAGAAATGCACCGCCCAAAAATTAAAGAAAAGAAAATTTTCATGTCATTCCATAAACACTTGACAGTCATACTCAAGATCTAATAAGACTCAGCAATCATCAAAACCTACCCAACAACCATCAAACACATCAACCAAGAAACAAAGGGTGATGTACAGGACTGTTTAAGGGAAAATCATGTATATACGCTTCTTACAAAAGGACAACATGTGTATGTACATGACTATCAGGAAAAAACCCACGTATATGTATTAAAACACAACCAGGCTAAGGAGAAGGTTAAGAAAAGACTCAGAGTGAACAGAGTATTTAAAGCAATCATATGACAAGAAACTCAATATGCACGAGAGAAATCTAAGGATAAAAGCACTCCAATCCCCGAAAAAGAATATTATGTCCCTATTATGGTCACCAATTATGTTATGAGGAAAATATCTCTATGGCTAGGGGTAAACCACAACAGATGGAAATGACTACAGAAATCAACTCTAAATCTTAGATATGTTATATAAACAAATATGCTAGCAAGACAAGATAAAAGGCCTACCTCATCGAGACATTCGATGAAGTCCATTGTTGAGAACTTGAATTATCCATATGGATATCAGTGGCCACCCACCTTTTCCAACTGGCTCAAAACAATTTTCTGACAATTTTGGCAATTTACTATTTTTAGCAGTTTTAACTTTCGGGGCCATTTTGAGGGCCTAAATGAAGATTTTTCAGGATATATATCCTCAATGAAGTTGAAGGAATGATTGATCCACCAAAATGAATCTCTTCGACGATACCTTTCCAACGGGCTATCACAAACCTAAAATGGAGATGGTATGTAAAAGTTACGACCTCGGGAAGTTGATGTACTAACTTACCCAAACGGGGTCGACATGACTTTTGGTGCTTCATCTCCTAGGGTTAGGTTTTTGGATGTATAGGGTTTTTATCATTCTTTTTTATTGTAAAAAGGCCTTTATATCCTCATTGTAATTTTATTCTTTTGAATGAGTGAAACGGTCCCATCTCTTCTCAGAGATAAGCCACCACCATTCCAGCAAGCTTGTTTCCACTGCATTTTACAGTTTCAGCTTATTTCATTATTCAATAGAAAACCAGTTTTACTGTATCTCTATTATTTTGTGCTAAGAATATATTAATAACCTCTATTCATTTCATTATGCTCATAAAATCCATATCAGTGGTATCAGAGTGGTCTACCCCTTGTCGTCTTAATGGATGTCCCCAACGAGGTCAGAGTACAAAGAGTTGGGTCTTGAGCTCGTTTCTCTTGAGGAAAAAATCTCTCACATGCCCAAGCGACCTCTCATGGAAGGAGAAAATAAATATGACGAGACAGGAGATACTTTCAAATTTTTGATTGAGGAATCCCTCACGCAACAAAGAAACGAGATGATGGATAGTATCGCGCAAATCCTTCGGCATCTACCAACAGGTGACACATCTTCTACGAATGGAGGTGCCACCCCCTTCAAGGTACAAATAAACTTCTATATTTCTATATTTGAAGGTCAGATAGATGCATATGTTGTAGACAAGTGGTTGAATCTTATATAAGGGTATTTTTCTATCCATAACTTCTTGAATAGAGAAAATATTACTTTTGCGCTCCTCAAAGTCGTTCCCCATGTCAAATATTGGTGGGAAATTTTTTTGTGATCAACAGGAAACAAAGGAAACCTCATTATTTTCAGTCATGACCACCTGGGAATCCTTCAGGGATGTTATTAAGGAACAATACTACCTTGTCGGAAGTTACGACGACCTGTATACCAAATGGACCATAGTGCGGCAAGAAAGAGACCAAGCAGTGCCATATTTCACAAATATCTTCCATACCTTGCACACCAAGATGGGTATCAAATATTCAGAGTGACATTTGGTTCTCAAGTATCACAGTGCTCTGCATAGATATATCCATACCAAAATTGAATTTCTGGACATCTCATCCTTGGGCGCGACCTATTGATATGTCGTCAAAATCGAGCAGAAGCTCAAACAAAAGACATGACAATTTGGGCCTGGGAACCCCTCACAACAAAATCCTGGAAAGGGTGGCCCCAACCCACAGAACAAAGGAAAGAGAAAATATGGATAGTATTAGGACTACCAATCCAAGCCGCAAGAAAATAAGGACTCTGGAAAGACAAACAAAGATACTGGGAAGTGGTGCAAATTCCATAAGATCCCTTGGAAAAACACTATTGACTGTGTCTCGAAACAGTCGTTGGTGGCCAAAGTGAGAGCCTTTGGATCAAATGAAAAGTCTAACTCTAAGCTAGAACCAGAAAGGGGAATATGGATCATTAACGTGGAACACAGTGCCATTGTTGCTACCACCAATCTCTAGCCTGGTGAACTAGACGAGCCAGAAGAAGGAGAGCACCTGTTCCATTCGCAGATGTGGGTAAAAGGCACCCCACTACACTTCAGTGTTGATAGCAGTAGCCATAAGAACCTCATATCAGCACAGGTCATCAAGCATCTGGCTGTGCCAACAATGCCACACTGACAACCCTACACCATTGGATGGCTCCACCAAGGAAGTGACCTCTGTGCTAGCCAACAGTGTCGACTGTCATACGACATCAATCCCTTCAAAGACGAGGTATTGTGTGATGGTTCTCCTCTTGAAGTTTTTGATGTTATTTTGGGGCAACCTTATTTATGGAAACTTCATGCTATATATGAGTCTAGGCCTCGTAATGTTATTATTACTTTGAACATGAAATTGTACAGGATACCTGAGCCAGTCCCACCTAGTGATATTTACTTGATCTATGATAAGAAATGCAGGAAGGTCATCTCTCAGATGGGGAAGTTTGTCTTCTTCATGATTCTCTCTCAGAATAAGTGAAATATCACAACCATATCCAGGGTCTCTGCGGCCAACCTCTCCACACAATAAAAGAAAGTAGATAAGGTCGTGGAAGAATACTCAGATATATTCTCCTCGCCTGCAGGGGTACCTATGCACTCCCAGGTCAAGCACCCCATCGATCTAACCCCGGATGCACCGCTTCCCAATGGGCCAGTCTATCATCTCTCTTTGTTAGAGAATGAGGAGAGTAAGTGATAGATACAATAACTTCTCCACAAGGGGCACATTCATCGTAGATCATCACCTTGCGGAAGCACAATCATGATGGTACAGAAGAAAAATGGAACTTGGAAACTTTGTATTGATTATCGGGCTCTAAATAAAATCACAGTCAGAAACTGGTATCTGATTCCTCGAATCGATGACCTTCTTGATCAACTCACGGGGAAAAAATAATTCAGTAAGATTGATCTAAAGTCTGGATACCACCAGGTTCTGATAGAATAGACAGATGTATGGAAGACTGCCTTCAAGTGAAAGGAAGGCCTTTTTGAATGGTTGGTCATGCCCTTTGGTTCGATAAATGCTCTAGCCACTTTCATGAGGATGATGGATGATATCCTGTGACCATTCACTAATACTTTTGTAGTGGTGTATCTGGACGACATTCTAATTTACATCAAGACTTGGGCCGAACACTTGCAGCATATTCAGCAGGTTCTACACACCCTACGATAGCACAAGCTATAAGCCAACTTGGAAAAATTATCCTTCATCATGGACAGGGTCCATTACCTGGGCTACATCATTGATAAACATGGTGTACATGTGGATCCAGCCAAGATCCAAGTCATCCGTGACTGACCAACCCCAACAACACTCACTGATCTCTGGAGATTCTTGGGCCTTGCCAATTTCTATCACAGGTTCGTGTTGGGATTCTCCCATATTGCATGGGCCCTCAGCCAAATAAACAGGGGTGGTGGTAAGGAAAAATTTGTGTGGGGTTTTTCCCAACAACACACGTTCAATGATTTGAAGTAGTGATTGTACTTATCCCCAGTACTTTCAATACCAAACCTGCAACATCCCTTTCAGATCAAGACAGATGCTTCAGACTATGCTGCAGGCACCGTTCTCACTTAGCATGACCACATTGTGTCTTATCAAAGTGAGACACTGTTAGATACTATCCATAAGTACCCTACTTATGGAAAATAAATGTACTCCATTGTGAAAGCCTACCACCAATGGAGACAGTACATTCTTGGGAAGGAGACAGACATCCACACTGATCATAAGCCACTGAAGTTCATGCAGACAAAAGTAAAATTACAGAATGACCTCCATCAAAAGTGTTCTACATACTTGTAGCAATTCCTCCTCAACATCAAGTATAAAATAGGAAGCACCAATCACATCGTTCATTGCCTCAGCAGAACGCCAGTTGTGACACTTGCCATGGTGCTAGACTCTTGTGGCCATGAGACATCGAGATGGCCCCAACTCTATGAGATAGACCCTAACTTCACCAAAACCTACCAAATGTTGGGTGTGAATGTAGTTGTCGGTAATTTACATCTTTAGGATGGGTTGTTGTGTCTTTTGGTCCATATCTGTGTTCCATCAAGTGAGTGAGTGAAGTTGATCTGGGAAGCCCACTATATTTGGGTGGTTGGACACTTCGGCATCGAAAAGATAGTGGTGATGCTACAAAAAAATTTCTAATGGCTGAAACTTCGACAGGAGTTCAAAAATTATATCAAGTCCTGCACTTCCTGCGCTATTTCCAAACTGACCACTAAGAAACAAGCATGTACACTCCTCTTCCTACTCCTGACAGGCCATGAGAATCCATTTCAATGGATTACATGTTGGGCCTCATGTCCACCAAGAAGGGAAATGACTGTGTTTTGTGGTTGTTGATCGCTTTTCTAAGATGGCGATTATGGTTGCCTGCAAGAAGAGCATCACAGCAGAGGCCACTGCCAAGCTCTTCTTTGAACGAGTCTGGGTACATTTTGGAATCCCACAAACCATTTTCTTAGATCGAGATAGTATATTTCTCATCACATTCTGGTCGAGCCTCTGGTCATTGCTGGACACCAAGCTCACCAAATCCATGGCATTCCACCCCCAGACAGATGGCCAAATTGGGGTTGTAAATTGAATGATTGTGCATATCCTTCGCATGTATAATTCAAATCACCCTCGCACATGGGATGAGAGCCTTCCCTATGTTTAGAATAGCTACAATCTATCCCTTCATAGCTCAACCGAACACAACCCCTTTCAGGTGGGGTTGGGATTCCAACCATTGGGTCCCATAGATGTTGCACTTCCCCTTACAATCATCTCAACCAACTCATCTCCTGCTCCAACTGAAGCTGACAAATCCACCCGGTTCATTGAGTGGATCTAGCACATTTGCCAATAGGTTTAGGATATCCTATAGAACTATAATGACAAGTACAAACAGTGCCATGATCAACATCGAGTGCCACATAAGTTCCAGGTGGGCGACAAAGCTTGGTTTCACTTGCAGAAAGAATTCCTTATAGGACCCCATCGGAAGATTCACCCACTCTATTATGGGATATACACTATCACCAAGGTCGTTGGGGATAATAATTTTGAGCTCAACATTCCTCCTTTCCTTGGCCTGCACCCAGTGTTCAACGTGGATCTTCTTCACCCTTATTTCCCACCATTATTGGACACCTCAGAAGTAGCGGAACAACTGACACTAATAGAGCTCAACCCTGATTGCATACAGTAGGAATCCAATGATCATATTGTGGAAACACATATCAAGGGAACTTGACAACAAAGGATCCAACTTTATCGAGTTGTCAAAGCAGGGAAGCTCCTGCACCAAGGCAAGTGGCTCACCCTGGGATAAATTCAACAGAAATTTCCTCATCTAATGGGGGACCTTAATGCAATGGAGAGCATTGCTTTATAAGGAGGGAGGATTTATCCAGATGGATATTGGTGGCCACCCACCTTTTCCAACTATCTCAATACATTTTTCTAACAATTTTGGCAATTTACTATTTTTAGCAATTTTAACTTTCGGGGCCATTTTGAGGGCCTAAATGAAGGTTTTTCGGGATTGATATCCTCAACAATAGACAAAGGCATAAATGAAGTTTTTTCAGGATTGATATCCTCAAAAATAGCCAAATGCATGATTGAGCCCCCAAAATGAATCTCCTCGATGATACCTTTCCAACGGTATATCACACGCCTAAAACAGAGATCGTATGCAAAAGTTACGACCCCGGGAAGTTGATGTACTAACTTACCCAAACGGGGCCCACATGACTTTTGGCGCTTCATCTCCTAGGGTTAGGTTTTTGGATGTATAGGGTTTTTGGGATTCTTGTTTATTGTAACAATGCCTTTAGAGCCTCATTGTAATGTTCTTCTTGTGAATGAGAGCAGTCATCACATCTCTTCTTAGAGATAAGACGACACCATTCGAGCAAGCTTGTTTCCGCTACATTTTACAGTTTCAACTTATTTCATTATTAAATAGAAAACTAGTTTTACTATATCTCTATTATTTTTTGCTAAGAATCTGTTAATAACCTGTATTCATTTTGTTCTGCTAAAAAAATCTGGATCAGTGGTATCAGAGGAGTCTTCTCCTTGTCGTCTTAATGCATGTCCCCAATGAGGCCAGAGTACAAAGAGTTGGGTCTTGAGCTTGTTTCTCTTGAGGAAAAAAGATATCACATGCCCAATCGACCTCTCATAGCAGGAGAAAAAAAAGATGATTGGACAAGAGATCCTTTCAAATTTTTGATTGAGGAATCCCTCACACAACAGAGTAACAATATGATGGATAGTTTCACACAAATCCTTTGGCAACTACCAATAGGCGACGCATCTTCATCGAACGAAGGTGCCACCTCCTTCAAGGTACAAATAAACTTCGATATTCCTATATTTGAAGGTCAGATAGAAGCAAATGTTGTAGACAAGTGGTTGAATCTGTTAGAAGGGTATTTTTATGTCAATAACTTCTCGAATAGAGAAAAGATTACTTTTGCGCTCCTCAAATTCGTTCCCCATGTGAAAGATTGGTGGGAAACCTTCTGTGAGCAACAAGAAACAAAGGAAAACTCATTATTTTTAGTCACGACCACCTGGGAATCCTTCAAGGATGTTATTATGGAACAATACTACCTTTTCGGAAGTTAGGATGACCTGTATTCCAAATGGACCAAACTGGGGCAAGAAAGAGACCAAGCAGTGCCAAATTTCACAAATATTTTACATACCTTGCGCACCAAGATGGGTATCAAAGATTCAGAGTGACATCTAGTGCTCAAGTATCATGGTGCTCTGCATAGATACATCCATACTGAAATGGAATTTCTAGACATCTCATCCTTGGGCACAACCTACCAATATGTCGTCAAAATCGAGCAGAAGCTCAAACAAAAGACGTAGCAATTTGGGCCTGGGAACCCCTCACAATAAAAGCCAAGAAAGGCTGGCCCCAACACACAAAACAAAGGATAGAGAAAATATGGATAGTATCAGGACTACCAGTCCAAGATGCAAGAAAGGAAGGACACTGGAAAGACAAAGAAATATACCGGGAAGTGGTGTGACTTCTATAAATGCCCTTGGCATAACACCGCTGACTCCCACTTGAAACAGTCACTGGTGGCCGAAGTGAAAGCTTATGAATCTGATGCAGAGTCTAAATCTGAGATAGAACCAGAAAGGGGAATATGGATTGTTGACATGGAACCCAATGCCACCATTTCTACCACCCAACTCCAACCTAGTGAACTAGATGAGCTAGAAGAAGGAGAGTTCCTCTTCCATTCACATATGTGGGAAAAAGGTACCCCATTGTACTTCATTGTTGATAGTGGTATCCAGAAGAAACTCATCTCAGCAGAGGTCATCAAGCGGCTGGCCCTTCCAACAATGTCGTGCACACAACCCTACACCATTGGATTTCCCTGTCAAGGAAGCAATCTCCACGTCAGCCAACAGTGTCGACTATCGTATGACATCAAGCCCTTCAAAGACGAGGTATTGTGTGATTTTTCTCCTCTCGAAGTTTGTGATGTTATTTTGGGACAATATTATTTATGGAAATGTCATGTTGTATATGAGTCTAAGCCTTGTAGTGTTATTATTACTTTGAACAAGAAATTGTAAAGGATACCTGAGGCAGTCCCACCTAGTGTTATTTCCTTGATCTCTGATAAGAAATGTAGGAAGGTCATCACTCAGACAGGGAAGTTTATCTTCTTCATGATTTTCTCTCAGAATAAGCGAAAGATCACAGCCACATTCAGTGTCTCTGCAACCAACCTCTCCACATAGAAAAAGCAAGTAGATAAGGTCATGGAAGAATACTCAGATATCTTCTCCTCACCTACAGGGGTACCTCTGCACTGCCAAGTCAAGCACCCCATCGATCTAACCCCCAATGGACTGCTTCCCAATGGGCCAGTCTATTGTCACTCTTTGTTAGAGAATGAGGAGATCAAGCAACAGATCCAAGAACTACTCCACAAGGGGCACATTCACCCCATATCATCACCTTGCAGGAGCCTAATCATGTTGGTATAGAAGAAAGATGGAACCTGGCGACTCTGTATTGATTACCGAGATCTGAATAAAATCACATTCAGAAACTGGTACCCGATTCCCCGAATCGACGATCTCCTTGGTCAAATTACGGGGACCAAATACTTTAGTAAGATTGATCTAAAGTCTGGCTACCAGCAGGTCCCGATAGAATAGGAAAGTGTATGGAAGACCACCTTCAAGTATAAGGAAGGACTTTTTGAATGTTTTCTCATGCCCTTTGGTTTGACAAATGCTCCAGCCACTTTCATGAGGATGATGGAAGATATCCTGCGACCATTCACCAATAATTTTGTAGTGGTGTATCTGGATGACATTCTAATTTACAGCAAGACTTGGGTTGAACACTTGCAGCATATTTAGCAGGTTCTGCACACCCTACGATAGCACAAGCTATATGCCAACTTGGAAAAATTCTCCTTCGGCATGGACAAGGTCGATTACCTGGGATACATCATTGATCAACATGGTGTACGTGTGGATCCAGCCAAGATCCAATTCATGTGTGACTGGCCAACCCAAACAACACTCACTGAGCTCTGGAGCTTCTTGGGCCTTACAAATTTCTATCGTAGGTTCATGTTGGGATTCTCCCATATCGCATGCGCCCTCGGCCAAATAAACAGGGGTGGTGGTAAGGAAAAATTTGTCTGGGGCCGGTCCCAACAATAAGCATTCGATGATTTGAAGCATTTCTTATGCTCAGCCCTAGTAATTTCACTACCAGACCTACAATATCCCTTTTAGATCGAGACAGATGCTTCATACTATGTTGTGGGTGTTTTTCTCACTCATCATGGCCACCCTATGGCCTATCATAGTGAGGCACTATCAGATATTATCCATAAGTACCCTACTTACGATAAAGAAATGTACTCCATTGTGCAATACTGTCGTCGGTTTAGACATTACATTCTTGGGAAGGAGACATTCATCCACACTAATCATAAGCCACTGTAGTTCATGCAGACACAGGGAAAATTACTGAATGACTGGCATCAAGAGTGGTCCACATACTTGCAGCAATTCCACCTCAACATCAAGTATAAAACAAGAAGCACCAATCATGTCATTTATTGCCTCAGTAGACCGCCAGTCGCGGCACTCACCATGGTGCTAGACTCTTGTGGCCATGAGACATTTGGATTCCCCCAACTCTATGAGACAGACCTTGACTTCTCCACCACCTACCAAATGTTGGGTAGGAACGTAGTTGTCGATAATTTCCATCTTCAGGATGGGTTGTTGTGTCGTTTGGGCCATATATATGTTCCATCAAGTGAGAGAGTGAAGCTGACTTGGGAATCCCACTACAGTCGGGTGGCAGGACACTTCGGTGTCGAAAAGACAGTGGTGATGCTACAAAAACATTTCTACTGGCCAAAACTTTCACAGGAGGTAAACAAGTGTATCAAGTCCTACACTACCTGCACTATTGCCAAACCGACTGTTATCACACAGTTTGTAGTTAGGTCAAAAAGGATAAAGGATAGAGGCCAAACTGGCGAAACAATAACCTTCCCCACCCAATGTCACCTCAATGGGTAGGTTCTTTCTATTTAGGGAGGTTAACCTAGGGGAGACATCCCTAGTAACCTAGGGTTTTGAAGAGGTTAAAGTATAAAAGTCAAGGGAAAAGTTCCTCCTCACAGGTTACCACCAAGGTTAGAAAGTCTGGCTAAACAACCAATAAATGAAGTGTATGCCCAAATGAAAACACCTTCCTGGAACAAAACAAAAGCAATACAATATATATGCAGGCTATAACTCATTGGGTTAGTACTTCATGTGACTATCTGACAATTATATATAAGCAATGAAACAACAGATATTAATGAGATCAACATTTTGTCAATGTAGCAATGTAGAAGTATCAATTCATCAATAACTATTGAGATGTTGTAGAAAACAATATATCCAATCAATCATTTACACAATAAATTCCTTTAACCATCATTTAATTTCTTATTGTTAATATTTTCTACATCAATATGGAATAACCAACTATGACGTCAGCCTAGTTAGGGTTATCTAGTTAGTTAGGGTTTCAAAATTTAAGGTTTTGAGAGTTGGTTTGAGCACTACCACTTCAAAGTTGTGTGTCTAAGATCAGTGCCTAAGGGTATATGGAGTCATTCAAGGAGAGGATGCAAGGTTGAAGGAGTAATAGGCTAAATACAAGAGGGAAGGGTTCTAGAGTGTTGCAATGGCAGGGCCCTAGAATCAAAACCCTAGGGGAAAGAGGCTCACTCTGATGTTGCTTAAGCAAGGCCTCGTGCTCTTTCCTCCTTCTTTAGTTCAAACTTGGAAAAATGGATAACATTTGAGAAGAGATAACACAAGAGGATCAACTGAGGGAGAGTGTTGCAATGGCAAGGCTCTGTCACTAAAACCCTAGTAGATGGATGGCCCTAGGTGTAGATAACCTAGGCCTAGGACGTCACCCTCATGTTAACCTTTAAAATCAAAGCTAGATTAAGGGAAGAAGTGAGAAGAGTGTAGCAAAGGCTAGGCTCTTTATTCCTTCTTCAATGGCTGAAAAATTCTCTCTAAGGGGACATGAGACAAGGACCTACTTGTGTGCTTGTCACCTAGGGTTTTAAAATCAGCAAATTTATAAGTAAATGAAAGAATTATAACCTACAACCATTCAATTAAGAAGTTTTGCAAGAAAAACACTTACATATCATGATGAAAAGCATAAGCAAACCCTAGTTGTAAACCTTCCTTCAAGAGAAATGCCAAACATGCCAAGAAAATCCTTCCATCAACAAGTGCGTCTCCTTTAAAAGACCAAATACCCAAACTAGGGTGAAAAAATCAGACCTCAAAAGTGTGAGTTGTTGTGTTATGTTCAAATGAGGGAAAAACATCCTCAATATATAGTGTATCATGACCTTTAATTTAAAATTAGGTCATTAAAAATAGCCGACAAGGATAAAAACTAGAATCATACTGTTTTTAGATTAACTGCTAAGTAAAATACATAAATGAGCAAAAAGTGAGATGTCAGACCCTTTTGAGGGAGACGTTAGGCCCTTTTGGGGCTAGTCCAGCATCCATAAGTCAAAATTTATCCCTTCCTGGGCTCCTCGAAGCTGCCACATGTGACAACCATCCTATCAAACTGCCACACACTCAAGGTGATGTCCAAGCCTCCTGGGTGACTTCCTGGCCATCAAAAGGAAACGTTCCATCTGAAGTGGGTCAACCCCCCTAGGTTGGACTTAGCCAAAGTGTCTTGGGTGGAACATCCTTCTTATTCTCATGTGCAAAGGCTCATCCAAACACTGTCATGTCCTCTCCCCTGATGGGGTCCCAACAACCATCTGATGGCCTCTTCATCCCCATGGAGGTCCAAACTAATCATCTCCCCATATGTACCGATCCAACTAGTACCTGTCCATCAGGCATGGTCCTGCACATCAAAAACGTTGCCCTCCATGGGCTCATTAGTCACAGGGATAATAGCAATTTCAATCACATTTCATCATTAATTTTATCAAATACATGCATAAAACCCCTGATATATCATTCAATAGCTCAAAGACATTACAATGACTTACTATAAAAAGCCGAAGAAAAAGACAAAATGCCCTATTGGGCCAGCATCCATAAGAAAAGGAAAGTCTCCAGAGGGTATCATCCAAGCCATGTAAAATGAGGTGACGTGGTCAAGGGATGTCTAAACATACAGGTAGAGTGAAAGATAGGGGCGTACGATATTACCTTTGGGTGCCTTTGTAGAAGGCGAGTTGTACCTGTCTAGATGCAATTCTTTTCAAGCCCTTTATTGCCTTTATTCTTTCTTTTCTTTATTGATTTTTCTTATTTATTTCAAGGACTAACTAGAGGACACTACCTTAGCGTGGTGACTAGAGCTGACAGTGTTACCAACAAGCACTTTCACAGAGATGATAAGGCGGGTTCATGATGAGACCCCCTTTCCCTTGGCCATGCAACCAAAGGTCACTACCCTGGCGTGGTAACCAGATAATGGCAATGTCATACTGCTAAGTGCCCATGAACATAATAGGTTGGCTCATCATGAGACTCCCTATCCTCTTGGCTATGTATTGTCTTGTTATTTTTCTTTGGGTCCCTCTTCTTTCTTGCTGAGAGGATTTTTATTTCCTTCTCGGGGATCCCTGGGCGAGGCATCTCTAGGTTTCATTTTTTATGGATTTTATCTTTTATCAATTTCTTTTACCTTTTGGGCCTTTATCCCCTTCTTCCCATGAGATAAGGAGTAACCACACAAAGAGATCATCCTAATGTCTGGACTAGGGGAATGGGGAAGATGAGTGGGAGATAAGATGTAAGAGTGATGATATGATGGGAGCAGGCAATGGCCCTTCAAAATCCCCCCAATGGAAAACCAAAACCTATGGGTACAAGCTTGTTAGGGTACCCTATCAATCCCCCCAACCATGGTCAAGTGGGTTAATGTAAGATCCAAGCAGTCATCAGAAATAAAAGGAATTTGATGCATATATCTAAAGGTTATAATGATCAAATATGACACATACCATGATACCTGGACCAATTACCTCATGCAACAAGAGTCTTCTCCGATACAAGTCCAAGCCGAAGGTGATGGATGTTGCTACTGATGAAAATACAAGTCTGATAAAATAGAAGAAATATGGGCCCTCCAGGGCCATGCTCAGGTCAATTCTACTCTCAGTACTCCATGTCTAGGACCTATGGGCCTCGAGACATGATCTCCTATTTATCCCTAGAAATCGAGGATAACATCTGGCTCCAACTCGGGGACATGTGCTCACCGTAGAGCACATGAGAACCTCGACATCTTTGGCATAACCTACGAACCTGCTCAAACTCAAAAATGGCATCAGCAACAAAGGTGGGGTGGTATTTCCACCCCGCATATATAGATATAAAGTAATCATGAATGCGAATAGAAAGTGAAATACTTACCTGTGCTTACTTGTTGGCTGCATGTTGGTGTAGTCAAACAACCAGTGAAGACAACCCAACAACGTTCCTCGATACCTACCTTTGTTCTTCATAATAAACCAAAACAATGATAAATCAAGCGCAAAAATGTCATGAGTTAGAATATATATCATATCATCAGGAATCTCAAAGTCTAACTCATGGAGGCAGGAGGGAGGGATAAAATCCTACCAAGTCCATCTCTGAGGAAATTATTCAATCCACTTCCGGAAAAGGTGAATAAAAGTCCAAGGATCAGAACACTGACTCAAAAGGTCAGCACACCGGCTACCTAAGATGTTCTCATACTGTGAAGTCTAGGAAGGGATTGATAAAGATCCAGCAGACGATTGGAAAACTATCAAGGAAAAATTGAAAAAATGAGATAAAAAACTTGTAGTATCCAACCAACCCTTGGAGTCTAGGGTTTTCCTAAGAGGAAACTCAATGCTAAAAATATACTTCCCAACCACACCTTTAATGGAAAATCATGACAAAGTAATAACATGTAGCTGGAGAAAAAGGTCATGAGAATCCTTCTTTAGGAAAAACATGTTTTTACTCCTATCAAAATCCAAGCATAGTGGCGATTGATAGTCATATTCATAGGGTAAATCTAAGTGCTTGGAGGATTACTCATCAAAGGCCTCAAGGTAAGACCAAAAATCATCAGGCAAATACTATACTTGGTCAACCTTGGGCGTTTGTGGAGAGCCAGTGAAAATCTCATCTCCATGTTGTCGTTGGTCAAGAGCCTACTGTGATAATTGCAAAGGAAACACTTGGAGATGACTCTTTGTGTCATATATGGGATATATATCATAACTAACCGCATCCCACCTACGTCTCCCAACATGTATGAATTCATCAAAATCATCTATGTCAGTATCAATATCATAACATGGAGGAGTCAAAACATCCAATACTTCTGTACTCTCTGTGTCATAAGGTAAGGAATCACTAAAGAATTGGAAGGGGGGATAATTCACCTCGCTTAATCCTTCCTGTGCAAGAGCCTCAAGTATTTGTATAGCTTCATCAAGTGGAAGATCATCCTCTACATCTTCATTCTTGAGACATAGGGGATCTAGCTTGTCCAAGGGTTCCATTCCTTCTTCACTCTCTGAGTCATAGAAAAAGGTATCATCAAAAAATGGGAATTGAAAATGACTTACCTCATTCTCTTCATCTTATGCAGGAGGGAAAAGATCTTGGATATCTTCATCATACTGAGGAGCAGTTACTGGTGCTTCATCCTCATAATTCACGTCTCTGGTTGTATCTTCGTTGCATCTTATTGGATTATGGGAGAGGTCTTGCTCCTCTTCAAGGGGTTGATAATGGTCTTCATAAACCTCGTCTCTTATATTAGAGGATTCTTGGTATTGATCATGATATGCTCTCCCGATATCTTCTACAATCTCAGTGGTGAATCCTTTGTGGTATAAGGTTACCATGAGGTTTTGAAAGACATCTTCATACGTTTGGCAATATGGCTTAGTAAGGTCTATAAACCTACTGATGAGGTGTATGAAAGATGATATACCCCTGTCCTTGCAACAACTCTTAAAATGATCTTGTAAGTAGGATGGAAGAGTGAGTAAGAACAATTTTATAAGAGCATCCTCTCCTCCCAACTTTATCTCTCTCAAATACTCCAAAACATTTACTATGTGAGGAGCTGGGAGGCCCAAAAATGTTGGAGAGTTGTTTAGCCATTTTGAATCAAAGTAATTTGGGTATCCTTGAAAACTTATGAAATCAATACTTGGATACATTTGTTCCTAGTGTGCCATGATCCCATAACTTGGAAATATCACAGAAAGTAAGGTGGCACCTTGAGAAATATTAGTGGAGTCCCCAGATAATTTTCCTAAAACTATCAAAGGAAAAGGGAAAACACCTTAGTGGAGTCGTCAGGTAAGCTTGTAATAAAAGGTCTCTGAGGCAAGTCTTACCAAAAATATTTGTCATTTGAGGAGAATTGACTATGTGTTCCCTGACAACGGTGCCAAAATGTTATCGCACAGTTTGTAGTTAGGTCAAAAAGGCTAAAGGATAGAGGCCAAACTGGTGAAACAGGAACCTTCCCGACCCAATGTCACCTCAATGGGGAGGTTATTTATATTTAGGGAGGTTAACCAAGGGGAGACATCCCCGGTAACCTGGGGTTTTAAAGAGGATAAAGTATAAAATTCAATGGAAAAGTTCCTCCTCACAGGTTACCACCAAGGTCAAAAACTCTGGCTAATCAGCCAATAAATGAAGTGTATGCCCAAATAAAAACACCTGTCGAGAAAAAAAAAAAAAAACAATACAATATATATGCAGTGTATAACTCAGTGGGTTAGTACTTCATGTGACTATCTAACAATTATATATAAGCAATGAAACAACATATATTAATGAGTTCAACATTTTGTCAATGTAGCAATGTAGAAGTATCAATTCATCAATAACTATTGAGATGATGTGGCAAACAATATATCCAATCAATCATTTACTCAATAAATGCCTTTAACCATCATCTAATTACTTATTGTCAATATTTTATGTGGCAAGATGGAATAACCAACTATGACGTCAGCCTAGTTAGGGTTAGCTAGTTAGTTAGGGTTTCACAATTTAAGGTTTTGAGAGTTGGTTTGAGCACTACCACTTCAATGTTGTGTGTCTAAGATTAGTGCCTAAGGTATATGGATTCATTCAAGGAGAGGGCACACAGTTGAAGGAGTAATAGGCTAAATACAAGAGGGAAGGGTTCTAGAGTGCTGCAATGGCAGGGCCCAAGAATCAAAACCCTAGGGGAAAGAGGCTCACTTCGGTGTTGCTTAAGAAAGGCCTTGTGCTCTTTCCTCCTTCTTTAGGTCAAACTTGGGAAAATGGCTAGCATGTGAGAAGAGATAAAACAAGAGGATCAAGTGAGGGAGAGTGTTGCAATGGAAAGGCTCTATCACTAAAACCCTAGAAGATCGACGACCCTAGGTGTAGATAACCTAGGCCTAGGACATCACCCTCCTTTTAACCTTTAAAATAAAAGCTAGCTTAAGGAAAGAAGTGAGAAGAGTGTAGCAAAGGCTAGGCTCTTTCTTCCTTCTTCAATGGCTGAAAAATTCTCTCTAAGGGGACATGAGACAAAGACCTACTTGTGTTCTTGTCACCTAGGGTTTTAAAATCAACAAATTTATAAGTAAATGCAAGAATTATAACCTACAACCATTCAATTAAGAAGTTTTGCAAGAAAAAAACTTACATATCATGATGAAAAGCATAAGAAAACCCTAGTTGTAAACCTTCCTTCAAGAGAAAATCCAAACATGCCAAGAAAATCCTTCCATCAACAAGTGCGCCTCCTTTAAAAGACCAAATACCCAAACTAGGGCGCAAAAATTAGACCTCACAAGTGTGAGTTGTTGTGTTATGTTCAAATGAGGGAAAAACATCCTCAATATATAGTGTATCATGACCTTTAATTTAAAATTAGGTTATTAAAAATAGTCAACAAGTATAAAATCTAGAATCATACTGTTTTTACATTAACTTCTAAGTAAAAGACATAAATGAGCAAAAAGTGAGACGTCAAGCCCTTTTGAGGAAGACGTTAGGACCTTTTGGGGCTAGTTCAGCATCCAGAAGTCAAACGTTAGCCCTTCCTGGGATCCTCCAAGCTGCCACACATGCCAACCATCCTATCAAACTGCCACATTCTCAAGGTGACATCCAAGCCTCCTGGGTGACATCCTGGCCATCAAAAGGAAAACTTTCCATCTGAAGTGGGTCAACCCCCCTGGGATGGGCTCAGCCAAAGTGTCCTTGGTGGAACTTCCTTCTTCTTCTCATGTTCGAAGGCTCATCCAATCACTATATTGTCCCTACCCCTGATGGGGTCCCAACAACCATTTGATGGGCTCTTCAGCCCCATGGAGGTCCGAACTAATCATCTCCTCATGTGTACTGGTCCAACTGGTACCTGTCCATCGGGCATGGTCCTGCACATTAAAAACTTCACCCTCCATGGGCGCATTAGTCACAGGGATCATAGCAATGTCAATCACATTTCATCATTAATTTTATCAAATACATGCATGAAACCCCTGATATATCATTCAATAGCTCAAATGCATTACAATGACTTACTATACAAAGCCGAAGAAAAAGACAAAATGCCCTATTAGGATAGCATCCATAAGAAAAGGAAAGTCTCCAGAGGGTATCATCCAAGCCATGTAAAACGAGGTGATGTGGTCAAGGGATGTCCAGACATACAGGTAGAGTGAAAGATAGGGGTGTACGGTATTACTTGTGGGTGCCTTTGTAGAAGGCGAGTTGTATGTATCATGGATGCAATTCTTTCCAAGCCCTTTATTGCCTTTATTCTTTCTTTTCTTTATTTCTTTTTCTTATTTATTTCAAGGAATAACTAGAGGACACTGCCTTGGTGTGGTGACGAGAGATGATAGTGTTACCCACAAGCACTTTCACACAGATGATAATTCTGGCTCGTGATGAGACCCCCTTTCCCTTGGCCATGCAACCAAAGGTCACCACCCTGGTGTGGTAACCAGATAATGGCAATGTCATACTGCTAGGTCCCCATGAACATAATAGGTTGGCTCGTGATGAGACCCCCTATCCTCTTGGCTAGGTCTTGTCTTTTTATTTTTCTTCAGGTCCCTCTTCTTTCTTGTTGAGAGGCATTTTATTGCCTTCTTGGGGATCCCTGGGCGAGGCATCTCTAGGTTTCATTTTTTATGGTTTTTATCTTTTACCAGTTGCTTTTACCTTCTGGGCCTTTAGCCCCTTCTTCCCACAAGATAAGGTGTAACCCCACAAAGAGATCATCCTAATGTTCGGACTAGGGGAATGGGGCAGATGAGTAGGAGATAAGATGTAAGAGTGATGATATGATGGGAGCAGATGATGGCCCTTCAAAATCCCCCCAGTGGAAAACCAAAACCTATGGGTACAAGATTGCTAGGGTACCCTATCAATCCCCCCAACCATGGTCAAGTGGGTTAATGTAAGATCCAAGAAGTCGTTAGAAATAAAAGTAATTTGATGCATATATCTAAAGGTTATAATGATCAAGTATGACACATATGATGATACTTGGACCAATTACCTCATGGAGCAAGAGTCTTTTCCAATACAAGTCCAAGTTGAAGGTCATGGATCCTGTTGTTGCTGACAAGACAAGTCTGATGAAAGAGAAGAAATATGGGCCCTCTAGGGCCATGCTCAGGTTAATCCTGCTCTCGGTACTCCATGTCTAGGACCTGTGGACCTCGAGACATGATCTCCTAGTTATCCCTAGAAATTGGGGATAACACTGACCACTAAGAAATAGGGTCTGTACACGCCTCTTCCTACTCTTGATAGGCTATGGGAATCCATCTCAATGGATTACATGTCGGGCCTCTCATCCACCAAGTGGGGAAAGGACTGTGTTTTTCTAGTTGTTGATTACTTTTCTAATATGGCAATTCTGGTTGTTTGCAAGAAGAGCATCACATCAAAGGCCACTGCCAAGCTCTTCTTTGAACGAGTCTAGGTACATTTTGGAATCCCACAAACAATTGTCTCAGATCGAGATAGTTGTTTCTCAGCACATTCTGTTCAAGCCTCTGGTCACTACTGGACACCAAGCTCACCGAATCCATGACCTTCTTGACATAGACCTATCGGCCCTCAGGCCAAGATCCGCTTACAGGATCGTTCTTTAACCCCTTTGAGTCGGATCGGCTCTTTTGGATTCCTGCTGGAATCTGCAAATTATCGATCCACAGGTCCTTTTTTGTCGCTCTCAATCTCACGAGTTCGTGATTCATGACTCCCGACTCTCCCTTCTCAACCCCGCGATACACGAGGTCATGAAATGGGTGTAGATCCTCTTTTGTCAGTGCCTTCCACGTGTGACCGCTGGCTAGCTTCACACAAGCCCCTCTCGCTACTCGGCACTTCGTGAGTTGAAACTCCAGTTTTTCCTCCTCCAAATCTGCGATACCCAAAACATTGATATGGGTATGGTTCCTTCCTCTGTCAGCACTTTCTTTGCATGACCGTTGGCTAGGATAAGCGCTAGCACCTTTCGCCTCTTGCCCCTTCGAGAGTTCAAAGGTCAAACCTTCGAGCTCTTACCTCACAAACTCTCAAGAAGCAAGAAGTCAATGGAGTGTTGACTCTCTTCCTCCTGGCGACATGCGTTTGCCTGTCTATTTTCCTGGGCCCACTTTGTGATTCTACGACGTGTCCCTCGTGCCCGACTTCAGCACTTCGCAACTTCGCCTTTCACGACTTCAAGACTTGGAGCACCCGAATCTTGGGCTCTCACCCTGTGAACTTTCGAGTTCATGAGATCCTCTGATCTTTTCCACCTTTCCTCCTCAGATGTACAACTTAGATTCTTTCACTATTTCGTGACTTAACGAATATTGATCCAAGGCTTTCAGTCCTCCAACTCGCGAAACCCCGAAATGCGATTTCGTGAGTGATCCAACGGCCCCCATTGGTTCAATCCTACGGTACAATTTCTTGTATTGATGGCATGCAAGAAAACACCAATCGTAACCTTATTTCTCCCCTACAAGATCTGATAGCTTATGGGGCTTCACGAATCCTCCATGGAGGATTCTGACCATCAATTTCCTCCCTGATGATTTCTGCGAAATGAACACGGTATCTCCTTTCAGAACTTGTCCTCCTGTGAAACAATGTCACTGTGCCTCCTTCTAATACTTCAAGGAACTAGCTCTCTTAAGATTTTCTTTGAAAACTTGAGTCTTCAAGAAGACTCCTGCATGCACTCCTTGCGGCAACTCTTCAATATTTCCAAATATTGGATTCTTCGACTCTGTGCACTCTCTGCAACAACAATATTTCAATAGTTTCGCTCATGTTGCAAACACTGAGACTTCGCTCAGCCAGCGTACACTTTGCATGACTCATGTGCTTGAATTTCACTTTTGTGAGAATGAGAACAAAGTTATCTCTCCTAAGCTTGCAGATATGAACTCTGACTTGTGTCAACATGCACCTTGCAGACAACTTCACTGCACTCCTTGCAGGAAACTCTTGCTCAGACAGAGAAACAATTGAAACTCATTCTTTAATCTCCCTCTCTTTAGATTTCAGACATTAAATATGAAATCAAACACTCAAGCATCAAAGCAAATGCATAACAGAGATTAAACAACATGAGCATAACATTCAACTGTGCATACACAAAAAGTATTTGAACACCATGAGTTTGAATCAAGCTTCATATATTAATTTCAGAACTTATGTACATGGGTTCTTCTACACAGTTTTCTGCTTCTTCTCTCCTATTCTCTCTTTCATAATAATCTTACAACTATACAACGAGGGTGTCTATATCTCGTTTCCCTCCTCGCTCTAAAACTGTCAAATCTAGGAAATTAAAGCTACCTACTTACAATAACTAACATAAATGCCTTCACCTACTACAGACGAGAGCGGGACACTCAAGGTATATTTACAATATGGAAGTATGCCCTTTTCTTAATTGTTTCATTTAAGTTTGGCGCATCCAACGTTAAAACATTTCAAACAATTTATCATGTGCCAAAATGCGTTGGCACTTACCCCATGCTCACTTGACATTGGCGATGCTCTTGCATCATACTCCCTCGCTTGAAAACTTTCATGGGCTCCTGTCCATGAGCTCTCACACGGTCTATCCATGCTTCTGGATATCAGCTTCATTTATGCAGCTGGCATCTTCAACTAGATGTCCCTTCCACTTGACCAAGTATTCAAAGTATTCCTTTCTCCTAGTCTTCTTACTAACTCTTTTGTCCAGTATGCTCTCCATCTATGGCTTCTCTGCAACTGGAATTTGTTTTGTCCACTGAACCTTTGGTTGTTCATCACTTGTTCCTGCTTCCTCAAATTTGTATGGGTACAAATCAGAGACATTATATATCGGAGAAATTCTGATCCCATCAGGTAATTCAATCTCATAATCATTTTCCGTAATTTTCTTCAAGACCTTACATGGTCCGATCTTCTTCATATTCAGTTTGTTATATGTCCCCTTCGAGAATCTTTCCTTTCTCAGATGTGCTAGAATCAAATCACCAACCTCAAATTGAAGTTGTCTCCTGTGTTGATCTGCTCTGTGCTTATATTTTTGGCTCGATTTTTTCAATCGCTACTTCACCTGGCTGTGAAGCTCTTTCATCGCTTCTACAAAATCCTCTGCATTAGCACTCCTAGTTGCATCCTTTTCTGAATCTCTCAATTTTGAAACTCCTCTTGGCTGCATCCCATAAACAATTTGGAATGGAATCTACCCTGTGCTCTTATTTAGTGAGTGGTTATATGCAAATTCTTCCTATGGCAGAATATTGTCCCACTGACTGTGGTGTTCTATCACCAAGCTCCTCAGTAAGTCCCCCAAACTTCTGTTCACAAATTCTGTCTGTCCATCCATCTAAGGATGATAATCTGACCTAAATGATAAGTTTGTTCCCATATTTTTCCATAAGGTCCTCCAGAAGTGTCCAACGAACTTGGTGTCTCAATCCGAAAATATACTTTTTGGTAAGCCGTGAAGTCGAATGACCTATTTGAAAAATAGATTCACAATGTGAGTTGCATCACTAGTTTTCTGACATGGTATGAAGTCTGCCATCTTAGAAAATCTGTCTAACACTATAAAGATCGATTCAAACCCTCTTTATGTTCTTGGCATCCCCAATATGAAGTCCATGTTGACTGCATCCCACGGCCTATCAGGTATGGGTAATGGTTGATAAAAGTCTGCATTCTGCCTCTTTCCTTTTGAATGCTGACAAATTCTACATTTGTCCATGAATATTTTGACGTCTGCTCTCATTCTTGGACAAAAATATGACTCATTTAGCTTTGAGAATGTCTTGTCATGACCAAAATGTTTGGCCAATCCTCCACTATGTTTCTCCTTCAACAAATTCTCCCTCATGGAGAATTTTGGAATTCAAAGTTGATTACCCTTAAATAGTAATCCTTTCTGGATCATGTATTCTTTCCATTGGCTTCGATCCCTGAGAATTGGATTCTCAGCTACTTCATACGCCTCTTTAAAATATGGATCATCTCTATACATGTCCCTAAGATCATCAAAACCCAGTGTTTTGACTCTGAACTCCTGCAACAATAAACATTTCCTGCTCAAAGCATCAACAACTTTGTTAGCAGTTCCAGAAATATGCGTGATTACAAAAGTAAAGTTCTGCATGTATTCAACCCATTTGACATGTCTTTGATTAAACTTCTCCTATTGAGTCACAAACTGCAAAGCATGATTGTCACTGTATAAGACAAACTCCTTTGGGATTAAGTAATGTCTCCACTTCTTCAGTGCTTGAATAATAACATAGAACTCCTTGTCATACGTGGAGTATTTCACTTTCGCTTCATTCATATTATCGCTGAAGTATGCTATCGGCCTGTATTCTTGGATTAATACTGCCCCTATTACAAATCCACTTGCATCACATTTTACCTGAAATGTCTTTTTGAAATCCGGCAACACCAAAATTGGTTGTTCCGTGATTTTCCTTTTCAACAAGTTGAAGCTTTTCTCAGCCTCTTCTGTCCAGTGAAAATATGTGTGTCTCTTCTTCACTATGTCCATCATCAATGCACTAATTCCACTAAAATTCCTGATGAACTTCCGGTAGAAACTATCCAATCCGTGAAAACTTTGAACTTCAAATATACTCTTCGGCGATGGCCAATTCTTAATCACCTCCACTTTATCTGGATCCATCCTCAACTTATCTGCAGAAATAACAAACCCCAAATAAATGAGCTTTGTCTTCATGAATGAGGACTTCTTCATGTTTATCAACAACTTCTCTTGTTGTAGCCTCTTCATCACTATAGCCAAATGTTTCATATGCTCTGCCTCTGTTTTACTGAAAATCAGTATGTCATCAAGATATACTATGAAAAAAATTTCGATGAAATCCTTTAGGACTTCATTCATCAACCTCATGAAGGTACTTGGTTCATTTGTTAAGACAAACATCATAACAATCCATTCATACAAACCTTCATTAGTCTTGAATGCTTTCTTCCATTCATCACCTTCTCTCATACGAATCTGGTGATATCCACTTTTCAAATCAATCTTTGAAATTTTTTTGGCTCCACTCAAGCAATCCATCAAATCATCCATCCTTGGCAATGGAAATATGTACCTGATGGTTATCTTGTTGATCACTCTCGAGTCAGTACACATCCTCCAACCTCCATCTTTCTTCGGACTGAGCATTGTCAGAACAACACATGGACTCAAGATTTCTCTAATCAACCCTTTTTCCATTAAATCCTGGACCTGTCTCTTGACCTATTCATTCTCCCATGGCATCAATCTGTACATTGGTTTATTTGGTAAAATAGCTCCAGGTATGAGATCAATATGATGACTCACACTTCTGATTGGTGGCAACGAACGAGGTAGTTTTTCCACTACTATGTCAACAAACTCTTCTAACAGTTTCTGAACCTCTTCCAGTAAATCATCTACCCTTGTACTGGTTAAAACAATTTTAGGCTTCCTGACCACAATGAATTTCGGTTCCTCCTTCTTCTTATCCTCTGTAAGAAGTTCCTTCCCACTCTTGAGAAGTACATTATTTCTTACTTTAGGTTTCACCTCTTTTCTCTTTGATTGGAAGAAACATGTGAGTTCTCCCATTCTTCTCTAGGGTGTATGTGTTCTTCCTCCCATCATGAGTCACATTCTTGTCATATTTCCACTGTCTACACAACAATAGATGACAAACATCCATGGGAATAACATCACATAGTATTTCATCTTTATACCCTCCTATTTTAAACTCAACTAAACATTGTTTAGTGACATTTACCTGATGTCCTTTTTGTAGCCACAAAACTCTATATGGGCTTGGATGTTCAATAGTCTCCAGCTCCAGCTTTTATACCATCTCTATAGAAATGAGATTTTCTGTGCTACCACTGTCCACAATGACCTTGCATACCCTGTCCTTGGTTTTGCAAGTAGTCTAAAAAAGTCTTTTCCTTTGGATCGAACTCTCCACCTCCTTCTTTGGCGTTAAGAGAAATTTTTGCATCATCGGCGATCTTCCACCTTCAGCATCTTCTGCCTCAACATTTTTCCTCTGTGCCCTCTGGCGATGTGAGTTTCACCACCTTCTTTCTTCTTATCTAGACATTCATAAGATTTGTGTCCATTCTTTCCACATGTGAAGAATTTCACTACTCCACCTCTTCCTCTTCCTCTACGAGGAAAAATGTTTCCATCAGCATACTGACCTGTCTGTTCGGTATGCTTCCCTCTCTGTGAACTTCCACCTCTCTCAGTCTGAGTCTGAGGTTTCTTCCACTCTTCCTTGGGTTTCTGATTTCTATCCTGGGCAATTGATTTGCCTCCGAACTGACTTCTGCCTCGGCCTCTTTGACCTTGTTTTCGGCTCATCTTATCTTCAGCTTTTAGAGCCATCTAATAAGCATATTCCACCATTCGGATGGTCATCATGCTCATCTCATCTTGAATGTCGTATCTCAGACCATTCATGTACCTGGAAAATTTTTCATCATCACTTTCGTAATGACCTACCCTAATGTTCAGCCTATAGAATTCTTCAGTGTACTCCTTCATTGTCATCAGTTTCTGTCTCAAATTTTTCATTCTCCAAAACAAAGTAATCTGGTAATCCCTGGGAATGAATTTTTCCTTCATCTTTGCAATCATCCTATCCCAACTCTTGATATTTTGCTTGCCTTTGCAATGTCTGTCATCTTGTAGCTCATCCCACCACAATGATGCATGTCCTTTCAATCTTGTGATAGCATGTTTGACCTTTTTGTCCTCCTCGACATTTTCATAGTCAAAATATGTGTCAAGAGATCTAATCCAGTCTAGAAGCTCTTCAGCATCCAAGTTTCCTTCGTATACTGAAATATCCATTTTTTCCTTAGCACCCATTCGTGCAACAACCCTAATCAGGCATTCATTTGTTGCATCTTCTACTGTGACTTCTTCTCCTTCATGTCTAGCTTCATCTTCACTTTCAGATTCACTGACATCTCCAACACTGGTTGTGCGCCTCTGTGTTATCTCCATGTCTTCGAGCCTAGCATGTATGTCACGCATCTCTCTCTTCATGGCTAGATTTTTCACCTACCTACCCCTTCCTCTTGGCATTTCCCTCTCCTCTGGCGGATCGGGTGTTTGCTTGTCCCTTCTTCTCGATGGCATATATGAGATTTTCTTTCCTCGCTTTCCCTGTCTGAAATATACAAACAAACTCAAGATCTGATACCAAACTGACGCAGACCTATCGGCCCTCAGGTTGAGATCCTCTTACAGGATCATTCTTTAACCCCTTTGAGCCGGATCGGCTCTTTCATATTCCTGTTGGAATCTGCAATTTATCGATCCACAGATCCTTTTTCGTCACTCCCAATCTTGCAAGTTTGTGAGTCATGACTCTCGACTCTCCCTTCTCAACCCCGCGATACATGAGGTCATGAAATGGGTGTAGCTCCTCTTTTATCAGTGCATTTCGTGCGTGATCACTAGCTAGCTTCACACAAGCCCCTCTCGCTACTCGGCACTTCGTGAGTTGAAACTTTGGCTTTTCCTTCTCCAAATATGCGATACCTGAAATGACGATATGGGTATGGTTCCTTCCTCTATCAGCGCTTTCCTCGCGCGACTGTTGGCTAGGCTAAGTGCTAGCACCTTTCACCTCTCGCCCCTCCATGAGTTCAAAGGTCGAACCTTCGAGCTCTTACCTCACGAACGCCCGAGAAGCGACAAGTCAACGGAGTGTTGACTCTCTTTCTCCTGGAAACATGCATCCGCCTGTCTGTTTTCTTGGGCCCACTTTGTGATTCTACCATGTGTCCCTCGTGCCTAGCTTCAACACTTCGCAACTTCACCTTTCATGACTTCGGGACTTGGAGCAACCAACTCTTGGGGTATCACCCTGTGAACCTCCGAGTTCGTGAGATCCTCTGATCTCTGCCACCTTTCCTCCTCATATGGATGGCTTAGATTCTTCCTCTATTTCATGACTTCGTGAATATTGATGCAAGGATTTCAATCCTCCAACTTGCGAAACCCCGAAATGCAATTTCGTGAGTGATCCAAAGGCCCCCGTTGGTTCAATCCTATGGTCTAATTTCTTCTATTGCTGGCACATAGGAAAAAACCCACCAGAACCTTCTTGCTTCCCTACAAGATCTGACGGCTTCTGGGACTTCGTGAATCCTCCACAGAGGATTCCGACCATCAATTTCCTCCTTGACGATTTCTGCGAAATGAACATGGTATCTCCTTTCAGAACTTGTCCTCCTGCGAAACAATGTCATTGTGCCTCCTTCTAATACTTCAAGGCACTAGCTCTCTTGAGATTTTATTCGACAACTCAAGTCTTCAAGAAGACTCCTGCACGCACTCCTTGCAGCAACTCTTCAATACTTCCAAATATTGGATTCTTCGACTCTGTGCACTCTCTGTGACAATAATCTTTCAATAGTTTCACTCAGGTTGCAAACACTGAGACTTTTCTCAGCCAGTGCACACTTTGCATGGCTCCTATTCTTAACTTGCACTTCTGTGAGAATGAGAACAAAGTTATCTCTCCTGAGCTTGCAGAGACAAACTTTGACTTCTGTCAACGCGCACCTTGCGGACAACTTCACTGCACTCCTTGTAGGAAACTCTTGCTCAAACAGGGAAACAATTGAAACTCATTCTTTACTCTCCCTCTCTTCAGATTTCAGACATTAAATATGAAATCAAACACTCACACATCAAATAAAATGCATAACAGAGAGTAAACAACATGAGCATATCATTCAATCGTGCATACACAAAAAGTATTTGAACACCATGAGTCTAAATCAAGCTTCATATATTAATTTCAGAACTTTTGTACATGGGTTCTTCTACACAGTTTTCTACTTCTTCTCTCCTATGATCTCTTCTCATAATAATCTTATAACTATACAATTAGGGTGTCTATATCCCATTTCCCTCCTTGCTCTAAAAATGTCAAATCTAGGAAATTAAAGCTACCTACTTACAATAACTAACATAAATTCCTTCACCTACTACAAATGAGAGTAGGACGCTCAAGGTTTGTTTACAATATGGAAGTATGCCCTTTTATTAATTGTTTCATTTAATTTTGGTGCATCCAACGTTAAAAAATTTCAAAATTTTTATCATGTGCCAAAATGCGTTGGCGCTTGCCCCACGCTCGCTTGACGTTGGCAATGCTCCTGCATCACTTCCACCCCTAGAAATATGGCCAAACTGAGGTTGTAAATCAAATGATTGTGCATATCCTTTGCATGTATAATTCAAATAACCCTCACACATGGTATGAGAGACTTCCCTATGTCCAACATAGCTACAATTGAGCCCTGCATAGCTCAACTGAACACAGCCCCTTTCAGGTGGGTTTGGGATTCCAACCATTGGGTACCATAGATGTTGCACTTCCCCTTGCAGTCACCTCAACCATATCATATCCTACTCCAACTGAAGATGACAAAGCCACCTGGTTCATTGAGTCGATCCATCACATCCACCAATAGGTTCAGTATATCCTACAGAATTCCAATGACAAGTACAAACAACGCCATGATAAACATTGGGTGCCACATAAGTTCCAGGTTGGCGACAAAGTTTGGTTGCACTTGTAGAAATAATGCCTTATAGGACCCCATTGGAAGCTTCTCCCACTCCGTTATGGGCCATATACTATCACCAAGGTCGTGGGGGATAATTCTTTTGAGCTCAACATTCCTCCTTTCCTTGGCTTGCACCCAATGTTCAACATGGATCTTCTTCGCCCTTATTTCCCACCATTATTGGACACCTCAGAAGTAGCAGAACAACTGACACCAATACAACTCAACCCTGACTACATACAACAGGCATCCAATGATCATATTGTGGACACACAGATCATGGGCACTCGATATTACACATCAGCATTGCTCACTTCGATAAGTGTTGCAAGTGTCGCATGTCCCTCACAACTGTCACAAGTGTCGCATGTTATTCACAAGTGTCACAAATGTCAAACAAACCATGCTGCCATGATGACGACACCAAAGAGATACTTAGAATACCTCAAACACCTGATTTGGAGGAAGAAGGATGGTTAACTGAAGTCAAGAATCCATTACCACCTGAAAGGAGCACTTAAACTAGGGTTTTAAGGGGGAGCGCTCTCCTATTTCACCCTTAGGAGCATTGGCGCTCCCATACAAGGTGCTAGGGAGCATTATAGCACCAAATCACCCCTCTGAAGGAGAGCTACACATATTTGAAGCATTGGCACTCCCCTTAAGCCTACTAGGGAGCGTTATAGCGCCTTGATGCCCCTTTTGAGGGAGCGTTGTCTAATCTGGGCAGTGGTTGATCTGTTGAGGAGAATAAGGGGAGGATCTTTCAATTTTGGAAAGCAGTTGCATTTGAATTCCTGGTTCAATCAGAATATACCTGATCTAAGGAGGGAATTTCTCAACCTACCCTAAAGATACCTCAAGAGGTTAAGCCTCTCTAAAACTATATAAACAAGCTCTATGATGGTTAAAAAGGGGAAGAATTGCAAGTAAGAAACTTATGATCTCATACAAAACACACAGTGAACTAGAGGAGAGTGATCAGTGAAGCTGCTATCATCCAGGTCGTGGATCTTTTGAGAAAGGGTTAGAGAAAGGGGACTTGATGAAGCTGTCGCATATGCATCCATGGTTGTAAGTTACTTCTGTCATTGTTCTCATTAATATGACACGCTTGGCCTGTTTATTTCTAGTTCATGTCTGATTTCACATGAACTTATCTCTAATAGATAGATCTATTTTCAAACTAATATCAATAGAGTAGGAAGTGGTCGTACTATTGTTTGTCTACAGGGCTCATCGAGGAGAGAAAGATTGGAACTCAACTCAGAGTGTGTAGAGACAAACGTCGATAAAGAGGTACTTTTGTTCTCAAGAGACTACTTATGCATTAGTTTGTATAGATCTGAAAGGAAGTCAGTGTCCACGTTAAGCGTCTTCTGTCTTAAGAGTTAAGAGTCTAGCTCTGAAGAGGAGATCTACCTGTCCGCAGGGAGATTTTCCTTCAACAGAAACTGGCGACTCCACTGGGGAGGCCTCAAATTGAAACCTTTTTGTTTTGATTTCTCTTCATAGACCTTTTCTTACCCCTTGATTGTTTTCAGACCTGGTTCACCCCTTTTTGATTGATTTCATGAGCTAATTAACTCCCTACCCCATCGCACTCAGCTTGCTTGACAAGACTAGACTGCAATTTTTGGATTTTTTGACATTTTTATGAGCTTTTTGAACATGGTGCCCTTGTGGCTATGTTAACAGAGCGCCAACGCTCCCTAACTACCTTACATAGAGCGCTATAATGCTTGGTACCCTTTACACCAGAGCGCCAGCCCTCTTTCATCTAGAAACCTTTCCAAAATTGCTTTGTCCAAGGTCTAATCTCTATGCCTCACCTTATGATCCTCCCTGTGAGTCAATGCTTCTTCCTTTTTCAACTTTGGCATCCTTCTTTATGAGGAACAAACACCTTACTATTTAGATTTTGTAGCCTTCTTCACTATTGTTGAGTTTTTCTGTTGTTTGGAGTTTGAAACCAATGCACTGTCTTCCTCTCCTTTTTGACTGAGCAAGAAACTCTAGTGAAGGACATTAGAAGCCTACGGATCTCTCCATTTGGTTTTAGTTAAGGTCGTTGTTCTTCGACATTTCTTTTGGTGTGAAGTTCTTGATTTTTCTTTGTTTTTTCTTTTTCTTTTGCTTCTTGTTTTTTATCATAATGAGAGGGTGTATTGTTTGTACGGAACCTGCTTGTGTTTGTCTGAGTTTTCTTGATCCAAAAGGATAATTGGCAGGAAAAGTGTTGTTTCCAATTAATCATTATTCATATACAAACAATAAAGAGACATGTTCGTGATTGATCTTTCATATTAGAAGGTATTTTCAAAATTTTTAGCACCACATCATATTTGATTGAAGAAAATTCATTTGAGGACATTCCTTATTAGTGCTTGTTAGTGAAAAGAACTCTCTCTCTCTCTCCCTTAAATAGATGTTCATCGAAAAGAAATGACTTCTTATCATCTTTGATGCATTTTTGGGGACTGATTCATCAATCCATCCATTTCACTTCCATGCACCCCTTTTTAGTAAAGAACAGCTATAAAATGAATGCTAATTAAAAGTTATCTAGAACATTTTCTTTTCTAGGATCCTCCACCAACAGTAAACTAGGACTAGTACTTTGGATTAGGCTGTGAGTATAGCTCTCCAAAGTTTCCAAAACAAACATTAGCATCCTAAGCTAGGGAGATTCAAACCCAATTATCGTATAAGTCTACTTGGGATCCCCCTCTCACACAGGGGTTATGCACGAGGTCACATTCGGGAGAGCTACGGAGATTATCCCTTCGTGGTTTGACTGATTGTAGTGGTCAGATCGTATTATGGGGATCGCTTAAAGGTATACCCACAATATTGAGTGGAAGCCTTTCAAGTTGATTTTGGGCTAGATACCCTGCCCGTATGTTCAGACTGGACTGTCGAATGTACCCGCCCAGGGGCTAATTGCGAGTTGGTAACTTTAGTGGCCATAATCTTTAGGGTCTTACACAAGGTGACAGTGAAGGGAAGTCTCACTATACCTGGAGCAGACATTGGTCAAACTCACTCGGGCTCCTTGGAGGGTAAATCCACAATTACTGTGTGGAAGCTTGCACCAGGGTGAAAGTCCGTTAAGAAGGTCGCCATTGTAACTATTCCACCATATCCCCTCCCCTTCTTGACTTGATCACGCGACGTTGGATTTCATCACCAACTAGTACGATCATCGAGAGAAGGTCATGTTTGCTTGGTTGTGATTCTTAGATTCTATTAGCATATGCTGCTTCTTTTCAGTAGTTGGCCATAGATATTTTCCGCCGACTCTTTTTCACCAACATCGACCCTCTAGGCCGTTCACGAAGGCTACAGGGACTTCCTCCAAAAAATATGGAAGGGAACACCCCTTTACCCCCTCATTCTATGGAGGAATCTCCTCAACAGAGAGAGGTTCAAGACACTACAACTTCCCAAGAAGAAGTTCCCACTCCTTTAGAGAATTTTCGAATTGTTTCGGAGTCTCCATAAGCTTTCCGCATTCCGGAGGGATATGAGCGATGTGTTCTCTAACTGAATTCAGTCGGTGAATTTTTCGCCGTAAATCCTTCTGACATTCTAACTGGGTCTCATTCAAACCCTTTAGTCGATGACCCCTTTTGGACCACAAACATTGTTCAAAGTCCACCGCGCATGGTGCGGGATCTTTATGGAGCAGGAATAGGTGTCGATGCACCTATTACCTACACCGTACCCTTAAACCATTTTACCGGTACTACCGGTTTTATGGCCACACTGTCCATTGGTCCAAACACATCGTCCATTGGCCCAAGGTATAATTTTTCTCTCCAGATGGCCCATTCTACAATGGTCCCTCACATTCTGACTATCCTTGCCGGTAATGCGGTAGTTAACCAAGCTGCAATTGGCACACCAGTAACACCTAGACCTTCATCATCACTCCCTTTTGGGTACAGAGCATTGAATTTTTCCATTGCCACTACTACCCAAGTTATGACAGGAAGTTCCATACCTATCCAACAACTCGGAGGGACCGGTCTTGGTGGTCTTAATCCATTCAGCGGTACCGTTCAGTCATTTACGTCTAGTTCTCAAATTCCAGGAACTTTACCTCAAGTTGGGGGGCATCCTCCCACTGAAGGACAACTTCTATTTGGAGGGCACCCTCATGCTGGGGGGCAGCCTCAATCCAGAGCTTACCATCAACCATATGGAAAAAATGTGTCTACCACACCTAATCCATGGAATATCCCTTTTCCAAGAAACCCCCAGTTCTCAGGGGGACACAATTCTCAATCTCCACAACAACCTCCTTATAAACAAACACCAAATCTAGCTTATAATCCTCAAAACCCATACGGTTATCCTTTGCTCATACATGTTTCTCAAAACACCTCAAATCCTGTGTACACTGGTCAACACCAACCTTATACGAGAGGGCCCACTCATTACAACTATCCGCATAACCCAGTGTATGGTCCCACTGGTGTCCCTATGCCACACCATTATTACCCACAGGTTAACCGACAACTACCTTTCCTAGCGACCCTGGACCTTGCAAACTTGTCTCGGTTAATGAATGATCATATTTTTCATTCTCCGGTTTGGCCAGCTATTCCAGCTAAACTTCCATCCGATATTCCAAAATTCGACGAAAATTTCAGAGAAGACCCAAACAACCACGTGATGACTTTCCATTTGTGGTGTTCATCCAACTCCCTCATGGATGATTCTATACGTTTGCATCTTTTCCAACGAACGCTTACGGGTTCTACAGCAAAGTGGTACATTGAACTACCATGTGCTTCTTTTCACGATTTCAACTCCCTTGCCATGTCCTTCCTCACACACTTCCAACTACCCATTCAATATGAGACAGGTACTGAACTATTGACCTCCCTTCATCAGACAACCTCCGTACATATCTCTAATCATATTCATGAATGGAGACGACGACGAAGGCTAATCAAAGTGGTCATCCCTGACCAATTATTAGCGGAATGGTTCACCAAATCACTGTTACCCCAGATCGCTCGTGATGTTTCCATGGGTGGTGTAGTTACCGAGGAAGAAGCTATTGCCCAGGATCAGTACTTAGACTTGGTTTATTCACAATATGGTACTCTGTATGAGTTGATACCAAATGCTACCTGTACCACTAATGACCCATCCAAACCATCGTCTACCTCACACACAGATGGAGTTATTGGCTCCATCAAAACCCAATCTACTTCCCAGTCGACTGGAACAATGCAACGGCCTGCTTCGACAGCTACTCTCAGTTTGACTACACCCTCTTCTAGCCCCCATCAAACTCAGGTCTCTGAGGTGAATGAGGTCCAATTGACCCCTTCACAACAACTTGGGGGCAATAAGAAAGAAAGAACTAAACCAAAGAAAAACAACAACAACAAACAACCAAAAAATCAACCGCAAACCGCCGCTGCCAGAAAACAACCACAACGAAAACCAAAATTACCATGTCTCATTTGTGGCGAGGATCACTACACTCAATACTATCCACATCGCGATGAAGTGGCCAACATCTTTAAGGGAAATTCACAACCCGCTGTGCTTACTCAGCCTTTTCCATAGCAGCAATATTTGGTTGCTCAAACCCCTACTACAAGGGGTATTTCTAACCAATCCCATCATGAGGCCTTGACAAGTGCCCACGTTTACATGTTTAACGGGATTAATCTGACCACTTGCACTGCGACATATGACGCACCGGTTAAACCTGATAAACCAAAGACTACTAACGGTTCCTTACCGGACCCATTGCCATCTTCCATTAGTCCTTCATCTGCTAGCCCTCCGTCTAGGCCACTTCAGATTGAGAAACCTTCATTTGACTCCATTTTATGCCCTCCTAAGATCATTATCCATAAATCCACCTTTAATCCTAGTTCACGAGCTGCCCAAAACTACAACATCGTTGAATATTTGGCTCAAGCATCGTGTGCTATGTCTGCTTTGGAAGTTCTACAACACTGTCCTAGCCAATGTAGAACGCTCTTAGCTACCATCGGTGCTTTCGATCCTGAGTCGTCAAATAACCTCACATTTAATCTTGATGATCATCAACCCCGACTCTCTCACCAACTAGATTTTCAGATCAATGTTGTTGTTCACAATCAACAAATCCACCAAACTATTTTGGATGAGGGAGCCTCTACTTATGTCATGTCTCTAGCTTGTTGGAAAGGCTTAAAATCACCTGCCCTTAAAAAATCCCCTACGATGTTACACGCTTTCGATGGATGAGTTTTTCATCCTCACTGACTATTAAAATCCTTAGTCATTCAGTTGGGCGGCAAAACTGTTACCGTTGATGTCGAGGTGGTCGATTCCCCCCTCGATTACAACCTACTACTTGGAAGAAGTTGGTTCTATGCTATGACTGTCATCACCTCGTTGGTGTTTCGATGTGTACAATTCCCCCATCAAGGAAAAATTGTCACTATCGATCAACTCGATTTCTGTACACCCGACGCTCGCGCCCTTGTCACCAACAACATTCCTTTTTTGGGAGACCACCTGGTTACATATGAAAGCATTGGTGTTGGATTATTGAAATATTCTAGCCTCATGGGTACCTTCCCTACACCACTTCCACCCACCATGCATCATATTACCACTGTCAATATGATCTCGACTGTGCCTTATCAATCTTTGGAATCATCTGATCCTTGGATTGTGCTTAGTCCTATGGAATTCGATGTGCTTGGTGACACCATGCCACTTAGCCCAGTCGAGGCCAAATATGTAGCTATTCAATCTGCCTCTCCCTCTCTGGACAACCCACATTTATTGGCACCTGATGCCTACTCGATGCCTTCATGGTTGGATTCCCTATCGTCTGCAATCGATTACATTTCCCAAATTTTTCCTTCTGACGAATCTATTATGGAAATGCTTAGCATTGACGATGTGCCTTGGGATGATAACCATCATCGATCCTCTTTTCTTCCACCTCTGGAAGAAATCTACCAAGACATACACTCTATCTTCCCCCCTGATGTTACCAATGCTCCGCAATCTCCCATCCTCACACAAGATACTCTTTCTGAGGGGAATATGGGAAACATCTCTACTATGATCATTATCGATATTTAGATCAAATAAGGTGTCGTGGAAAACATTAACCTTGGTGCTAATTGCACACCCGAAGAAGTGGTCTCTTATACCGCTCTGTTTAAATAATTTTTTGATGTCTTTGCTTGGAGCTACGAGGAAATGCCAGGGATCGACCCTTCGATCGTCCTGCACGAAATCAAGACTTACCCTAGTGTGAAACCTATTCGACAGAAAATCCGCTCGGTTCATCCCAAGAAAATCATGGATATAAAGGTAGAAGTTGAGAAACTCTTGAAATCTGGCTTTATCTATCTTATCCCTTTGACAGAATGGGTCTCCAACCTTGTTCCGGTTGCCAAAAAACAAGGAACCATCCGTGTTTGTGTTGACTATCAGGATCTCAATAAATCTTGTCCAAAGGACAACTACCCTACACCCTTCATCGACCAAATCATTGATAATTGCACTGGGATCGTAATCTTCTCTTTCATGGATGGCTTCTCTGGGTATAACCAGATTGAAATTTTACCTGCTGATCAACATAAGACAACCTTTTTCTGCCCATGGGAAACTTTCGCCTATCGAAATCTACCTTTTGGTCTCAAAAATTCTGGTGCCACTTTCCAGTGGGCCATTTCATACACTTTCCACGATATCAAGCATATCGCAGAACCTTACCTCGACGACTTACCTGCCCACTCATCCAATCGATCCGATCACGTTGATCACTTACGGGCTATTTTTCTTCGATGTCCATTCTACCGTATCCACTTGAACCCACATAAGTGCATCTTTTCTATTGAATCCAGTCGACTCCTCGGGTTTATTGTCTCTAAATATGGGATTAGGGTGGATCCCCTAATGATTAAATCTATTCTAGCCTTACCCCCACCTACTAATTTAACCCAACTCCAAAGTTTGCAAGGAAAAGAAAACTTCCTTCGCCATTTCATTTGTAACTATGCTGAGATAACTAAAGGATTCATGCGGTTACTGCAAAAAAATACCCCTTTCATCTGGGATGACATTGCTCAACGGTCATTTGATGCTCTCAAGCATGCCTTAACCCACACACCTTTGTTGCACCCTCCGGAGTATACAAAGGACTACATCTTTTACTTAACTTCCTCCACTTCCACTATTGCAATGGTGTTATTTTAGGAGGACCCCAACGTTGAGGAACATGTGATCTAATACCTAAGCAAGAGGCTATCTAGACCCGAACTCCGATATTCACATGTAGAGAAACTGGCTCTGGCAGCCGTCATCACTGTCCAGAGATTCTGCCATTACATCTTACTATGCACCACCACAGTGATTGCAGACTCAAACCCCATGTACCACGTCTTGACACGTCAAGTGCTTGGGGGAAAATACTCTAAATGGATCGTCATCCTTCAGGAATTTGATCTTGAATTTACGAAGTCCAAAGCCAAAAAATCCCTAGTGTTTGCAAAGCTTATTTGTGATCTCCCTCGTACTGATGAAGACATTGAACCTAGAGATTCTCTCCCTGATGAAACTCTTTTCCTCATCAGCACCTCTGATCCTTGGTCTGGAGACATCCTCCTTTACCTCCAAACCCAACACTTTCAGCCTAACATTTCCCGTGAAGAGCGTCGACGTATTTGCCACCATTCTCATCGTTATCTTATCGTCAGTGACACCTTGTATCGTCATGGTATTGATACTATCCTTTGACGATGTTTGATTCATGCAGAGGCTGAATGCATTCTGAATGATTATCACCTTGGCGCCTGTGGAAGTCACCTTTCTGGGATGGCCACAGCCCAAAAAATTCTACGTGCCGGCTATTTTTGGCCCTCGATTTTCAAAGATTGTATTGAGGCAGTCAAAAAATGCCCACCCTACCAAGTTTTCAACAAGAAGGCATGCACCCACCCTACTATGCTACACCCCATTATCGCCATCGGCCCCTTTGCCAAGTGGGGTATCGATTTCATGCAATGTAAGCCTACCTCAGCCGGGGGGCACGGTTATATAATAGTCTTCATCGACTACTTTACAAAATGGGTTGAGGCTATGCCTACCTTTATGAATGATGGTCGTACCACATCTCTGTTTCTTTTCAACCACATCATAATTTGTTTTGGTGTACCATGCGCCATCGTCACCGATCACGGTGCACACTTTAAGAACCATATGATGAGTGAATTGCATGTCAAATTGGGTTTTCGCCATGAAAACTCATCCCCATACTATCCTCAGGCCAATGAACAAGTTGAGGCCATCAAAAAAGTCCTAAAAACCATGATTCAATGTATGGTAGGGGAAAACAAGACATCCTGGCATCTACAACTTTTCTCCTCTCTCTGGGCTTACTGTACTTCCATGAAAACTGCAACTGGATTTACTCCTTTCTAGTTGGTGTATGGAATCGAAGTCGTTTTACCAATCGAGTGTGAGATTCCATCTCTAAAACTTAAAGTAGAACTCCTACTCCACACTTCTACCGAAGAAGAACGTTTCTTATATCTCTCCAAACTGGATGAAATACGTCGTGATGTCGCTCTCGTTAACGAGGCACATCAGAAATGGATAAAAAATCAATACGACAAATCCATCCATCCCTGGACTTTTGCAGAAGGAGACTTAGTCCTCGTCTATGACCAGGCCCATGAAAAATTAGGGACAGGTAAGTTAGAACCTCTGTGGCATGGCCCTTACATTGTGAAACGTTTTCTACACAGAGGTGCCTACGAGTTAGTTGATTACGATGGAATTTCCCTAAGAGAGCCCCAGAATGAGCTTTACCTTAAAAAGTACTATGCCTAGATCACCTAGCATGTGTACGTTGTACATTATTGTATTTTAGTTTGGTGTGTCTATTTATTTCACGTGCTCGAGTCTTTACCTTTTCCACTCATAACTGTGCCTTGTATTTTCATGCATAGATGACGTCTTCCTTTCCTATCTTTTTCAGGTTCACGGATGGCGCTAGTCGACATACATGAAATATTGCTTTGACAACATGGGTTATTTACCAATTCGACGAGGTGGTGAGTTCGGGAGGTATTTGCTTAGGACCGGTGACTAATAACATGGAAGAATATCATTTTTTCATCGGACTCTTGACTCAAGCCTCCTCCCTAGGTATCTCTTGTATCATTGTTAACCTAGACTCCCAACTCATAGTCTATCAACTCAATCGTATCTACGCTATCCGTAATCCTATCCTTCTACATCTCCACCTACAAGTTTTTCATCTTGAACGAATGTTTGATTATATCGAATACAGACATATTCCAAGAGAAATTAACAATGTGTCAGATTCGTTAGCTAATTACATCATGGATCGGTATCTCGCCCATAGATAAGATTTCATAAAGGAAAGCAAATTTTACATCACATGTAAATTAAAACACATCACATTAAAGGCATCATCATGTACAAATCATTTGGCACTGTAAAAACTCAGAACTGTGTATATATACATAGCGTGATTGAAATGTTTTGATTACATCAAAAAGGTATTCATAAGAGCAAAATATTGGGTCTCTACACCCATACAACATCGTCGGACAAGTCATACAAAAATACAATCACCAGAGAGAATCTAATCTCCCTGCACTACATTGTGCTGAGAGTAACATATCACTGCACGCACTACGCGTCTGAGTAGAGAATTGACATTCTATGGCACTCCCACAATGTGCCTCTATAGATGTAAAGGCACTTCTCCCCTCCGTAAAGGAGGAATTCCCATCATGAGGTCTTGAAGGTTTCTTTCAACCTCCCGGAGACCTATCACTGGTACCCCCGGATCTGCTGCAATCGGGGCACCCCCATGAGGTCCTGGTATCGGAATCTCAGCTGGGAACACTGCTCCCTTGTCTGCATGTTGAAAACAATACGTCTTTTAAAAATTCTTCTACATACCCAAAAATATATATACATCAAAAACTTAAAAAACAAAAACTAGACAAGGTGTTGCTCAATCTCTTACCTGACGCATCCTAATCTTCCCCTGTGTGTAGAATCAAATCCATTCTCCCACGAAAATACACCTCAGCATACAAGAAATCTTCTATCCAGAGATAATGTTGTCTCAACCAAGAGAAGAAATCACCGGTAAAACGGAACTCTGACTTTGATACTAGCTTCGGAGGCAGACTAGTCCACGTCTCCATCCGTGGTTCATCCATTGATCTCACTGCCAGTGCTATCTGAGGCTGCATCTAGGGAATGTGATCTAAGAAAAATGAGACTAGAAAAGAGCCATATCCGAACTGTTTATGTCCCATCCTACACTGCGAAACCTGTTCCTTCACATTCTGAAGGAACCCTGCGCTCTAGTTAAACAATGTTGGCTCCAAACACTGTACGCCATAAGCTACCTACGATCTCAATGCCAGATGTGTGCTATTTCTTCCCGTCATGATCATGATGGAAAAAAAATGGAATGGAGGGGTAAATCTCTGATATCCTTGATAGGGATTCTACCCCCCACCAGTCTTGCTCCTGGGACACAATGACATGCCAGATACACACCCACTTGCTCAGGAAGCGCCCTCTATCCGAAAAAGGATATAGGAACCCCTCTTTTCGAGAGGCTAGTTAAGAAATATACATCTTCCAACTCGATGGTTAGAAGTTGTGCTCCGATCCGGAACCCTTTCTCTGCGACATCCCACAAGTTGATCATGTGCTCAAGCAATAAAATCTCCTTCTTCATTTTTTACAATTTGAAGAATTTCAGTAAGCCACAAGCTCTCAACGCAGCTCGTGTGCGAGGAATCTGCAAGGAATCCAAGTCATCAATCTCACGCTCTCGTTCTTTCCACTCGATCATGGTCGCCGAAATCACCTACAAACAAAAAAACAAAGAATTTCATTATTCAATTTTTTTGGCAATTTCGGCAATTTCCTAAACAATTTAAAAACATGAAATCTAATGCCCACATTGTTCAAAGAGACCACGCCCTCTTTTATAATCATTATGCCCTCTCTTTACCATTCAATAGTCATCATGCAACAATAAAACATTTTTAATTAAGATGATGTTCATAATGGCTACGTGGGTGTATTTTTGAGTTTTCTATGACTTCTTTGGAAAAAACGACCCATCTACTCAAGTGTCAAGGAGTTGGCATATTGGCTGTCACTTTCTAAAATGTTTTTTGCAAAAGAATGTCTTACTCCCATCGTTTTTAATAGAGGCCAATTTGATCTTTTGTAGAGAGACCTAGGGCTTCATTTTTTAAATTAAATACTGCCATGGAAATGAATTTTAAACCATGTAATTGAAAGAAGGGGAGATGAAGATCTACCTAGTCCAAACGGCAAGAGAAACAGTCAACCGTAGCTTCGGTATCAAACAAAACAAGATCCACCTCCAAAGTGAGAATCTCCACTGCTACAAATCCTTATGCAAAATGAAATGGTAAATGAAGTTTTTCTTGTATTACTATTTATGAATTTCCATTTTTTATAAGGTATAGTTATTTATGGGTTTCTGTGGCAATATAATGGCTTCACTAAACCTCTGGATTGCAGTTTTGACATCGCAGGTTTCCCAGAAGTTCTGATCATTTGTTTACCTTGTCACATCCATGAGCATAGTCTTAGTTCGTTTTCAAGCTCGAAAATATGAGAACACACCGAGTAGACTTTTATCTCTTTTTCGGACCCGCATGGACACACGAAAAAGGAACCCCCTCGGATTCATATTTAAACTCTTTTTAGACTCTCTAAATATGAAAAGATCGTCGAGTGACCTTGCTTCCTTTCACACTTGTTAAAAGGTTCGAAAGGGCGTCTTTCGAGCGATATTTTATCTCTTTTTCGGTCTCGTCGGACTACTGTACAAAAAAGGAACTGAGAGAGTTCTCTTTTAAGTGTTTTTCTAGACTCTATAATCTTGAAAAACCTTCAAGTTTTTTGTCTTTGGACTCGCTAAAACACACATCGACAGGCCCATACGGGACCAAACCCTTACTTCTTCTAGTTCGTTAAACAAAGGAAGAGGAACTTACCGAAGGTGAGTTATATCGAGCATGTGTTATCCTCCTCGAGCTCATTAAATCAAAAAGAGTTACTCATCTATCTGGATGGGGGAAAATTTGAAAGAAGCAAGCCAAGCAGTCTCTTAAGAACATTACCAATTAATTCTTAGAGTCGCCCTTGAACATGACACTTTTTCATTTGCACGCATTATGATCCGCTGAACCTCTGCACTGAGCCAACCCTTTGAGTTTCTTTCACTCCTTTGGGTCACCTGACGTAAGTCACAACATCCACTACATCATCAATTTTTGGTCCATGTCATGTTTCTGTCATTGTGCCTCAGTGTTCAAGGGAAGTATCCACCTCTAGAGTCAGCCATCACAAATATCTTGTCTCAAAACCCATGTTATTCCATGCTCATTCAATCTACCAATTACATCTCTATGTCCATTTGTCGTTGATGGGGGATACATCAAGGCCCTCCTTCGACGAGCCTATTCCTGTCGACCTCGGCACATTATCTGGGAACTAGGATTAGAAACCAGTTAGTACTTTGGGACCTGCATGCCTCAATGGCATACCTCCTCACATTCGACAGTAGGTTTACATCATTGACCTCTGATCGGATGATTCCACGGATGTTTGACTCCAGTTCATCCATTCACATTCGTTGGAATGTACTAAGGTACCTTGGGAATCATTGACATTAATGGTCATCTCCCTCGCACTCGTTAACGATTTATGTTCGACAACACAGGTATTCCAACAGAGGACGAACACCTTCAGTAACCACTCACATAACCAAATCAAAGATCAACACACCGATGTTTTCACGTGGTAAAACCCCTACAGGGAAACATCCATGGCCCCAGCCAACACAGCCACTTGGAGCAGTTTATTAATGAAAAGAAAAAGATTGCAGAGAGATTTTACAAGAGAGTTTCTCACAATCGATCATCGAAAAATGACCCTCCATGCTCTTTAAATAGAGATCATGGACCAATCGGGTGTTAAGCCATGGATCAATGGCCATTAAGATCGAGGAGAGTATGAACCGTCGGA
>ML777353.1:585045-601163 GCA_009831015.1 Picea engelmannii
TCTGCTCTACACCAGTGCTCACACTACCAGACTTGCAACAACCATTTGAGATCGAGACAGATGCCTCTGACTATGCTATTGGGGCAGTCCTTACTCAACATGGGCATCCAGTGGCATATCACAGTGAGACACTTTCCGACACAATCCGGAAGTATCCCACTTATGAAAAAGAAATGTATTCCATTGTCTAGGCTTGTCGACAATGGAAGCATTACATTTTGGGAAAGGAAACGGTCATCCACACAGACCACCGACCCCTGTAGTTCATACAGACACAAGGGAAGTTGCAGAACGATCGCCATCAGAAGTGGTCCACATACCTGCAACAGTTTCATTTGAACATTAAGTACAAAAAAGACAGCACCAATAATGTTGCAAACTGCCTCAGTCGACGACCCATCGTGGCGCTAACCACTGTGATCAACTCTTGTGGGAACGAGACTTCCAATTGGCCACTTCTCTATACAAGTGATCCAAAATTCGGCCACACATACAATACACTCTTGGAGGGTAAGAAAGTTCCTAATTTTCACCTCCAGGATGCCCTACTTTGTCACTTGGGACACCTTTGTGTTCCTTCAAGCGAGCATGGCAAGATGATTTGGGAGGCTCACTATAGTCGAGTCGCTGGGCATTTTGGGGTTGAGAAAACCGTGGCAGTACTGCAAAAGTATTTCTATTGGCCGAACCTTCGACAAGATGTCAGGAAGTACATCAAGTCCTACACTGCTTGCGCGATTGCCAAATCGACCATCAAGAAGCAAGGCCTCTATACTCCGCTTCCTACCCTCAGTCGACCTTGGGAATCCATCTCTATGGATTACATGTCGGGCCTTCCTTCTACTAAGCATGGAAATGATTGTGTTTTTGTGGTCGTCGACCGATTCTCGAAGATGTCCATTATGATGGCCTGGAAGAAGAATATCATAGCAGAAGCCACTACTAAACTCTTCTTTGAACAAGTGTGGGTACACTTTGGGATCCCACAGTCTATCATCTCAGATTGGGACAATAGGTTCCTCAGTACATTTTGGTCTAGCCTCTGGTCGATGTTGGACACCAAGCTCACCAAGTCCACAGCTTTCCATCCGCAAACTGATGGCTAGATAGAGGTCGTCAACCGGATGATCGTACACATTCTTCGCATGTACAATTCAAAGCATCCATGCACATGGGATGATAGTCTCCCCTATGTACAACACAGCTACAACCGGGCTCTCCATAGATCAACTAGCCATAGCCCCTTTCAAGTGGGCTTGGGATTCCAGCCACTCTGTCCCTTTGACATAGCCATGCCATTTGTGTCTACTCAAGAAGACTCAGCTCATGTCCAGTCTGAGGTGGATAAGGAAAACAAATTCATTGAGCACATTCAACACATCCGCCAATAGGTTCATGACATCTTGGACAGAGCCAATGCTAAGTACAAGCAACGACATGATTAACATCGGGTGCCACACAACTTCCAAGTGGGTGACAAAGTGTGGTTGCATTTGCAAAAGGAGCGCCTCGTTGGACCCCACTGCAAGCTTCGTCCACTTCGATATGGGTCATACACCCTCACCAAGGCTGTAGGGGAAAATTCCTTTGAGCTCAGCATTCCACCATTCCTTGGTCTGCACCCAGTGTTCAATGTGGACCGCCTTCGGCCCTACTTTCCACCTCTACTAGACACATTTGACATGGAAGAAAAACTCACACCAACAGAGTTAAATCCAGATTGCATGGAACAAGCTAGAACTGATGAGATCATGGATACACAGATCAAGCACACCCGAAAACAAAGGACACTGCTATATCGAGTTGTCAAAGCAGGCCAACTCCTTGACCAAGGCAAATGACTCACCAAGGACCAAGTTCAGTAGAAGTTTCCTCATCTCATGGAGGAACTCAAAGAAATTGGGACCATTTCTTCCTAAGGAGGGAGGATTGATCCAGGTGGATATCAGTGGCCACCCACCCTTTCCGACTGGCTCAAAACAGTTTTCTGGCAATTTTGGCAATTTATTATTTTTAGCAGGTTTTAACTTTCGGGGCCATTTTGAGGGCCTAAATGAAGGTTTTTTTAGATCAAGGTTCTCAATGATATATGAATGCATTATTTGTCCCCCAAAATGAATCTCCTTGACGATACCTTTCCAACGAGCTATCACACGCCTAAAACGGATATCGTATGCAAAAGTTACGACCCCGGGAAGTTGATGTACTAACTTACCCAAACGGGGCCCACGTGACTTTTGGCGCTTCATCTCCTAGGGTTAGGTTTTTGGATGTCTATGACTTTTGGCATTCTCTTCTATTGTAAAAAGGCCTCTAGAGCCTCATTGTAATCATATTATCACGGATGTGAGTACCGGCCACATCTCTTCTCAGAGATAAGCTACCAGCGCCCTAGCTAGTTTATTTCCATTCTGTCTGTAAGCATATTTCAGTCATTTGTTATTAATGAAATGAAGTCTTATTTCTGCTACATCTCTGTGTTTATGTGTATTTCTGTATTTCATTGTGTTCCTACATAAATCCGGATCACATATGATCAAAGGGAGGAACCTCATGAAGGTCTAAGTAATGATCCCCTAGAACCCACTGAAGTGTTAGAAAGAACTCTTGAAGAACCTCTAGCCAAAAGGAATCCAAGGTGGCTTAAATAAATAGTGTGGGAAGTAGAAAGGATAGTTTCTCCCAAAGGAACCTTCATGGAAAGGAAGAGGCCTCATAGGTTTGGAGGCTATGTTGCACTAATGAGAAGCATTAGTGATGTCGAACCTTCTTCATTTGAAGAAGCTGATAAATTACAAGTATGGAAAGATGTCATGCTTGAGGAATACAGGTCTATTATAAAGAACAATGTTTGGTACATTGTGTCAAGGCCAAAAGACAAATCAATGGTTTCTTCCAAATGGATCTATAAGATCAAACATGCAGATGATGGAAGTATGTAAACGTTCAAAGAAATATTTGTATCCAAAGGCTTCACCTAGAAAGAAGGAATCGACTACGAAGAGACTTTTGCCCCTGTAGCCAAGTATACCTCCATTCGAGCTATTATTTCTTCAACTTCTGTACTTGGTTGGAAGCTACATCAGATGGATGTAAAAGCAACATTCTTGAATGGAAAGATTGAACATGAGGTCTTTTTGGAACAACCAGATGGTTTTATACTGCATAACAAAAGAACTCATGTATGAAAGGTAAGGAAGCCCTTGTATGGTCTTAAGGAGGCTCCCAAAGCTTGGTATGACAGGATTAATGGCTTTCTTAAAAGTATGGGATTTCAAAAAAGTGATGTTGATGCAAATCTATACTTCAAGGTAAGAGGTAACCAACCTGTTATATTAATCATGTATGTTGATGATCTCTTTCTAATAGGATATGAAGGGCTAATAGAATGGTTTAAGAGGGATCTAACCTTGAAATTTGAGATGAAAGACTTAGGCTTAATGCATTACTTCCTAGGATTAGAAGTGTGGCAAAGAATGGGTGAGATATTTATGGCACAAGGAAAACACACAGTGGATGTACTAAAGAGGTTTGGTATCATGGATTACAAATCCATGTCTAGGGTAAAATCATGAAGATGGGTAACACTTTTGCTTGTTTTATGACAAAAAAAACTGTATTTTCACAAGTCTTCAACTTTCGGCATACAAAAGTATTTTTTTTATTTAGAATTTCACTTTACAGTAAAAACAAAACTTGTGAATAATTTTGTTATATTTCTAATGACTATTTTTCAATTTTTTATTATCAAGATTTGATATGTCAATTTGACAATTGTTTAACAGTATGTTCCTTAAACATGAAAGGAATGATAATGAGTTATTGTTTTCCACAACAATGTATCTATTATTAAACTTATGTTTTTAAGAAATGAAATATACTACAACAATCTACAGAGACTCTATTTTATTATGACTATAATTTTGAATCTAACGGATGAATATTATAATTTCTAGAATTTTTTTAAGTTGACCAAGATGAAAATGTTGCAGATTTTAAACATGTGTTTTTCTACACCTTGTATCTATCTTAATTTTTACTTAAAAGTAAAATATAAAAATACGCTTTTGAAGAGAACCGTTTAACAATTATGAATATAATTTTTCCATAATTTTCAGTTGTGTATTTTTAGAGATATGGATTTTTCATTTCACCGAATCATAATCTCACCTAAAAATATTATTTAGTGATTTTTTTATAAAATTAAATAAAATTAGAAAAAAACAATGAAAATGAAAACAAATTATACCCAATGAAAGTAGATTCAATTTTAAAAATGTTGGTATCATTTCTCAAACTAAATTCTGAGTATTTGTAGGAGTCAGCTACCTCCAAAGATGAAGTAAGATGGAGAGAATTTGCAGTTTCCTGCAAACAGTCCCATTTTCAAGTTTTCGGCCGAAATGTTCTTTCGACTGAAACCTAGTTTTTAACGGAATCCGTTAAAAATAAATGTTTCAGCCAAAAATTCTTTCAGCTGAAATATGCTTACCATAGGAAAATAATTCATCCAAAAAATGTTGTACACAAATTTCGAGGGCACCGTTAAATTTGACGTGAAAATTTTCGGTCGAAAAATTGCCGCTAGAAATTTTGGAGACCCGATTGTCACGAAAGTATTACCCAGATTCATGATTTTACCCTCTACTCTGATGGTTACCAACCTGAAGAATCTGCATGATTATAATACAGGTTTAGATTTGGTGGATCCCACCATGTATAGTCAGCTGATAGGATCATTGATGTACATGATCCACACTAGGCCAGATATATGCTATGTAGTGATTGCAATGAGTTAGTTCATGAATGAACCGAGACAGAGACACTGAGTGGCAAAAAAGAACATCTTGATATATCTCAGAGGGACCATTACTTATGGTATGAGATATACATCCAGTGGTGGTTTATTTCTTCATGGGTATGCAGATGTTGACTGGGAAGGAATCCCAGTGGATCGGAATATTACTTCGGGATACTACTTCAGTTTAGGATCCGCTATGATCTCTTGGTCAAGATGGAAGTAGGGATCTGTTGCACAGAGTACAAAAGAGGCTGAGTACATTGCAATAAGTGATGCTAGAAAATACGCAATATGGCTCAGAAAATTGGTTTTTGGGCTATTTGGTGACAAGCTCGAGACGACGATGGTTCACTATAATAATCAAAGTTGCATAAAATTGACAGAGAACCCAGTATTTCAAAACAAGTCAAAACATATTGATATGAGGTACCACCACATCCGAGACTTGGTCCAGAGAAAAACTGTAAAGTTACAGATAGCCATAAGCGAGTAGGTAGTTGATATCTTGACCAAGCCTTTGACCTCGAGATAGTTTGTGGAACTAAGAGGCAAGATTGGTGTGGTTGAGAATGACTCCCTCGCTGAGAGGGAGTGTTAAATTTGGTAGCATTGACAGTAATTCTCCAATGAGAGGCCATATGTCCACCCTGAGGCTAGCCAAGGAGATTTGGAGAATCAACCAGTCTTCTGAGGTACTGAAAAAATATAGGGGGAACGTACAACCTCTATGAGTGAAACCAAAAGTTAGGACGAACGATATTCTATGTGATTCTAATGCAAAATTCAGGGGGAACATAGAACCTCTATGAGCACAGATAGTCTAGTGAAAAAGTGAGGGGGAAAGTACAACCTTTGTGAGCATAGACAGAATAGTGCAAAAGTCAGGGGGGACATACAAACTCTGTCAGCCTAGTCAAACCTTGTGATCCATGAGAAAAATTCAAGGCATATAGAAATAGTTAGGTTGAATATAAAATTCCTATGAGCTAGAAACAAACGATATTCCTAATATTGCAAATTATACAATTGTATTGATCTAGTGCATCAGCACGTGTAAACATTATCCACTATGAAGAGAATTTCAAATTTCCTTGTCAAGAGTTGTAACTAAAGTCTTGAGTCTAGTTCTATTTTAGAACTAAAGTGTAATATTGAGTTTCAAATAAAGTCTTGAGTCTAGTTCTATTTTAGAACTAAAGTGTAATGTTGAGTTGCAACTAAAGTATTGAGTCTAGTTCTATTTTAGAACTAAAGTGTAATGTTGAGTTGCCACTAAACTCTTAAGTCTAGTTCTAAGTTCGTACTAAATCATTTCAGTCTCAAGTCTAGTTATAAGTTTGAACTAAAGTGTAATGTTAAGTTGTAACCAATCTCAAGTCTAGTTTTGAGTTCGAACTAAAGTGTAAAGTTGAGTTGTAACCAATATCAAGTCTATTTGTAAGTTTGAACTAAAGCATGAAGCCGAGTTATTTTTAATGCATGCAATCAAGTTACTATTTCGAGCTTCTCCTCTTCCACTCTTCAGCCTATATAAGAAGAGGTTGAACCCTCTCTTCAACACAGTTTTGAAACATAGTTTTCATATGCAGGTTGAGGGTGAAGTAATAGAGGACCACATCAGTGATAAAGAGGAAGCATATCAGAGGTTTATTCTAGCAAGGTCTTGTAAGTCTTTGTCAGTTTAGAGTCATCTTGGCAAGCTCTTTGAGAGTAGAACATTCATGGTGGATATTTGTAAGAGATCTTACATTATTAATGCAATAAAGGAATATTGTTTGTTGGGTTTTTTCTCATTGTACAGGGTTTCCCCAGGGTATATGTGTTGTTGATATGCATGTTTACTTATCTACATAATTATTTCTATTCGATTATGATTTGGAATTGTTGAAGTGTATTAAGCTGAAATCATAGTATTGAAGAAATTAAAAGAATTAATCCGCATAAGAAATCAATCTCATAATTTAACATTGTTCCCATGTGGTTTTCCCTCTTTCCTATTTTTTATTCAGTGTTCATTAGTTGGATTGTACATGAGCACCTAATATGGCCTAGTAGTCGGAACTCACTTTTTACTCCATAGTGATCTTCAAAGGGGTTGTTGGAGAAATTTCTATTTTAGACACACTAGTTGAGTGGGAGTTAATTGACTAGTTCTATTTTAGAATTTCTAATTTTATACCATCACTATTATGCATGCATTCCTAATTATAGGATTCCATTTCCTATATGAGTGAATATCACTCACTCATTAATTAGATCATAATATACATTGATTCTCATTCTTCATATTGTCTCTCTCTTTCTTTTCTTGATAAGCTTTGTTTGCATATGCTTTAGCTAGGTCTCCTGTGCAGTTTTCCATGAAACACTCACACTTGGAACATTTCCTCTCTAGAGTAAGACATTCACCCTGCACCTATAAGTGATTTGGGAGAATCAAAAACATTAAAGAGTTTTGAAAACTCGTTCATCACACCTATGTGTTGATTTTTTTATATGAGATGATCAGATAGATTGATTATTACAATGATGAATGTGCCAAATACATAGAGAAACTAAAGGCACCTATGGTGACCATCCATGAAAGGATGCATCTATAACAATTATAATAACTATTTGTTATTATTATTATTATTATTATTATATATTAATAATATTATTAATTATTAATCTCGGAGAATGTCTGCTCGATGCTACTCAAACATCAAAATTCCCTCTCAGCGAGGGAGACATTCTGCAACATGCCAAGCTTGTCTCTAAAGTATACAAACTTTTCCCTAGACTCATGAAACTTGTTCTATCAATCCTCGAAGATTTTTTTCTTCCACCTGAACTTGAGGGGGAACTCCCTCTGCAACTCTCCCTATGAGCCAACTAACAATCTCTGAGATCAATCTCACTCTCAGTCCATGTGCGATAGCATCTAGCATCTCTAGTCTTTTATCACTCCTAGTCAAATCAACATGACTAAGGAGAAAGACTACACCTTGGTCATTCACCACTAGCAAATCCCCGTGAGTGGATGTATTATTATCCCTTGGTCAAATCAACATAACCAATTGGGAGAATGTTTTCCCGATGCTTCTAACTTTAAAACTCCTTCTCGACGAAGGATAAATTTTGCATCACACCAAGATTCTTGATTTTGAAATTTGAGGACAACTTTATCTCACACTTGTCAATGAGCCTTTTTTGATGTAATAATATCTTGCATGCACACAGTTTATGTATACTTCTCTTCACATGCACTTCTAGTTAGTATAGATTGCTCCAACTTGGAGTAGAGATGTGATAGCACCTTGAGTCTCTAAGGTTGCACCTGGGCCATTCATTACTAGCCAAGTCGGCATGGATAATATTGTGAGTGAATGTATCATCCTCCTCATCCAAGTCAGCATGGACACATAGGGAGGATGTCTTCCCGATGCTAATAGATGGAGAACATCAATGCCTTGGGCCATTCACCACTAGAAAAATCATCATGGCTAATCGTGTGAGTGAATGTATCATTCTCCTTAGTCAAATTAGCTTGACCACTCTGAGAAAATGTATGTCCGATACAACCACCTAGAGAAACATAAACACCTCGAGTATTTTCCACTCCTTGTCAAATCAACATGACTAAGGAGAAAGACTATGCCTGGGACATTCACCACTAGTCAAACCCGTATGGATCCATGAGTGACTTTATCATTCTCCCATAGTCAAATTAGCATGAACAATCTGGAAGAATGTCTTCCCGATTCCATAGCTCACACACTCTGATGTTGTCATGTACCAATGCCTAGGTTGGTCGTCCAAAAAATATGTATAGACCTCCCTCTCGAGCACCAATCGTTGTTGTAGAGTCTATACTTGATCCCTTAGGCCATACAATAACCTATCCATTCACAAATGAAACTCCATACAATTTATCCTAAAATGTTGAGGTATAAAGCAGGTTCTTCTTCAACCTTCGTAGATACAAAACATCTTGTATATGAATAATATCCTTGGAATCTAGTTGGAATGAAGTTGTCCCAACTCCTCTCGCTGCATACTCAGCGTTATCACCAAGTTATACTCACAAATGTTGACTCCCTCTTTTCTTTTTCCTTGAAGTCTCCTAGTCCAAAATGGCTACTGTCACACCAACCATAATTTTGATCCATGCCTTGAAGAATCTCCACACTTTTCACTTCAATATGCACACAATAAAAAATCAATTACAATGTTAGAAATCTTCACACAAAACACAAGCTATCTCTCTCATTTTCCCGGCCCCCCTTCTGAGGGCGTCAAACCCAATCCCTCTCTAATACCATGTTGATTTATTTATATGAGATGATTATATAGATTGATTATTTCAATGATGAATGTGTCAAATATATAGAGAACCTAAAGGCACATATGGTGATCATCAATGAAACGATGCATCCCTAGTAATTATAATAGCTATTTATTATTACTATTAATTATTAATCTAGGAGTATCTATGCATGAGACAGAGAATGGGATGCTCTATGGACTGAGAGAAATGATGGGGTGCATTCATTGGTTTGGCAAGGTCAAGAGGAAGAGAGCTGGAAGAAATTCAGGATAACCGTAGGACATAACCAGTGGGTTATGTGTTAGTGAGCTATTGTGAGAGGCACCCTTCTTTTGTGAATTGCGGTTGAGATTTGGAATAGTAGTTCTATGGTTGGGTGGAATGTTCTTCCCAAGTTGCATAAACATTTTATAAAGATAATTGTTTATCTATTTTTGTTGAGTTATTTATCAGTTCATGGCTATGCATTTGCTCTCTGTAAGAGAATGGTTTTATAGGGTTTTTATAGAAATTTTATTAGTCTCATTTATGCTTGTTTAGAATTTCATTTAATTATAGGTATCATAAATTAGTTGAATATGTGTTTAAGTTGTGACAAGCTACAACAAATAAATTTGCAAGAAGTTTTTTTTTTTATATTGTATAACTTGAATAGTGTTATTTAAATATGGTGGTTATTGTGATTAATTAATTATAGAATAATGATTTCTTGTTAAAATATATTAACCAATTAATACTATTGAAACATAGCTAACATATTAATTGAAACATGGCTAACATAGATCATTCTTAACTTTAAATTTATTCAACACCTACAATTATTACAAAATAAACATATATTATTTTATATGATTAAAATATCTATGGTTTTTTTAGCAAATAGTATTTATAATTCTATAATATAATATGTATAGGATACATACATCTTAACAAGGATCTATTAATATTAAATAAAGATAAACATATAATTATAAATTAAAGTGAGAATTATGATAATCTATTTTAAAATGATTATTTTTTTTCATTTTTCATTTTCTTTTATTAATTTTATTGACTAACCAACATTTTCATGACACGAGATATGAGGCTACAACAAATGTAACAACACCTTTTTTTCTTCCTTAATCTTAAATCTACTAAATACTTAGAAGTATAAAATAATTGACATTTAATATTTTAGTATTTAAAATATCTAAGTTTTATTAACAAATAGATTTGATAGTTAAAGAAGTTATAAATACATCTTACAAAAACCTATTAATCCCAAAAACACATAAAAAAAAATTAAGTATCTAGATTGGTTACCATGAATCTATTGTGCCATTTTTTTTTGTTTTTCATTTTATTTTATTTACTTTAGATACATTGACCCACATTGTCATGGAAAACATCTTTTTTATCATGAGTTTTGATAGCTCCTTTATTAATGCAATAAATAATGAGTGAGTTAATAAGTGGACAAACTAAATTTTGTAAGTAACTTATTACTCTTTTTTTCTTGTGGGAGGGAAAACTTTAAAAAATGTCAAGTTTGTCCACTTAACTTACTCTAATAAATAAACTACACAAGTAACAATAATATTTCTCATTTCCCTGGTTCCATAAGATACAACCCGTGTTCACTTCCTACAATAAATGAAATTCTGACCTTTTAACCTATAGTATTTGTCGAGGTGGTTTTTTTAGCCTTATAGTTTATAATGATGGCTTAGGGTTTCAATATTGGGCTTGAATAACTAGTGCAATAAATAAATAAAGGGGACAATCAACAAGAATATCTCACATTCGTGTGGGCCATTATGTAACAACTTCTCCTACACTTCCTATAATAAATGAAATTATGACCTCTTAACTCATAATATTTGTTTAACTAGGTTCTTTATTTTACAATGTTTGCTTAGTATGAACAAATAGAGAATGGAATTTTTATAAATTCAATACACAAAATGTCCAAAGCATCATTTAACATCAATAAATAAACTACACAAATAACAAGAAAATATTTTATATTCATAACTCCATATTTTAACAAGTTCTCCACTTCCTATAATAAAAAAATTAATAGATAAATTACACAAATAACAAAATATTTTATGTTCATAGCTCCATATTTTAACAACTTCTCCACTTCCTATAACAAAAAAAAAATTATAGCATTTTATTGGTAGTATTTTTTAGCTATAATAACAAAAATTATGGCTTCTTATTAGGTAATATTTTTTCAAGTGATTTTTTTAGCTTTATGATTTACCAACGGTTGTTTACAGTTTCTGTTGTAAAGCTTGGATAGATAATGCATCATTTTATCAGTGCAATAAATAAATTGTAAATTGCACAAGTAACTAGATCTCTAATAACTCATTAGTTTATTAATGCAATAAATAAACTACACAAACCCAATAAATAAATTGCACAATTAACAAGATCTCTAATAACTCATCATTTTATTAATGCAATAAATAAACTACACAAATAATAATAACATATCTATTAATACAATAAATAAACTACACAAATAACAATAACATTACTATGATTTGAAGTTAGACCAACTTTTCATTTGTTTTTTACAATATCTAAAATATACCTTTTCATCCTATAATATTTGTTAAATAATTTAATAAATTAATTAATTAATACAAAAAATAAACTACACAAATAACAATAACATTACTATGATTTGAAGTTATTCCATAATATTTGTTAAATAATTTAATAAATTAATTAATTAATACAATAAATAAACTATACAAATAACAATAACATTACTATGATTTGAAGTTAAATCAATTTCTTATTTGCTTTTTACAATATCTGATATATAACTTTTTATCCCATAATATTTATTAAATAATTTAATTTTTTAATTTTATATTTCTCAATAATTATTTAAAATTATTATTAAATTATTATTTTTTTAATTTTTTTCAAATTATGCTTTATTATTTATCAAAATATTAAAAAAATAATTTGATAAATAATAAATGAAATCATAACCTCTCGATCTATCAATTGGCATACATCATCCTGGTCTTATAAATTCAATATGAGCAAATGGAAAAGGAGAATGGAGTTCCTCTCAATTCAGATCTGTGTTTTTTTATTCCTTTGAGTAGGCTGAGTAGGAGGTACATTTAAACCCTAAAATCAGCTTTTCTCGTTAGTTTTGGGTTAGTGTTGTCTGTGATGGAAACGCGAGAGGTTAGATCATGCTCCGAGTTGCCAGATAGTTTGAAACAAAAGATATTGAAGCGGTTGCCAGTTGAATGCATATGTAGGTTTCGCAGCGTTTGCCGACAATGGAATGCTTTCCTTACATCAACCCGATTCATAACTACCCAATGGGCTCATTTCCCTTCAAATAAAAAGCCATGGTTGGTTCTGTGCGACCTGGACTGTCGATTTCGTTGTTGGGCCTACTGCTTTTCCACAACGATGTGGAAGCCTTACTTCTCCCTTCGCTTTATAAACAAATGGGTTTCTGATGCTTATTACCACGGATCAGCCACAGGCCTGTTGTTTCTCAACATACATAAACAAAACGACCTAATTGTCTGCAATCCTCTCACAGGAAGSTCRGTAATGCTYCYCSCACCGTCATCCATTAGGGCACCGTCATCCATGGTCGCGAAAGGCATAGTGTGGCAGGGGAGTGTGACGGCGATCTACAGACTYACAAAGTGGTTGCAGTCTGCCWGGTTCCAAGGGACGAACAGGGAGCTGGCACTCTTATACAAAGTGTTGAAATCTACGATTCGTCTGAGAAATCTTGGACCACCGCAAGGTATGTTCCTGACAGGGTGTCAATAATGGGGCAAAGGATGCTATTCAGCGACGGACACTTCTATTGTAAGGCCACYTTCGAGGACAATGTACGGACGCGGGGAATTGTTGGTTTGAGCCTGCAAAACGACAGTTCTCTCTTTGCTCCGTTGCCACCAGACTTGGGTAACGGTAATATGTTCGATAACCTGGTTGCCTGTGGATCTAGGGTTTTATTGGTAGGGTGGGTCCTGGAAAACGACAGTAAGATTTTACAGGAGGTAAATATCTGGGAGCTTCAGAAGGTGAATGTGGACTCCCACATCGACGCATCGTGGTTGGCGATTGCAAGGATGCTTCCATTGATTCGCGAGGATGTAAAGAGGATTTGGCCTCTGGAGCGGTCTTTTCAGTTTGTAGGTGTGGGAGATTGTGTGTGCTTCAGGGGCCGTAGAAGTATGGAAGTGGCTGCTTACAGTTTAACGGAAAACTCATGGAGTTGGCTTCCGAGCTGTCCTCTACAAGAGCACAGAAGTATGGAAATGGCCGCTTATATTTTAACTGAAAACGCGTGGAATTGGCTTCCGAGTTGTCCTCTACAAGACGATAGCAGTGTCTCCAACAGTACATGGATTTATTCCTTTGAACCAAGGCTTGATATGAAAGTCAGTTGAACAATAAACGTATACATTCCTTGGTTCTGGTATTCATGTCAAATCATTAAATCCACTGGCTGGGATTGTCGTCTAGGTACGCTGAATCGATCAAGAATAAATTTAAACGTCTTTAGGGTTTACGAGTGAAACTTTCAATATGTTATGTTTACCAGCGAAATTTTAACGTCTTTAGGGTTTACCAGCGAAATTTTAACGTCTTTAGGGTTTACCAGTGAAACGTCTCTGGCTCTATCGATGTTATGTTTAGGTTCTGTCGACGGATTTTATCAGACTCAATCAAGCATGAATTTAAATGCTTTAGGGCATTTATGAGTTCCTAAACTGTTCATTGTGTTATCATTTTCCATGTAGAGGATTTGACCATGCATGAATTGAAATGTTTTTTGAGACATACTAGGTAAAATGTTCACTGTGTACAATTAACCCTTGATTAATATTTAAGAAAAAAATTCCTAAAGTTTTTTAAAAAATCATTCAAGGAGAATATTTTGCATAATGAAAACTTTTCATTAATTTTTTTTTTCAATTATACCTAATTGGATTTTAAAATCCAATTTTAATTACTTGTTTTAAAACTTCAATACAATTCACTATTTGAAACCATTCCACATAACAAAAATATCTCCCGGAATTCACTATTTGAAACCATTCCACATAACAAAAATATCTCCCGGATACAGGATTTATGGAATTAGTAACGTTTGTTTTTCACTATTTGAACCCACTCCACATAACAAAAATTTCTAGCGTATACAGGATTTATGGAATTATTATAGTTTATTTGTGAAAAAAATGAGAAGATAATAATGTTTTTAGTATTTAGATGTATTGGATTATAATCGTTTACCGTTATTGATATGTCTAGAAACAACATGGAACAACAAGTTGAATCGTATATCTTATTCAGGTTTTGCATATACACTTGTTATTTCCCCTTGACCAGCATGAGCAATTACAGGTTCGTAGACTGAGCATTAAAGGAAAAAAATAAATTGAAAATAAATTAATAAATTTGAAAGTTATTTTAATTTCATTGGTAGAGAATAGAGGACATTAAATAATTATTAAATATTATATCATTTTATTTAGAAAATATTTAGTTTTCCACATTCATATTTTTAAATAACTTTTTGGAAATCCACTCCTTTAATTATTTATACTAATTTTTTTATCAAATAGTAATCTTTATACAAGAGATTATTAATGCTAGCGGAAAAAACCCCTTATGACTACACCAGGGTTTACAATGTAGAGAGATCATTAACCGTTTAAAAGTCTCATATTTCTCTAACTACCCCCCAAAATGAGAAGGATCATGTAACTATACATTTACTCCGCGTTCGATGATGATCCTCTCACGCTTGAAGGCTTCGCTAACTTAAAACCTCCTTCAAGGTTGGTCTGTCTTCAAAGACAAACAAACATAAAGCTACAAGCATAGATTTCAAATGATGTCTTCAGAGCTCGAGCAACAACTCCAAGATCTTCAAAACTTGGGTAGAAGTACAATGTGAGTGTATGAGTTCACTACCCAGAGGTATTTGACGGCTCGTCGAGAAAAGACAAGAGGATCTCGGTGATCATGCAGAGAACTTCATTGATTTCGAACAAGTACTTGATCAGACTTTGGGGATGGTCGTGTGAAAATTCCAGGTCCTATCAACTTGCCTCCTGGGTCTGTCTTTGACCATAGAGAGGCTCTAAGTTTCACTATCTTCTTAATTAGTTTTCTATTGTTTTATAATAGCCAACAGTCCAAATACTTTCAAGCTGATTTGTTATGGTTTTTCTCTCAATTTGGGTGCTCTAGCATGTCGTTTTTGTCATAGAAAATTAGTACATGCAACTCAAATAAACATAACACACCTAATACATCGTTTACTACTGAATATGAACAGATCTAAGGACTAATATCATGCATTTGTACACACAAGTATTTTTTGTCAACATGACCCTAGACAAAACCCCCCGGGAGAAAACCAGTTTAGAATATGTATGTATATATGAGGAAAGAAAATGAAGGGTTACAGTAAACACAATAAAATATAGAACTTGATACAATAGCAACTCCAACTGAGATGATATACAAGCTCAAATCCAACAAATGCACCCCAGAATGGTGCACCCCTCATGCAAACTACCAGAACCACTGAATCTGCTCCAACTGCCAACTGTGATGTCATATCTGAAAACCCCTCCACAAGAATGAAGCTCCAGTAGATGTCCTCACTCTGCAACTGACCTCACTGCAATATGATGGCTAGATATCCTACCAGGAATGAATCAGCTTTCCAAGCTAATGCGCCCCTCTCTGAAGTAGAATAACTCCAAGAAATAAATGAAGCAAGAAGCTCCAAGCTCCCAACAATGAAATCTAGTTGCCTCCCTCACTCAACCTCATGCAAAAGACCTCATCTCCAAATCTCAAGTGCTCCTCTCTCAACAAGAAAAACACACAATGAAGAATGTGCCCCTCCTTAGACCTTTGCGCCCCTCTTAGACAAGCAAAAGGAAACCTAGGAAATGAATGGTGAAGATCAATATAATCAATGGTTGAGATCTCCTCATT
>ML777353.1:602157-621975 GCA_009831015.1 Picea engelmannii
ACTCAAAGAAACTGACTTCTGCTTCCAGCTGAACCAGGAAACAAGTCCTCACCCCAAACTAAAGCAGTACCCTGAGGTGTTTTTCCTGTCAGCAGCGCATCCTGCCCAGTCTGAATCTGTGTAGCCAACCAAATTGACTCCATCTCCCCTGACATAGTCTAGGCCAAATTCCACTGTCCCAGCAACATATCTCAAGATGTATTTTTCCCCAACCATGTGAACACTCCTCGGCTCAACCATGTACTAGTTGAGTGTGTTCACGGAAAAACATATATTTGGTCTGGTGTTAACCAGATACATAAGTGAACCGATCAACTGCTTGTATACTGTGGCATCCACAAAATGGATATCTCAAGCACCAAGCTTCTTCCAGTTGGTGATCATAGGTGTAGACATGGGTCTGCAAACCTCCATCTAAAATCTACTCAAAATATCTGCTCCATACTTCCCCTGCCCAAGAAATATGTGACCCTCCTCCTACCATACCTCCATACCTAGAAAGTAGTGCATCAAACCGATATCACTCATCTCAAACTCTGATGCAAGTCCCAGCGTGCACTCAGCTATGAGATCCTCGACTCAAGTAATGAATAGATCATGCACATACAAAACGAGAATGAGCGTGTCCTCACTTCTAATAATGAAATAGAGGTTTGGATCAACATCGCTCTTCTGGAAGCCCGTTTGAAGAAAATAAGTATCAATCTGTGAATACCAAGCTCGGGGAGCTTGCTTCAGTACATATAGTGAATTTCTCAGAAGGCACACGTGAGTCTCCATGTCACTCACCTCAAAACCCTGTGGCTACTCTATGTACACCTCCTCCTCATTAAAGCCATTCAGAAATGCATTTTTCACATCCATCTGATGAATGCGCCAACCCATCTCTGCTGCTATGGAAATGATAGTCCTCATAGAACTATATCTCGTAACTAGTGTGAAAGTCTCATCATAGTCGACTCCCTCAATCTATGAGAAGCCTCGTGCCACAAAACGAGCCTTGTGTTTCTTCACGCTGCCATCTGCAACAATCTTGGTCTTGGACAACCGCCTAAAAGTCACAACTGACTTCCCCACTGGCCTCAAAACCACATCCAATATATCATTGCGCACAATGGATTCATACTCCTTGACCATGGCCTCTCTCCAGACCTGATGGTCCACTGCCTACACAAAAGTCTTTGGCTCAGTATCCCTGGTACTCGTCACAAGTGCTAAGTATGCTCCCAATCTGACTAGTGGCCTCCCCTCTCTGATCTGGCTCTTGGGCTCCCCTACATTCTCCCTGGCCTCCTTTAGGGTCCTAAAACCATCTAGGTCTCCTCTTCCCTGAAGTGGTCAATGGAGAAACAAGGTCTCTCTGCCCAAGAGTAATGGCCTCGGGACTCACCTCAACACTCTCTGATCTTGAAGTCTATACTCCCTCTGAAGTCTGTGCCCCATCTGACTAAACATTCTTTGACTGTGACCCTGAAGTTGTGCATGGTGACCCTATCACCCCTGATACTAGTGTACCAGATGAATGAGTTTGTGCTCCCTCTAAGACTACAACTGGAAACTCTGCATCATCCTTAACTCCAACTCTTGACTCAAGAGATCTCGCAAAAGCCTTATCCTCCTCAGATTTGACATCTTTGCTCACCACCACTTTCTTAAGTGGCAGAATGTAGATGCAATAGGCTTTCAACATCTCTGAGTATCCAACTAGAATCCCTTGTTGGGTTGTGGGTTCTAGCTTTGTCCTCCTCTCTGAGGGGACATGAGAGAAATTCGATCACCCAAATATCCTGATGTGCTCGACATATTGCCTCCTATCAGTGGAGGCTTCCTGAGGAGACATCTTCCCCAAAATCCTATGGGGGCTCATGTTCTTCATATAAACTGCAGTATCACATGCCTCTGCTCACAAATACAAAGGCAAACTCTGATCATGCAGCATGGATCTCATTGCACTGGTAATGGCCCGTTTCTTCCTCTCGACAACCTCATTCTGTTGGGGGTTGTAAGGTACGGTCATCTGTCTCCTGATTCCATGCTATGCACAGAAGTCTACAAACTGTCTCGAGGAATACTCTCCCCAGTTATCTGACTGCAATACTTTGATCCCCTTTCCCGACTGGTTCTCCATAAGAGCTTTGAACTCTTGGAACCGTGCGAAGACCTCACTCTTGGCCTTCAGGAAATATATCCAAGTCTTCCTTGAGTAGTCATCAATAAATGTGAGATAATACTCACAACGACTCAAGGAATTTTGAGTCATGGGCCCACACACATTTGTGTGTACTAAATCCAGTACCCCAATTGATCTGTTGTCACTGTTGGGGAATGATGCCTTGGCAAATTTTCCAAGCACACACCCTTTGCAAACATCCTGATTCTCTATGCTGATCTGTGGCACTCCGATCACAACCTCTCTCAGCCCTCCAAGAGCCCCATGATTTAGGTGGGCCATCCTACGATGCCATAACTCACACAATTGTCTGTTGTTGTCGCTACTAGCCACCAATGCAGTAAGTGGCTGGAAAGTAATCTGTATAGATCCCCATCTCTCACTCCAATCACCTATCCTGAGTCTAGTGAATACCCCCGATGATGAATCAGTAACTCGGTGCCTCTGAATGTAACCTCAAGACCTCTATCCTGAAGGGTGGAAACTAAAATCAAGTTCTTCTTCATCCCAAGGACGAAAATAAAATCAATAAAGGATATAGGTGGAAAGTTATTTCTCCTAAAAGAAATTGTTCCAATCCCAAAAACTGTGACTACTCTATCATCTCCAAGAGAAATATCTATCTTGACCTCAAGGCCTCTAAGATCAGAAAAATTCTCTCGAACTCTAGTCATATGGCTCGATGCCCCGCTATCAATATACCAGATACATGGTGATGACTCAACCAAACTACAACATATATGAAAAACATACTCTCTCTGAAAATGTGTCTGAAAGTATGCCTCCTCTGTTGTAGTTGTTGTACCACCCTTCTTCTTCTTCTTGTTTGGACACTGTCCAACATAGTGCCTAAACTTCTTACAAACAAAGCACTTCACTTTTCTCATATCGCTACCCTGATCACTTCCCTGACCACTGCTTCTCTCTTCTCCTCCACTCCTCTGTGGTTGGACCCCAGACTTGGGACCTTGTTAACCACCTCAGTTGGCCTTCTTCTTTCCCTTTGACCAAAGAGAAATATCCTCCTCACCCTGACCAATCTGTTGTTGCTGTTGCTGCCTCTGTCCAGAAGCCTCTGATGCTAATCTAATCTCCTCCTAGACAAATTCATCCCACATCCTATCCCATGTAGGCATGACCTCTCTGGCAACTATGACATGTACAAATTGACCCCATGGTTTGGTGAAGCTATTCAAAGCTTGCCTCACCAAAGAGTTGGGTTCAACAACCTCGTTAGTGGCTCCAAGGTCGTCTCTAATATGAGTGTATCTGCCAAGAAATGAAGTTACCGACTCATCCTTGAGAATGCGAATGCCCTTGAGTCGGTCATGAAGAACCATCTTCCAATTCTCATTGGAGCTCTCATGTAGGTTACATAAAGATGCCCACATATTATATGCATGAGCCTTCCTTGTCAAATGGGGTATAATGTGATCCCGAACTGCATCACAAATAGTCCTCTTCGCCTTGTTGTTCCTTTTCCTGAACTCTTCTACCAAGATGGGAGCAGTGATAGGAATGGGGGGAACAACTGCCTCAACTATATCCCATAGCTCGAGGTCCTCAAAGAAAAATATCATCCTCACCTTCCAAGATGAAAAATTTCTAGTCCCAGCTAGCATGTCCTCAACTCGGATCTGAGATGATGACATCTCTGCCAATCTACAATACCCGACTAATGCTCACACTACCAAGGATAACACTGTCTCACTCCTGTCACCATAGGTGTGAAAAGAGACAATGTAATCTGACCTCACTCCTAACAAAATGGGTGTGAAAAGAGGTCACAAAAATCCGCCTCACTCCTACAGTGTAGTTGTGAAAAGAGATTGATCTCCAAGGGTCCAAACTACCCAATAACCCTCTGAAAAAATTATTCCCTCTAACAACCATTGAATGATTCAATGGTTGTCCTCAAAATCTACCAGAAAGAAGTATATAACAACCACTCAAAATGTTGTCCCAACTGTCCCAAAAATCAGCCATCGAAGCTCTAATACCATGTGAAAATTCCAAGTCCTATCAACTTGCCTTCTGGGTATATCTTTGACCATGGAGAGGCTCTAAGTTTCACTGTCTTCTTAATTAGTTTTCTACTATTTTATAACAGCCAACAGTCCAAATACTTTCAAGCTGATTTGTTATGGTTATGTTCTCAATTTGGGTGCTCTAGCATGTCGTTTTTGTCACAGAAAATTAGTACATGCAACTCAAATAAACATAACACACCTAATACATCATTTACTATTGAATATGAACAGATCTAAGGAATAATATCATACATTTGTAGACACGGGTATTTTTGGTCAACATGACCCTAGACAAACCCCCCCTGGGGAAAACCAGTGTAGAATATGTATGTATATATGAGGAAAGAAGATGAAGGGTTATAGTAAACACAATACAAGATAGAACATAATATAATAGCAACTCCAACTGAGCTGATATACAAGCTCAAATCCAATAAATGCGTCCCAGAATGGTGCACCCCTCATGCAAAATGCCAGAACCACTGAATCTACTCCAACTTCCAACTGTGATGTCAGATCTAAAAAATCCTCCATAGGAATGAAGCTCCAGTAGATGTCGCCACTCTGCAACTGACCTCACTGCAATCTGATGGCTAGATATCCTACCGGGAATGAATCATCCTACCAAGCTAATGCGCCCCTCTTTGAAGTAGAATAGCTCCAATAAATAAATGAAGCAAGCAGATCCAAGATCCAAACAATGAAAGCTAGCGGCCTCCCTCACTCAACCTCATGCAAAATACTTCATCTCCAAATCTCAAGTGCTCTTCTCTCAACAAGAAATACACACAATAAAGAATGCACCCCTCCTTAGACCTTTGCACCCCTCTTAGACAAGTAAAAGGAAACCTAGGAAATGAATGGTGGAGATCAATCTAATCAATGGTTGAGATCTCCTCATTCATCCCTAAATCATAAAACCACTTTGGGTTAAGTTTCYTAAGTCCACTTATGTCTCCAAATTCACCCCTTTGTGAATTAATAATCACTTTATGCCAAAAGTGACCAAATTTCACTTTAACCAAAGTCAAAGTGAAAATAGACAAAAGTACAAGGTACAAAGTGTCATGTCCTTCCCTCCTGTGCTAAGGAGGTCAAAATCACATGGGGAACACCTCCCAAGGTACAAATCTCAACAGGTCAGTCATGAAGGTAGGAGACAAACTGCAGAAAGACCGACTCAGGCTGGGTTAAAGTTCCCTTGGAGAGGATCATGCAGGATGATCATACTCAAGAAGCATGACATTGACATAAGTTCACGATGCAGGAGGAAACACAAACTCTCCATGTGTTTGGAAGAGTAACCAAATGGAGGAGGGCATATCTCTATGTAGCGAGAAAATATTCCTAAGGTCATATTAGATCCCAATTCTTAATGAACAAACAGAAGGATGTGCTTTGTCCAAGGGAGACTCATTGTGTTTCCAAAAAAGAATATATATTTCACATCCCCTCTTTTTGGGTTTTTTTATTTTTTTGTCTTTTTCAATTTTTTAAAGAGATTGGAAAGGAATAAAAGAATGCTACATTACAAAGGAGGAACAAGTTTCAAAAGAATAATAGTTCCAAATGCAAGGAACTGATGCAGTCCCCCTACCTCAGCAGCATTCTGCGACCTCTCGATCTCTGGATCAATCTTCTTCTGAGCCAAAATGAATCTTCGGGCTCTTGCTGGAACCCTTTGAACGAATCGAAAGGTCCCTTCATCCTCTGGCACAGGCCTTGAGAAAACCTGCGCACTCACCCCCTTTTCAGCACCCTTCTTTGTTTTAAACCAACACACACCTCGGTGTTGATTCCTTTCTAACTAGCCCCTTCTTATCTGGTGACCTCAGGCTATGACCTAAGACTTAAACAACACTCCTTTCACGTTTTGGGGTTTTGGGACTCCTGTATGCGAGCTCTCCCAAGCTCCTTGTCCTTAGATTTGTCGAACCCCGAAATAGAGCCTAGCTCTCACTAGCTCCTACCTTCATTCCTGACTCATCGGACCTCTACCCCGTGACCGACAGCTAACATCCAACCGACTCCCCAAGTTTTCCCTTTTTAGCAATGTGGAGGGGTCAACTCCTTGTCACTCCAACTCCTAGTTGCCGAAATTCCGAAACCGTATCTACTACAAGATTGTCATTCGATCAACAACTTACAATAACCCCTTAGATCTGCGGTCCATGTCTAGCCTCGCTATTTCGCTATTTTGCGATTTGGGGTTTTGGGAGACAAGGACCTTTATCCTTCCAACTCACGATACTTGAAATCACGATGTGGACCAACAGTCCAGATCTGCCTATGATCGACGGTTCGAATCTTTCAGAACTTTCCCCGAAATCTTGACTGCTTGCAACGTGTCTTCCTATGGATGGTCATGATGCTTTCTTGATTTTGTCGAGTCCTCTCCTTTGCTTCTACGAGGGTTAAACCTCATTCTCCTCTTTTCAGATTCGATGGTTATCTATCCTTTATGCGAGATCTGACGACTCAGATCAAATTTTCTATGTGTCTCCCTAGGACTAAACCCTGTGCATGTATATTTGATCTAGCGACTCTCATGCCACTGTGCTCCAGATCCAACAGTTGGTGCATTTTCACAGTTTCACATCTCTGGGAGTCGAAAGACTCTCCCTCTTATATTTCCCAATCAACGAAATGCCAAAAACTTCAAATGCATGCCCCTTACTTCGAGATCAACGAATCTTGATCCTTGCTCCCAGATTTGATGGCTTAGATCTAATCAACTCCTATGTGTTCTCCTCCTGTCTTCCTAGACATAGATTCAACGGTCCAGATATTTCCTCCCAGTGTTGATCCAATGACAATTGTGCTCCTCCTCCTGAGCTTGTGCCTCTTCCCTTCCCTTGGAAGAAATTCGACGCTCGAAGGTCTCAGCCTTCGATGCTTCCCTTGCGAGCTCGGTTCCTTTGGTTCTTGTTTGTGTTATAGAAACGCTTCCCCTCCTAAGCTTAGTCAACTCAGAAACCTAGAATGGTTTCTCGACCTTCTGCTCCTTTCTTCTGTTGCTCTGTGTGCAAAGGCATTGTTCCTCTTGACCTTTGGGACTTAGAATAAGTCCACCCTCACACACTCCTTGTGTTGTTGAGATTTCCTCAATCTCAGGTCCAAAGTATTTCTTGAAAAGAAATGCTTCACACCCTCTTAGAACTCATTTTCTCAATGCACACCTTGCAGAGCCTACAAAGTGTTCAGTAAATTTGGTTGTCTTCGAACTCAACAAAGAGTTCTTCTCATGCACACTTGCACCGGCTCAATGCCCACCTGACAGAGCTTCTACCAAATCTCCAGAAATTTTGTCTCTTCTCTCTATGCCTTCCCCTGCACAGCTCGTCCTCCAAGGTGTTCAACAACCTTGAGGCTCCTCCTTGAGTCTGTGAATCTTTCTAGTGTGCACTCCTTGCATGTTCTTTCTGACTCCACAGAGCTCAGATGCGTACTCCTTGCGATGGCTACAGAACTTCCAATGTTCTATTGTGCACTCCTTGCATGGCCTAAAGAACCCAGATAGAAACCGACAAACTCACAAACAGATAGTAAAATATATCTATAACCTGTATCTACAACATACAAGTGACATTCAAATGCATAAACATACACAGAAAATTCAAAGGCAGGAAAAACTGCTCTTTGTATTAATCTCTAAATGTCTATACAAAATGTGTTTTTACAAAAACTGGACTGCTACAGAGTCTCAGTTCTCTCCCTCAAGATCTCTCTACCTGAGAATACTCCTATTCTCCCTCTCCACTCTACTCCTTGAGAGAATCATTAAAAAAGAGGGCTCTCTTGAGCTTATCCTCATCCACTGCCTCTGTGCTATCGCTATCTTAGAGCGGCTCCTACTCATACAGTTACATTACACAAAAGGAAGATGCAGACCTGACTGATCTGGACTTAGTTGCAGGTAACCATTAAAGGAAACCTCAACCACTACATGTACAAAGGCATGATCTGGTCTCTATCATCCTTACAACATTAAATTCAAATTCAAATTTTGAAAAATGAAAGGGTTGCGCCTCTCCCTTTCATGAATGTGTGATGGATATGTTGGYTGGCTAGTGCTTATGYTGAGTTGGAGTGATGCTCCTACATTATACTCCTTAGCTAGAAAATTCATGAGCTCCTACTCATGAGATCCTCTTCTCCAGTGTTGAAATCAACCTGGATCCCAAAATTTCCCTTGGGGATATTCTCCGGCTCCTCTCCAACTATGTTGTTGTTGTTGTTGCTGCTTATTCTTCCCTGCTACTCTTGCAGGCTCCTTGTTGTTCAACTTCCTCCTACAGAATGATTCTTGTGTTGACCTCAACATCAACCTCCTAATCCTCTCAATCATCCTCTCTATTTTCTCTAGTGGTTGGCTCTCCTTATGCAGTCTTCTCTGTTGCACTTCTGTCTCCTCAATGGGAAGATCTACTCGATCTCACCTGCTATCTTTATCTCTCTTTGTGGCACTAAGTGGCCACTCTGCTACAGACTCCAGCTCTGTAGTCTCCTCACTGAACTGTTGCTTAGCTTCTTCCTGTGGCAGTTCTATTGCTACCATTTCTCCTCCTGGCATATGTCCAACTTCTCCCCAGGTTGGTATGTTCCACTACCTGCTTCCAACTTAGCTTTTCGGATGTGAAAACTTTGCACCATCACCCTCCTTTCTAAGGCTTCCAATTCTTCACACAGGTCAACAAAATCCTTGTTGTCTACTTCCTCTTCTTCTTCTTCTTCTTCTTTTGTAGCTTCCAGTACTACAGTGATTTCTTGTCCAGCTTCTTGGCTGAAACTTTTGAGCCATTTTGTTGAATGCTCATATTCTGCTTCTTGGGAAAACTTCAGTGTCTGGTCCATTTCTTCCTCCATGATAGTTTTTCCTGGCTATCCTTCTGCTATTGTTGCATCTACAACACATGCTCTGGCCTCAACTGGTCTGCTTGGTAGGAATACCTCTATTGCTCCAATTATCAGAATTCTCTTATGATTCTCTCCTGTCATCACTCCTTGCTGATCTGAACTCTCCTCTGAGTTCATGAGACTTTCAGACAGTCTCACCTCTTTCCCCTTGCCCACCTAGAAATTTGGGAATTTTTTTCTGCCCACCTAACATTCTATGAGATCGTTTGATCCCATCTCATTGCCCTCTTGGAAATCTAAAATTTCACCATTTCCCCCTTGGCTGCACGCGAGACCTTCCACTGATATCTTTCCATTGCCCACCTGGCAGCTTGAAAGTCCACTTCTTCCCACCTGGTAGTTTATGATATCCTCTATTAATATCATACCATTTCCCACCTGGAAATATGAATTTCCATGGCTATCCTCTTGATAGTCTATGAGATCCTCGAATGATCTCATTTCATTGCCCACCTGGCAATTCAAAAATCCATCCTTGCCCTCCTAGCAGTTTATGAGATCTGAAACTGATCCCTCTTCCTCTTCACTGAGGGTACCTCCAACTTCTAGCTCATAGATGCAAACCAGCTCTGTGTCACTGAGGCTTTCAACATACCTCAGCCACTTCCTCAACTCTTGTTGTTGTTTCTTGTCTAGCAACTTTTGAACAGGCCATTTGTCTTTCTTGTTCAGAGGCCATTCGTACCTCCAGTGTACTTTTGCCTCCTGTTGCATCTTCAATGTCAGTTGTTCCATTCTTTCCCTTATCTCAGAGAGTTATTTGTCAATCTATGCTTTATTCATCTGCTAGTGGTCTCCTCTTCCACCACGCTCATGGACTTCAGTAGCCATTTCCATCTTTCACCTGCCCTCCTTGAAAGCGTATGGATCACTCTGCATCTAAGAGCATCTCCATGTCCTCCTATATCTCTCCTAGCTGTCTATCATTTGCTACACAACTTGAAACAATCTTCACAGAGAATCATTACTCTATCTCCTCCTTCACCTGTTGTCTCCATCACCTGAAGTCTACAGACAAAAATATCATCTATGATACCACTTTATGGTATCAAACTGTATCTCTTCACAGTCCTCCTCTTGTCTGTGATATGCAAACATAAAATCTATTGGATCTGATACCACTTGATGGTGTGTATCAGATTATTTTCTTTATATACTCTACCTCCCTCTGCCTGTAGTCTATAGACATAAAGTGGCTCTGATACCACTTGATGCATTCCCCCTACCTCAGCAGGGTTTTGCAACCTCCCGGTCTCTGGACCGATCTTCTTCTGAGCTGAAATGGCTCTTCGGGCTCCTGTTGGAACCCTTTGAATGAATCCATAGGTCCCTTCATCCTCTAGCATAGGCCTTGAGAAAACCTGTGTGCTCACGCCCTTTTTGGTGCCCTTCTCTGTTATGAACCAACACACACCTCGACGTTGATTCCTTTAAAACTAGCCCCTTCTTATCTGGTGACCTCGGCCTATGACCCAAGGCTTAAACAACACTCCTTTCACGTTTCAGGGTTTCAGGACTCCTGCATGTGATCTCTCCCAGGCTCCTTTTCCTTCGAATTGTCAAACCCTGAAATAGAGCCTAGCTCCCACTAGCTCCTACCTTCACTCCTGACTCATATGACCTCTGCCCCATGACCAGTGGCTAACATCCAACCGACTCCCCAAGTTTTCATGTTTCGGCAATGTGGAGGGGTTAACTCCTTTTCCCTCCAACTCCCAGTTGCCGAATGTCTGAAATCTTATCTACTACAAGATCAATGGTTCTAAGCCTTCCTTGTTCTAATGATCCTGGTTATTTTGGGGTTTCACGATTCGAGGAATCACGATGCAAGGGTCCCTCTCCTTTGTCTTTCGAATCCCTAGTTTCCGAAATGCCGAAATGTCTTGGCATTCGTTCTTTTGGGGTTTCGCGATTCGGGGAATCGTGATGCAAGGGTCCCACTCCTTTGTCTTTTGGGAGTCACAAGGAGAGATGTTCTTGTTTAATTGAATAGTTATGTTATAATTGTTAAGAGCTAAATGGGAGTCACAAGGTGTCCCACCTACTAGTTATTATTTATTTAAAACCCTTATTATAATTTATTACTTTTCCCCCCTTAACTAAAAAGTTGGTTGAGTTTTTAGTTAACTTAACTAATGAGTTTGTTCAACTACTTCAACCAATTCTAATTTCCTTCAAGGAAAAATGAAAGGGAGGAACAAGAGGAGGATAGAAGGAGAAGAATACTAAGGTTTTCTCTTTGATTTTATGTTGAGATAGTTCAGTTTCCATTCATTCCTTAATTTATCACAAGCCTAATTCTCTTTTATGATAGAGGGGTCTTATTGTAGACAACAACATTCAGGGCTACATTACATCATTCGGAAACTTGTTTTTCAAAGGTGTTGATCTATCTTTGATAGTCTATGTAGACATGTTTGTCTATGAATTAGTTTTCATGACTGACAAAGGCTATTGTGCAGAGTCGAGTGGGAAACAATCCGTGGCAAGCTGATCCAACTTTTAGAGTTGAATTTTGATTTTCTGTCAGAGGTCCTTTTGTATGTTCCATCGGGGATGTCTAAGTTTGACTTTGGTCTGAAATTTCTATATGATATTTTGTAAAGAGAATGACTCTTTGGTGAATTGGAATGAAATGAAGGATTGATTTATGTCTCATCTATCTTGATTATCATCTTGGTGTCTTACTTTTGTCTTTACACTTGTTTTCAACAACTATTATATTCAGAAAATCATATCAAAATGAATTTTCCAACAAGCTTTTATTTGTGAAAAAGACTAGCCTAAGCACTTGTAATTGATACTTGTGAGTTAGGATTTTATTTTTGATGGCTATAAACCTAGGGTGACATTCCTGTCTATTTTGATTTAGCCAAGAAAAATCTGAAAATTCTTGAGTAAGATCATTTCATATATTTTCCTCAACACCATGCTCAATGCCAAGAACCCTACGATACATAAGAAAAGATTTATGAAGGATGTTACCAATCCCATGAGGAAGAGCAAGAATTTAATCATGATTATACCGAAGATAATGAAGACCTCGTTGAAGAGAGAGAGAGCCTGAAGATATCAAACATGATGATGAAGTGTTAATGTGTACTCCTCCCTCTGATGAAGCCATCCATGATCCCATCCCTCCTGCACAAGAAGAAGAGAATGATGTTATTTTTTATGATACCCTATTCTATGATTTGGAAGGAGAAGAAGTGAGGGAATCCTTGGACAAGATAATCCCTCCATATTGTGATAAAGGAGAAAATGTGATTAAAGATGTGAGTCATGAGGATGAGGTATTGATGTCTTCTCTTCCATTTGATGAAGTCATCCAATCCTTTGACACTCCTACACATGAATAAATCAATATGGTAGTTGTTTCCCTTTCCAAGACTTTGATGATGCTTTATTTTTTGATTTGGAAAGTGAAGAATTGTTAGAGGAGCCATTGGATGTGCTAAACCCTTCATGTTATGATAAAGGCAATGGCATGGTTGATAATATTGATGATTTCATACATGTTGGGAGACACAAATGGGATGTGGTTGGATCTAATAAGGATCCCATTTACGATATGGAAGGACATCTCCAGATGTTGCCTTTACAACGATCATATGAGGTTACTAATAATTCTGACATGTGGCAACAAGGAGATGGTATGGTTACAGATATTTTCCAAACACCCAAGGATGATCTAGTGCAATGTTCTCATGATGATTTCCAATCATAGCTTGAGGATTTTGATGAGTATTCCTTTGAGAACTCGGATTTATTCTATGAAGAATATTATGAGCCACCATTATGCTCAGATCTTGATAAGGGTGAGGACATTGCTTTCCTAAAGAAGGATACTTGTGACAAGGTTGTCCATATCCCTTTGATTACTTTACCTCGTTATGTCACTAAGGATACAATTGGGGAATATGTCTCTTGTACCAAGTTTTCTCTAAGGAAGAGCCTTCTTTTAGAATTCAAGGGTAGGTAGAATTCTTTAAGAAGAAGCTTATTATCTCAATCTTTCAACTCTCGCCTAATAAGTTGCCAATCATCCTCTAGGTTCTTGCTAGTCCCTTCTCAGACCTCAGGATGTGATGATGTCCAAGGTAGCCGACCTTCAGACTCTTGACTCAGTCTTTCAGGCCTTTGACTTTTCACGATCCCTTTCTGAGATGGATTGAACACTTTCCTAGAAGTGTAACTTGGTATAATTTTATCCCTCCCTCTCGCCTCCATGAGCTAGACTTTACGATTTCCTATGATATGATGAATGTTATAACTCGTATTATTTTTATGCTTAACTTGTCATTGTTTTGGTTTATGATGAAGCACAAATGCAAGTGTTATGATATATTGCTAGGATGGTTTCACTGGTTATATGATTATACCTAGCATTCACAGGAGGGTACAGGTCAATGTAGGTAGGTAGGCATTTTCATCCAATGTATATATTATGCATGTCATGTTAGTGTAATTGCATTTTCATTTTCATATTGATTTATTTCATCTCTATATATTATATGCTCATGATCATGTATTATCTTAGGATTGATTTCATTTCGGTTTTTCATATTATACATGGACAAAGGGTGTTGACACCACCCTAGATATTACTAATATATTTTGTTGAGATTTAGCAGGCACATGTCATACCAGAGATGTTGAGGTTCTCATGCACTCTACGGTGAGCACATGTCCCTGAGTTGGAGCCAGATGTTATCCTCTAGCCTAGGGATAACTAAGGAGATCATGTCTCGAGGCCCACAGATTCCAGACATGGAGTGTCGAGAGTCGGATGACTTAAGCATAGCCCCGAAGGGCCCCTCTTTTCTTCAAGTGCAATCCACATATCTCCGAAATTAGTGTCCATCACACTGGACTGGTACTGAAATGGCAGTGGGTCTTGCTCCATGAGGTAATGAGTCTAGGTATTATGGTATGTAACACTCTGATATTTAAAGGACTTGAACATGTTGTATTGAATCCTTCTTCATTTCATGACGTTTGCTTGGAAATTATGATCTTTCCCTTGTTTAAACCTACGAGGGTGACATGGTGCCCTAGTAAGTTGATTTCCCTTTAGGATGGGTTGCTACTAGGTGGATGTTTGAAGAGTCATCATCTGTTCCCTCCATACTTAACACTTTTCATCTTTATTCTTTCCATCTCCCCATCTTTTGGGCATTGACATAGACTACACTATGAAGAGTTGTACCTTACCTCATGGGAAGAAGGGGCTAAAGGCCCATAGGGTAAAAGTAGATGGAAAGAGTTCAAATCCAATTTTGAAACCTTTGAGATGCTTCGCCTAGGGATCTTCGAGAAAGCCGTGAAAATATTCTCAGTAAGAAAAGGGGACCCACAATATAACATGAACACTCAAGGTATTAGTTGATGGATAGGAGGTCTCATCACGAGATGGCCTATTATGACCATGAACATGTAGTAGTATGACATTACCACCTATCTAGTCACCAAGCCAGGGTTATGGCTCTTGGTTGCATAACCAAGAGAAAGGAGGTCTCATTACAAGCCAACCTTCTCATTTCCGTGAAATGTTTTGTGGATGACACTGTCACCTCTGGTCGCCAAGTCAGGATGGTAGCCCTCAACTATTCCCTTGTTTCACAAGATAAAAGATCAAAAGAAAGAAATATAGGAATAAATGGAAATGAATGGGCTAGGAGACATTTCCATTCATGACAAGGTGCAACTCACCCTCCACAAAGGAGACCATAGGTAAGACTCTACACTTCCTTGTTATCACATGCACCCCATGCCCAAGGTTTTCCCCATGCCACCTCACACACTTGCATGGCTTGGATTAGACTCCACCTAAGAAACATCCTAGACTTGAGGGGGATTAGCCCAATAGGACACCTTGAGACCCTTTCCAAACCTAAACTTATCAAATTGCATAACATCTTTGAGCATTTGTTTGGGTTAGGGGGATCTGATTCACATGTTCGAGTGATTTAATTATTAAGTGTGATTTACATGTTATGATCCTTATGACTTATGGACCTGTGGAGGGAATATTTATTTTCTCTATAGGACCTTTCCTGATGATCAAGTGTGCATGAGGGAATGACTAGATCAGACCTTCATGAGGGCTCAAAACCCACCGATGGATGTTGAGACCCCAGCCAAGGGGCAAGACATAGATTGAAGGATTGCACCAGAAAAATAAAGGACGTTGCCTTTGGAGGCACTTTGGCAGACCTAGACCCAAGGTTTCATGCTCCTCCCACTTGAACATTGGCCTTTGGAGGCCTTGAACATCACCTTTGCATCCATAGACATCACCCATGAGCTAGGGTTGTCACTTTGGAGGCATTCATGAGGCTATTGGCACATGTGGGAAAGATTTTAGGCCTTTGGAGGCCCAACATTTCATCTCCCTTGCCCAATGTTATGCACTTGAGGCCCAACGTCACCCTAGAGGGGCATGATGTCACCCTTGGAGGGATTCTTAGATGCAAATTAATTTTATCTTGTCAAATTTTAATTTTTGTAATAAACTCGTCATGTCGACCCTGTTTTTGACCTAAAAGTTAATTAAGGTCAAAGTTTTGTATAAATAAGACAAAAGTACTTTCATTTTTTCATCACAACTTGTCCTTGGGGATAAGGGGACTGAAATTTTCACCCTATTAGGGTTATTGGCTAAAACAAGGAAGGAACACCTCTCTTTTAAGGCTTATTTTAGAACTTGGACAAATTTTATGAAGTGTTTTTGATGCAGGAGCATCTCAAGCGAGCCAGCGCGGGGACAAAGGACAGCTGGAGAAGCGCCCAACGTAAATTTTGAAATTATATTGAAGTTAATGCACCAATCTTAAATGGATAATTAAGAAGGAGCACACTTGTAAAATGTAAATGGACCTTGAGTGGTCCGCTCTCGTCCTTAGTAGGTAGAAAGGCATTTATGATAGTTAATGCAAGTAGATAGAATTTAATTCTAGATTAGACAGTTTTAGAGCAAAAGAGGGAAACGAGATATAGACACCCTCATTGTATTATTGTAGAATGGAGAATAGAATAGATAGAAGGAGATTATGCCAATTGAGATCATAGAGCATAGAAGAGGAGAAACAGAGAGCTGTGTAGAAGAACTCCATGTACAGAAGTTCTGGATTAATACAAAGAAGGCTTTGATTCAGACTCATGATGTTCAAATATTCTCTGTGTATGCATTTTTGAATGTTATGCTCATGAATGTTTTACTCTTTCTGTCATGAAATTTCTTTTATGCTATGTATGAATGATTTCTTGTTGAATGTTTGAAATCTGAGAGAGAGAGAGTAAGAGGAATGAGTTTCAATTGTTTCTCTATCTGAGCGAGAGTTCCTGCAAGGAGTGCAGTTGAATTTTCCACAAGGAGTGCGTTGACAAAGGGTTCAGAGGTTTGTCTCTGAAATCTCAGACAAGATAGCCTTTGTTCTCATTCCCTCAGAAGTGAAGTTGGGCACAGGAGCCATGCAAGGTGTGCACAGGCTGAATAGAGCTTCAGGTTTCATAACCTGAATGACTTGTTGAGAAATTGTTGTTGCAGGTGTGCACATAGGCGAAGGGAGTTCAACACTTGAAGGTGTTTGAAGGTCTGCCGCAAGGAGTGCAAGTAGGAGTTTCTTGAAAGATTCGAAGTTGGGGAAAGCTCAGGAAGGATAAAGCCTTCAAAGTTATCAAAGGAAGCACAGGGAGTTTGTGCATTGAAACAGTGAGAAGGCATTGCGAGTTTGTGTTGCAGGCAGTTGAGTATCATGGGAAAACCACTTGGTAAAAGGTTGCAGAAGTCCTTATGAAGGAAGGAGACGGATGGTCAAAATTCTCTGTGGAGAATTTGCGAAGTCCCGTGAGCCATCAAATATCGCGGAGGAGTAGGGAAGTTACGACGAGTGATTTTGAGGGGTTCAAGATTAGAAGGAGTAGAATCGTAGATTCAAGCCAACAGGAGCCGTCAGATTTTACCGTGGATTCCTATTTCGGGTTTTCGCAAGTGGAAGTTCCAAAATCTTGGCTACAGGACTCGCGAAATCATGAAACGCGAAGTCCTAAAGGGCCGAAAGGAGCATGTGGGCCATAGGAATCAGTAAGGTAGAAAGGTGGCACACTATCGACACGGAAGTCAAACTCCATTAACCATTTTTGGGTTTTGTGGGGTGAAGACCCAAATTCTTTGCATTAGGATTCACAAAATCATGAAGTCCGAAGTCCCGACGGAATGAGGGGTTGTTGAAAAGTCAAATCTTGTGAGCACATCGAAGTTTCGGTAAATCGGGATTCAGGAGTTGGGGAGACGAGTTGCTTGACATCGCAACCACTGAAATCACGATAAAGAGAAATCCAAAATAGAGAGAGAAAAGGTCAAGCGTTGACTGTTTTCAGGTTTTCGAAGATTGAGAGACAAGGTGCTTGACCACTGGATTCGCGAAGGTGCGAAGTCCGATCTCCCGAAGTATAAGGGTGGAATTTATCGAAGTTAATTGTGGGTGCAAATTTCCTGAAAGGGAAATAGAGGAGCCATTTCTGAAAGATCTTCGGGCCAATGTAGGAAGAAAGATCCTGAGTACATGACCTTCTGACCTGCAGGTTGAGGAGGTGTGGCATCATCATCAGTTTTGGCAATCTATCATGGTTTTACATGATTATTCTTGGTGCAAGTAAGTGGATTTTTACTTTTTCATTATTGATGGTTATGGTAATGGTTTGCTTACTCATATAAGATTATTAAATCACATGTTCAATTAATGCTTGAAGTAAGAAACTTAAAGTGCTACTTTCTTGCTTTTCATTTACCAAGCTTTATTAAAATTGGTCTAGTAACTAGCGCAACCTCTAAAGACCTAAAATGCTAGTGCTTAAAAGGTTTGTATACGTTATTTTTGCATAATTACTTCGATCCATAAAAATTCTAAGGAGAAGAAGGCGCTAGGGCCTAGAAGTGCCTACACCCTAGCACCTTTCTTCTTAAGGTCAAAGTCTAGGAGGACTTAAGGTGCTACTCCCATTAGACCTTTTCCCTCTTGTATTTCTGTGTACAATCATTTATTATCAGCCTTAGAAGAAACCACCAACCTAGACTCCAGTACCCTAAGAAGGAACTATTCTTCTTTCCTCACTCATTTGAAAAGGATCGTCAAACTTCAAACTCAAATTTGTCTACTTGATACCCTACTAACCTAAACTAACTTGTGAACCTAGTATAGAAATACTAACAACTAACTTCTTTTTGTACAATCACTGCTACAACCATTATTTTGCAACCTATCTAACCCTACCAACTAATCAAACCAACCCAAAAAATTGTACAAGGCAAAATACAATCAAATCATAATTAAGTGTGCATTCAAGTTCCTTTTTAGAGTACTTTTCTGAAGGTTTATTTACTGTTGCCATCACTACTAATGTGTTGTTGTTCATATAACTTTGACAACCTTTTGATAATTGACATATATCTATATCTTGCATGAGACAAAGTGTTATCATTTTGAGACCTAAAATATCTTGTTATATTGTATATTTAAGTGCATTTTATGGATGTCATTACAACTGTCATCATCAATTATTGCTGCTATATACTTGTCATTTGTTGTATGAAATAATTGACAACAATTATTTTTATGTACTTGAAGTCTTATTGAAGAATTAATCTTACATGTTGCTCCATTAATGTTTGTTTTTGTATTGGTAAGGGGTAGGTACACTTTATCTTTCTTTTGCTTCATCCTTCAAGACTTAAACTTGACTTGAGTGACCTAGAGAGAGGGGTGGTTTACTTGCTATTTCTCTCCCTTCATCAAACCACTAGGTCTAGGGATGTCTCCCTTGGAGTAGAGTTATATTCCTCCTATATAGAAAGAGGTACCCTATTGCGGTGACAATGACAGTGACAAGATTACCTCTATGTTACGCCAATATCGACCTACTTGCCTTTAGTCTTTGGGCAAGTGAAAATTGTGCGATAACATGGCCTCTTTGAAAATAGTGTCTCTCATATTCACATAATGATTGATTCATTGTAGGATAAATATACTTGTTTTCTCAACCTCTCATTTTTTCTCCATAAGACATGTTGTGTGGATGTCTCTGTGTGAATAACATGTCATGTCACGACAGAGTGATTTTGAAAAGCATTGGTGTGATGTAACGTACCCAAACTCCAAGATGAGTCTTGTTACTACAATAATGGTTTAGCATAACTTGATACCATTTAAAAAATATACATCCACACAACATGCCATCTAACTCATGCAATTACAACATAATGTAAACCCATGAATACAACTATTTAAGCAAAGCAACTGATACACAACATTCATGTAAAGCCATTTACATAGTGGAATAACATAATAAACACAATAGAAGACACACACACACACACACAATGGAATAACATAATAAACATAATCTATTATGTTTATTATGTTATTACACATTGTGTGTGTGTGTATATAAGTCTTATGTTATGTTTATTATGTTATTCCATTGTGTGTGTGTGTGTGTGTGTAAAAACACACACAATGGAATAATGTAATAAACACACACACACACACACACACACACACACACACACACACACACACACACACACACACACAAGTCTTCTATTATGTTTATTATGTTATTCCACTGTATAAATGGTTTTACATGAAAGTTGTAGTTACATGAGTTAGTTGGCATGTTGTGTGCATGTAGATTTTTTAA
>ML777353.1:622101-632698 GCA_009831015.1 Picea engelmannii
ATATAACCATTTGGTTGTGTACAAAGGATGTTTCTCCTATATATAGGCGTTGTTGTTCCAAATCTGAATAACAGGCCACCTCAGAACTGAGGCTATGATTCCACAAGGAGATCTAGCCCTCTTGGTTGTCCACTCTCTACATCATTGGCCCAAAACCAAGGTTCCAAACTCCAAAAACAATTCCAATCCACCAGCTCTCTTCCCCATAACCTACACAACCCAAGGAATGCACCCCCTTCTTTGCAAGAAGTCCCTTGGGTACCACTCATTTATTGGGGCTTCCAGTGCACTCGGTTGGCCAAAAATCTCTTAGCTAGGGACTCCAGGAACTCTCAACTACTCTAGGAGTGTTCACAGTAGCCTTCACAACGATATTGAACCATTTTCTCAACAAGAAAATGCATTACATGCTTACAACCCTTTTTATAGGCACACGAGCCACAATTCCAGCATGACATGACCCAATAATGGATGCCTTCAAGCAGAACATGCTTGGTGCTCTTCCTAACACTAAGCTCTCCTTTTGTTGCCCAAAAAATTTCATGTAAAATTGTCTCCTTTTCTGCATACAAATTGCCTTCTTCTCCCTTGCTTGGTTGAATCTCACTCTTCTCAAAGATGATTTTACTCATGTCCATGCTTTCAATAACTAGGTGAAGCAACTTCTCACACCCACCCTCTTCCATGAATTCAATTATTAACTTTGGGAACACTCAACAACAATTAGAAGGTTTATACATAATGATAATAAAATTTAGGAATGTGGGTTTGAGATTAATACCCAAGAATAAAACCCCCTTTAGCCCCCTCTTTTGTGGAATCATAGCCCCTCCATCATTATCATCTCTCTCATATCATAGCTAGTGGTTATCATTTTTATTAATCATTTCAATGTACATAATACATAGTTCGGTCCTCAGCCATATTAATCAATACATGCTCTTTTCCCCAAACATATCGGCTCACTAACCTAAATGACATTTATACAATTACATTATAATTTATGGGGATTAAAACCGAAGATGTTACATTCCCCTCCCCTTATTTTTGCATTGTCCTTGGTGCACAACACCCTACAAGTGTCCCTCTAGATTTAAACTAGCCTTCAAGAAATTGTCCCATACTCCTCTAGCCAACTGGAAATTGATGATCCTCTTGAAATCTCCAAAATAGAAGTTCGCAACATATTCTGTAGCGCCAACTGTATCAGCTAGTTCACAGTGAAGTTCGTAGTGCCTGACTACATAAAACGGTTTGCAGTGCTAGGCACTGCGAAATTTCCTGTAGCTGCTAAATGTATCTAGTAGAGCTCTAAAACACCCAAAACACCATCTTTAGAGCTAGATATGCATGTAAAAACTTCATTATTTGGTGTATGAGTGAAAACTTAGTCATAAGCATCATACTTCACCAATAATCTCCAAAAATGCAAGAAATAAGAATTGCCCAAAACTGAAATTCTTTAAGACACTTCATCTTTTACTTTTTGAGTCTAGAACTCCTTCTTGTGGCAACTTGGGCCAACACATCCATATTCCTCTCAGCTAGCTCTTCCCTGAAAGGATGCAACAACAGCTTTAACCCCCTAATCTAACTTTGGTAGGTTATATTATGTCTATATAGGCTCTTAAGCTGCTTGTGGAGAGGTCTAAATCTCTTAGCAATGAACTTGGATTTCACAAGAGTCCCATGATACATATCCATGAGATCACTTAACTTATTTCTTTCAACTAACTCTTCCCTTTTCAATTTAGCAAATTCAACTTTGGCTTCTCTAAGTTTTCCGATCATCCTTTTAAAAGTAGTGTTCTCTAGAGGAGTACTTATGTCTATAACCTCAATGTGTTCCTCAATAGGTACAATTTTACCTTTACATTTTCTCTTGATGGAAGCTTCCACTATGTCTTCTTTTTCAATACTTTCCTTCTTTGTTGATGACTTGGTGAAAGGTCTCCTAACTTTAGCTTCAAATGCAACAGATGGTGAAGGGAAAAGTAATGTCCTTCCTTTTGAGCTTGTGGCTGTGATTGATGGAGCTTCTGCTAAATTTGGAGCTAGTTTGGTTGAAACCTCCCTTTGTGGAGAGTAATGAGATCCCCCTTCTCCTTCCCGTTACTTAATTTCTTCATCATTTTTAACAATACCTTTGCTCTTCCTCTTCTTTCTTGTCTCTGTGTGTATAGTACTATTAGCCTGAAGAGGGCTATGTACCTTGGATTGTAGAGTTGGAGCAACATTTAATTGAAAGTGTGAAGAAGCAATGAATTGTTCCCAGACAATGTTTTTATTCTTTAATTCCTTCATCACAAGTATTTTAATCAGTCCTGAATGAAAAACACTTTTATCAACTCTTTTAGACTTAGCCTGGACACTGTCATCCATTTTTCCAATGCTCCTAAACAAATAGAAATGAAGATTCATAAGGTATTTTCCTGTGAAGTGCAGCAGAAGTCTTATGTGGTATTGATAAATCATGTTGAATCTCCCTTCATAGGTAAAATATCTTTGGATTACCCTTAGAATATTATCAAAACCTTTAATCATGTGTCTCTTGGGCACTCCTTATGATAGATTGTCTCCTTGATATTCTAGTTTGAGGAATTCTTTGGATAAGGCTGCATTTAGGTTCATGGATTTAAACCACCTTTCACCAATATTAGGTATTTTAGTAATTACTACTATGGTCACTTCAGATACCTTAAGTTCTAGTGTCCCATGTTTGGTTTTGGTTCCATAAAATTTCAAAGCAATTTCCCTATCCACCTCAAGGTTCCCCCTCTACATTTTCTAACATAAACTAAATCAACCCACTCTTTGGAAGACTTCCTTGATAAGGGGTTCAATAAAAAACAATTGCATGTCATAGGGCTCAATCCTCACGATGCTCCCTCCCTTGTGAGCCTTCTTTTTCCGTGGAGTATCCATTGATGTCATATGAAGAAAATCTTACCACAAATTTTAATGATGCAAGAGGCAAAACATGAAAAACAGAGGACTAGGGTTTTGATGGATGATCTTTCTCAAAGGGTTGGTTCTGTATAAGAATTTATATGTTTATCAACCTATTTGAACTCTAGGAATAAGAAAAGATAACTTACAAACAAGGAGATGAAGGAAGAATACACAAAATCATGAAGGTATAAGGAATCTGCTTGCTACAAAAAGGTCTTGTTCACCACCTCACTATCCTCTTGCAAAACTCACCATGACTTCACCAACAAACAACTTTTAATTTCAGACCAGATAGAATTGAATCTAAATTTTAGAACTTGATGAAAATGGGTTGGTAAAAGGTTATGGGACAGGGGATTAGCAGTGCCAACTTTGTTGCATAGAGTTTGCAATGCCAGAACAGGGGGTTCACAATGGTTAGGAAAGTAACCAGAAACAATTGAATATCAGATAGGAAAGGTGGTATGAAACAAATTTTTGTTTAAGGATTTGATAAACAAGACTAAGATATCATGTAATTGGGTTGGGAATGTGTCAACAAGGTAAGTGGGAGAGTTTGCAATGTGGATCACCAGTTCGTAGTGCCCAAGAGAAGAAATAACAAACGAATCCTTTCCTGTCCTTCAAATGAGATAAAAATACTCATGGAGTACCTGGTGGCTGTGACTTGAAGACTGATATCCTTGAGCTTGAACAATTTTATTTGCAGATAGACTAACCTCCAACTCGCCTTCTCCAGCCAATTCTCAACAATTTCCATAGTGCTTTTCTTAAAACACTAGGTTTCCAACGCCGAGCTAGAAGTGATTTGAAAACTTGGAGAAAACAATTAGAAGATTTTATGATGAAATCCCAGACTATATTTTAAAATATAACTGTTGAAAACAAGGATATCTTCGCTGAAAAGACTCATGAGGGAAATGATGGTAATGAAAGCATAATGTACTTTGGATGCGCTACGAACTCTCTGATGAGTTGGCAACATACAAATCGAACATGATTTGACATTCTAATGGGTAAAGGGACAAAATGGAGGGCTCTGAGTACATTATGGAAGAGGTGACATGTTAGGGTGGTAGTGGAGGCATAAAAGATATGAAATATGAAGGCTTGTCTAACTTATCATGATGATCAAGATATAACCCAAGGATTATAGGTCAACATCAACATTAATATTAGTTTATTTGTGTCAAAACCCAAAAATAAGTATAGGAAGAAGACAAATCCAAAACATTTAAACAACACTAATGAATCAAAATAAAAAACCTAAAGGCTTTTTGACCCAAGCAATTCTATGTGATAGCACCTCAGATTGTACCATTCACTTATCAGGGTCTCTCTAGTGCAGGTGAGCAAGAATCTTACTATTGGGAACTCAAGGGAACTCGCTGCTAGGAAACTACTAAGAAATAACTGAGAACAACCTTGTTGTTACAGTGCAACTCATACAGGATTTCACTCTTCAAGCTTGACAACCTGGTTCTTCTGCAAACTTGACAACTTGCTTCTTATACAAGCCTGAAAACTTCTTTCTTCTTGTTGTGATCTAGATTGGATCATTATATTATTTTTCATCTATCTCAATGTTTTTAGAGTGGAAAAAATTGGAGGAATCAACTTGCAGGGTCATTTTAATGGCAGGTCCTAGTTTGGAAAATTGGGGTCTAGAACCTTTTGGAGGCATTTTGAGGCATTAAACGTCGTTTTTTTGGGTTCTAGTGTCCAAAAGTTAAGTGCACTCTCTTAACGGTGTTCTACACTTTGAGACCTTTCCAACAGTGTGCTATGTACATCAATGAGAGTTCCTATACAAAAGTTACGCCTCCCGCAAGTTGACCTATCATGTTGACCACCACGACATGAGATGATGCCACGTCAACCCCCATTACTCAAGAATATTCTAAAAGGTCCAAAACCCTATCACAATTGAGGGTTGAGAAGTCAGAAACCTACCCCTCGATGGCTATTAGTCTATGTTAAATACGAAGCCACTAAGAGGAGAAGGGGTTCCATTCTATGTTATTGTAATTTGTTCCATAGTAGAGTAGAACAATTGGGAGTGGGAAATTAGAGAGCATAACAGAGGGGGTTACTATTCTGTAGCAACCTAATAGGCCACATGTCTCAGGTAACTCCATAGAGAGTTTGTTCTCCTTTGTACTGGCATTATTTCCATACCAAAGAAAAGAGAGAAGAGTAGCCTCACCTTCTAGCTAGGTTTTCTCCCATAAGGGTTTCCCAAAGAAAATATTTGTGTTATCTTGTGTATGATGTGTGATTTATTTATTGTTCTCTATTTTCAAAATTTTATCCATTTCACGCATAAGCATGAAATCAGTAACTAAATATTTTGGAATCTAAAGGAATTTAACCTTCATAGTGTAGATTTCAATTTTACTTATCAGATATGTTGTGATGAACTATTCTAGTGGAATATCCATGACAATTTACAAATCATATTAGCATGAGAGTGAGTTTTTTCTTTTGGGTATTTTGGGAAGTTGTAGGATCCATGAATCCACTTAAATAAAAGTCACATAAACCCTAGCCATAGTAGACAAGTCTGTTCATAATAACCCTCAAGATCCAGCAGAAGAGATAATTGAGAGGTTGGAAGCGCAAGTCATCAACATCAGTCACAATATGGACCTCCTCATGGAATCTCTAGCAAGAAATATCAAATTGTTCAGAGATGATGGAGGCTCTAACTCAAAGATCAGATTGGAGGGGAAATCGAGATATCAATAAGACTCTGGAAAGGAGTCGCATAAAGAATTTGAGAAAGAGTAGTTGAGTTTGAGTGTCATGAACCCTTCACAATCCTTATTCAATATGGAAGTGAAAGTGGACATAAAGCCATACCAAGGTGATATCGATGCATTAAAAATGAATCACTAGTTGCAACAACTAGAAGTTTATTTTAGTGTTCACCATATAGATGAAGAGTAGAAGATTTCGTTTACTAGATTGAAGTTAGAGGTCCATGCTTTAACCTGGTGGGAAAGCCATATAAAAACACTTAGGCTGGGGGGTTCCACAATTAACTAGGTGGGAGGACTTCAAAACCCTAATTAAGTCCCAATTCTACCCTATCGAGTATCTAGAGGACTAATGGATCCAATGACACTACTTCAGGCAGGGGCAAAGTGTATAGGAGTACACCACTAGGTTTATAAACATGGCCATCATGTTGGGTATCTCTCCCAAGAACCCAAATGTACTCCTCAAGTATCTGGGGGGTTTACACAATCATCTATGAAAGCGGGTGATTCTCTTCAAGCCAAGGACAATGGATGAGGCATGTGTACAGGCACAATACCTAGAAAACATAGGCCAAAACAAGGGGTAGGAAAGTGGCTCAAAGAAGAAAGAGAATCAGGAAGCTTCCAAGGAGGGGAAGAAGAAGTGGAAAGGGGGGAAATATAAGAAGACAATGACCACTACACATCAATGCAAAGATCACAAAAACCATTGCAATCATTGCAACATTGATGGCCACACCAAGAAAAAATGTTATAAACTACATCGAGAGTTGAAATCGAAGAATCGCAAGAAGGACAGAAAGAAAAAGAACCTTCCAACCACATATTCAAACAATCAAGTTGAAAGTAGATTTGATGTGGATGAAAATATGGTTTGCACATCTGTGCAGAAGGAGGTGAATTTGAGTAGCCTTCATCACCAGGAAGATAAGGATATGACCAAGCTCTTCTACATCAAGATTCAGGTCAAGAAGACCAAGATAGATGCTTTGTTCAACTCTGGTTCATACACTAATCTCATAGCAACAGATCTGGTCAACACTATTTCATTAGAAGTTCATAATCCTTCTAACCCCTATCCATTGGGTTGGGTAAACAAGGATGCTGAGATAAAGGTAACGAAACAGTGTAAGATCAAATTTTCTATAAGTGTTGATTTTATTGATGAAGTGGAATTGAATGTAGTACCTCTTGGTGTATGGGAGAAGTGTTTGGAATCCATTACATGTATACAAAGGATGAAATCTTCATGTAGATATCCAAAGAGTATGACTGATCAAGGATGGGAAGTCCTACATCATCAACACACATAAAGGAAAGTCAAAGATCTCACTTGTAAACGTCAACCAAGCTAAGAAGTTGATTAGTTCTAGTAAGTAATATTTTTTTTTTCTTAAGAGAAAACTAGTCTAATGTTGAGTCAATGAGAGTGAAGACATTCCTGGAAGGGTGTACTAAAGAGAAAAAAACATTGGTTGGTGGAGTTTCTACAAGAATACATAGGAGTGTTCCATGATCCTAAACGGATACCACCTAAGAGGGAAGTGGAGAATGAAATCCAATTATTTTTAGACTCCCCCTTGCCGAATATTGGGATGTATAGACAATCTGTTTTGGAGAAAATGAAGTAAAGAAGCAGTTACAACAGTTGTTGGAATAGGGTGTGATTCGACCAAGTACCTCACCTTGTGGGTCACCCATCATAATTGTGACCAAGAAGGATGGGACTGGAAGAATGTGTATCAATTACAGGGTATTGAATAAGATTACACAGAAGAATTGGTACCCTCTACCAAAGATCGATGATCTATTGGACCAAATGAAATATACCAAGTACTTCACTAAGTTGGATTTGAAATTGGGATATCACCAAGTACGAGTCAAAGAATAAGATACTGTAACATTGAGCCAAGGAAAAGTTTGTATGAGTGGTTGGTTATGCCATTCGTTTTATGCAACACAACAACTGTAACATTTATGAGACTAATGAATGATGTTTTAAGCCCTTAACTAGATTCATTTGTTATTGTCTATTTGGATGATATAGTGGTTTATAGTGCTACCTGGGAGGAGAATATGTCATATCTTATGCATGTGTTAGAGACTATGAAAAAGCATGAGTTGTTATCCAATATCAAGAAATGTGAGTTTGCTCAGCAATGTTTGGTGAATTTGGGGTATGTGATTGGTGGAGGGGATCTTAAGATAGATCTCACAAATATGGAGGCCATCATGAAATGGCCAGTTCCTACAAATGTCATTGAAGTCAAGATTTTTTTTTGGAAACACAATACTTAAGGAAGTTCATAGCTTCATTTTCAGCGGTAGCTGCACCACTCCACACAATAACAACTAGTGGTAAGAGTTTCTAGTGGGGGAAGAATCAACAAAAGAACTTTGATGAGTTGAAAAGAAATATCTGTCAAGCACTAGTGCTCATGCTACCAAACTTGTAGTAGCCCTTCTAAGTGGATATAGATGAAAGTGGGTATGCTATGGGATTCGTTTTGATGCAAGGAGGAAGGTCAATATGCTATCCTTCTAAAATATTTCATGGGGAAGTTCTCAACTACCCTACCTATGACAAGGAACTCTATGCCACAGTTTAATATGTCAAGAAGTGGAAGAACTATTTGATGGAAAAGGAGACCATCATCCACACAGATCAACAACCACTACAGTATTTGCAGGCCTACAGTAAGCTACAACAAACCAAGCATTACAAATGGATGGGTTTTTACATCAATTTCATCTAGTCATCAATTATATGAAGGGTAGAAAAAATAAGTTGGAAGACATGCTTTCACGACCACCCACATCCAAGATTACAGCTTTGGGGACTATGATGCACATGGAGCTTGTTGATGCCTTTATACACATCTAGGTAATGTGGAAAAAATATTCAATCCACTTGGTGTGTCCTTTGGGGCAAGTTAGAGTTAGGGTGTTGTCACCTAATCCTCAATTCCTCCATCTAGGCCAACTCCTAATGAAGCCAAGGGGGGTAGTCCCTAAAGAAAATAATCTAAGGATTGAACTAATCTAAGTACAAGAAATAAATCTAGAAGTTTATTATAAAAGACAATATATAAAGTAAATATACTCTAAGAGCATATATCAATCAACCACCACAATATACATAAAGAAATACTTGCATGAAAAGGATACTTGAGATAACAAGATGCAAGTAAATAAGGAAATACTTCAAGATTAAATATAAATGCTTGAGAAAATAAAAGTACTTGAATAAAATGGCTTTGTAAAGTGTGTAATGAGACCACTGCCTTAAAAGTATCGTGGGAAGTTGTTGAACACGTGTTTTATCAATATGCATTTTAAAGGTAGATTAATGAGATTGTGAAATTAAAGAAAAATGAACTAAGTTTGGCATCTAGAGAGGTTATCCATTTAGCTCAAATATTTGCTAAGAACTTGTCGAAACCCAATGGTTTCACCAACAAGCCCACTAGAGGTGTTGGAGGTCCAACACCGAGGGGAACGAGCCCGAGGTATTCGGTGAAACTTCTCACACTCCCCATAGGCGGTTCTTTAAACTAAGCAATTGTCCTCTTTTGAGATTGTCTTATTATTACTACTCCACACTAACCAACCCAATGTGTATGGAACTTCCAGAAGATCAAGACAAGATTGCAACTGGAAGGGTCAGGAACAACAATGGGAGCTAAGGGGAAATGTTTATTTTAAAAAATAAAGTAAAATGTTGAAAAGAAAATGTTTTCTAATTACTAAGTCTTCACTGACCAACATCTTGCAGGGAGCTGAGGAGACGGTTTATTTTCCAACTTTGAAAATTGCAAAAATAAAACAAGCTAAAGTAGAAACTAATGTTTTACTTTGCAAAAAAGGAAAACCGAACTAAAGTTGTGATTTGTTTTAACTTATTCTTATATGTGAGATTGTTTTAAATTTTAAAGCAAATGAAAGAGAACTAAATGGAAAATTGTAAGAGCCAAATAAATTAAACAACCAATTATTTTATTCTTAGTCGTAAAATTTAAGAATTTCTATAATTTATCTCATTTGTATGCAAATTCATCAATATAATAAAATTTAATAACAAATTACATTACAAATACAATGCATAATTCTTGGTAAATACCTGAACCTGATGTTATTATCCTCTGTTTGCCCGTCGCTTGCTTCCTTCCCGCTTCTGCAAAACACTACCCAAAACCGTCCTCCCTGCCAACTAGGTAGCTCCCTAGCCCGAGGATATCAATGGATATCCTGGCCCTCCATGCCCAAAACCCCCAGCAACTCTGGTGCACTGTATCAATACCACTCATGAATTTGCACTTCTCTCTGCAATACTCCCAGCTCCCAAAATCCATACCCAACTCCCGTAGAATAATCCTCCCGTCAAACTCCTTCCCTTCCTTATCCCTCCTTCACCGACTCTCCTCCCCCTCCTTATTTTCCTTATCTCCCCCTTTAATATCTTATCCCATTCTTTAATGCCTTATCCCCTCCCGCATACGTAAAGAATTTTAATTAAACAATTTAAAATTATTAAGCCCCCCTTAAATTATTACCAATATCATTGAGTGTGATATGTAATAATTAATTAATCAAAAGTTAAAATAATTAATTAATAAATAAATAATCAATGAATATTATTTTTTTAAAACTATAATGGTTATGGGTCGTTATTATTCAAAAAGGCAAATAGACTGCCCAAGTTTTACATTTAAACAGAGACTGATGACAAATCTATTCCTTACTGCCTGGGAACAGGACAGAACTCCCTGGGAACAGAGCTCTGGTCTTTGGCGATCTGATGCTTTTTTTGAACTGAGCAAACGAGATGACATTCCGGTCTGGTGTTCTTCGGTCAGCCAGAGATAAAGCAACGCCCACACGCA
>ML777353.1:651871-675639 GCA_009831015.1 Picea engelmannii
GGCTGTACGCAATTTGTCGATTTCGGCTTTGATAGCCGCGGCCTTGGATGGATGTAGCGGTCGTTGCTTTTGGCGAACGGGTGTGATGTCCGGCCATGTGTCGATGCGATGCTCGACGATAGATGGATCAAGACCAGGCATTTATGTGTATTACCAAGTGAAGATATCCCTGTATTATTGGAAGAGGGCTTTGTATGCGATAATTTCCTGAGGAGTACAAGAAGCTCCGATGATGATTTCTTCGACAACACCACTTTTTATGGAAATATCGATTTTGATGGTGGGGGAAATGTTGGCCATATTACCTTCTTCGAACGCATCAGGGGCGGGAATAGGATTCTTGAACCAATCAATAGTCCCAGATGGGATGAAATCTTTGGTTTCGACTGCATACACTGGGTTTTGGTTAGGAGGCATGAGGGCTTCCTGTGGGAGGAAGAGTGCACGATGATGTAGTGCATCCCAAGGAAAGTCTCGGCTGTGTAGTTCTTCCAGTATTTCCTCGTCGTTGTGGAAACGACGGGAATATAAGGGGTCGTGAGGAGTGATCTCAGTGCGAGTGTGAGTGCCCCCTGTTGGAGTAGCAAGGGGAGGGGTACAAGCAGAAGATGAGGGTTCACTCGACATGATCCATATGAATCTACCATAAATGAATCTAATACTCCTGAGATTTGTTTCAGATCTCTTTAAGGGTTATGCCAATTTCTAATCTGCCACAGATTTTGAATGTTGAAAGGGTAGACCGCTCCAAAGGAATTTGTTCTTTCCAAATTTTATTTTTCACAGATTGAAATTCCACTACAGAACTTGGAATATAGAAATGCATAAGATCTCATGATAGATGTAAATTTCCATGTTTGTACTTTCGATTCTAGCGTTTGATAAAAAAAGGGGTTCCATATTTCTTTAAATTTCAAACTTCGTCGTTCTTTACACATATAGTATTTCATTTGCATGTTGTTTGTGCATACGATTGATCAATTTATAATTCATATAATACAAGAAAAAAAAAACGTATATCATATCAACTTTTCTGTTGTAGATAGTCTACTTCTGGTTTGCGGTGATGCCTATACAGTTTTCCAAATGTATATATGTATAATATATAAATACATAGGTGATCCATAAGATTCTTGTCGTCTCGTATTTCTCTTCAATTCCAAGTTGTACTAGAAAGGAAGTCTCTGTTAAGTGGCACAATTTTTCTTAATTTTAATTATGGAGGTACACCTAAACATTTATATAGGTACAGATTTACTCAACTCCAATTGCTCATAGTTAGATCTGTTTAATATCTCATTCACAGAAATAAACATATGTCTATAATAGATCTGTTCCTTTAAAGCATACTAATACATAGATAATCCTAACTAAAATTTCGACTTCAGATTTAAACATATCCTGTAGATGGATCTTCTCTTTCAAGTTCAATTATATACAGATAATTTTGCCTAGCATTCTAGTTTTTAGGAGGGACCAATCCATAATTTAGTCTTTGATTATAAACTTCATACCACGAATAGATGTCATCCATGGAAAATTATTTCAACTTAGTACAATTAGATGCATAATATCAGTGACACACAAATCATTCAAGAACAGAGTAGGGAAAGATTTACATATCTGGACTAGCTCCTGGGAAGACAAAGGGAACAACCACGTTTCTCCCAACCGTAGGATAATGCAGCCAAAAACACTTGCCCGATTCACCCCCTAGCCTAACCATGAATCCATGAGGGAGAACTTGGAAGACTCCTCCTCAGCAATTTCCTTCACTTTCAACAGATTTTTCTTGCCTCACACTCACTCAGTAGTGTTCATAACAGCAAGGAAAAAATCAATAGTCTCCTTTTCCAGCATACTTGGTAGTGTCTTGCCTCCTCACATATGTTATTTATGAAAAAAAATTCCTTTTGCGTAGGTCTTTTCCCTCCCTTGGGAATTTTAGCAGCTTTCTAAATCCCTGATTTTCAGAGGCTGCCAATGGCCAAATCTCTGATTTTCCACTTGTAATAATCAACCCAGAGGTAGTTCCAATAGGTTCCCCACTCATGGAGTCATGGTCAGCTGATTTTAACATGGTTGTTTCATTTTTCCTCCTGCAATCAATATAAAATATTATTTTTTCATACAAGTGTCATAGTCAAATAGTTATTTAGGTCAAATCAGATCTCTGCCCAATAGTCATAATAATTAATTACAATTATTAAATTCGAAATTTAGAATTGCCATAAAAGGTAAAAAATTTCCAAATTTGAATTTACTAAAAACAGAATAATTTTCCAACAAATGTAAATTTAAAAAATATTTTATTTTATTTGGGATGTCACATGTAGCATATTCAGCAGGTTTTGCACACCCTGCAACAACACAAGCTATACGCCAACTTGGAAAAATGCTCCATTGGCATGGACATGGTCCATTACAATGGCTACATCATTGATCAACATGGCATACAGGTGGATACAACCAAGATCCAATTCATCTGTGACTGGCCAACCCCAACAACACTCACTGAGCTCCGAGGCTTCTTGGGCCTTGCCAATTTCTATCACAGGTTTGTGTTGGGATTCTCCCATATTGCATGGGCCCTCATATAAATAAATATGGGTGGTGGTAAGTCAAACATAGAGTGGTGTCAGTCCCAACAACAAGTGTTTGATGATTTGAAGAAGTGTTTGTGCTCAGCCCTAGTACTTTCACTACCAGACCTGCAACATCCCTTTGATATTGAGACAGATGCTCCAGACTATGTTGTGGGCATCGTTCTCACTCAACATGGCCATCTTATGGCCTATCATAGTGAGACACTGTCATATATTGTCTGTAAGTACCCTACTTATGACAAAGAAATGTACTCCATTGTGCAAGCTTGCCGCTAGTGGAGACGTTACATTCTTGGAAAGGACATAGTCATCCACATTGATCATAAGCCACTACAGTTCATCCAAACGCAAGGAAAATTACAGAATGACCGCCATCAAAAGTGGTCCACATACTTGCAGTGATTCCACCTCAACATCAAGTATAAAACAGGAAGCACCAATTGCGTCGATGATTTCCTTAGAAGATCATGAGTCACAACACTCAACACGATGCTAGACTCTTGTGGCCATGAGACACCTGGATGCCCCCAACTCTATGAGACAGACCCTGAATTCCAATTTCCCCACCACCTACCAAATGTTGGGTGTGAACATATTTGTCGATAATTTCCATCTTCAGGATGGGTTTTTGTGTCCTCTGGGACATATCTATGTTCCATCAAGTGAGCGAGTGAAGCTGATCTGGGAATACCACTACAGTCGGGTGGCAGGACACTTCAGTGTTGAAAAGATAGTGGTGATGATACAAAAACATTTCTATTGACCGAAACCTCAGCATGAGGTCGGCAAGTATATCAGGTCCTGCACTGCCTACGTTATTTCCAAACCGACCATTAAGAAAGATGACCTATACACCCATATTCCTACTCCTAACAGGCAATGGGAATCCATCTCAATGGATTACATGTTGAGCCTCCCATCCACCAAGTAGGGAAATGACTGTGGCTTTTTGGTTGTTGATCGCTTTTCTAAGATGGCGATTATGGTTTCCTGCAAGAAGAGCATCACAACAGAGGCCACTGCTAAGATTTTCTTTGAACGAGTCTGGGTACACTTTGGAATCCCACAAACCATTGTCTTAGATCAGAATAGTAGATTTCTTAGGACATTATTTTCTAACCTCTAGTCACTACTGGACACCAAGCTCACCAAATCCACGACCTTCCATCCCAAGACAGATGGCCAAGCTGAGGTTGTAAATCGAATGATTGTGCATATTCTTCGCATGTATAATTCAAATCACCCTCGCACATGGGATGAGAGACTTCTCTATGTCCAACATAGCTACAATCAGCCTTGGATAGCTCAACCAGCCATATCCCCTTTCAGGTGGTGTTGGGATTCCGACCACTGGGTCCCATAGATGTTGCACTTGCCCTTGCAGTCACCTCGACCGAATCATCTCCTGCTCCAACTAAAGATGAAAAAGCCACCCGATTCATTGAGCAGATCCAACACATCCACCAACAGGTTTAGGATATCCTATAGAAATCCAATGATAAGTACAAACATCGACATGATCAACATCGGGTGCCACATAAGTTCCAGGTGGGTGACAAAGTTTGGTTGCACTTACAGAAAGAATGCCTTATAGGACCCCATCAGAAGCTTCTCCCAATCCATTATGGACCATATACTATCACCAAGGCCATGGGGGATAATTATTTTGAGCTCAACATTCCTCCTTTCCTTGGCCTGTACCTAGTGTTCAATGTGGAACTTCTTCGCCCTTATTTCCCACCATTATTAGACACCTCAGAAGTAGCAGAACAACTGACACCAACAAAGATCAATCCAAACTGCATACAACAAGCATCCAATGATCATATTTTGGAAACACATATCAAGGTCAATCAACAACAAAGGATCCAACTTTATCGAGTCATCAAAGCAAGGTAGCTCCTGCACCAAGGCAAGTGGCTCACCCTGGGCCAAATTCAACAGAAATTTCCTCATCTAATGGGGGACCTCAATGCAATGGAGACCATTTCTTCCTAAGGAGGGAGGATTGATCAATATGGATATCGGTGGCCATCCACCTTTTTCAACTGGCTCAAGACAATTTTTTGACAATTTTGGTAATTTACTATTTTTAGTACTTTTAACTTTCGTGGCTATTTTGAGGGCCTAAATGAAGGTTTTTTAGGATAGATATCCTCAATTATATTCTAATGCATGATTTATCCCCCAAAATCAATCTCCTCTATGATACCTTTCCAACGGTCTATCACACGCCTAAAACAAAGATTGTATGCAAAAGTTACAACCCCGGGAAGTTGATGTACTAACTTACCCAAACGAGGCCCACATGACTTTTGGCGCTTCATCTCCTAGGGTTAGGTTTTTGGATGTCTAGGGTTTTTTGAATTCTTGTTTATTTTAAAAGGGCCTTTATAGCGTCATTGTAATGTTCTTCTTTCGAATGAGCATATCCATCACATCTCTTCTCAGAGATAAGTTGCCACCATTCCAACAAGCTTGTTTCCGCTGCACATTATTGTTTCAACTTATTTCATTATTGAATAGAAAACCGGTTTTACTATATCTCTATTATTTGGTGCTAAGAAACTGTTAATAACCTGTATTCATTTCGTTCTTCTCATAAAATCCAGATCATTGACTCAAAGAAATACACCTGCAACTTGTCCTCAATAGCTAAGAAACACAAGCATATGGTGATAATATATAATGTTAACACATTTAATAGCATAATCCATCAAAATTCATAACAAATATTACCATGGAATAAAAATTCAAATATTTTCAAGATATTAATTGGATGATAAAAGAGTATTTCTATTAAAATGTAATCAACAGAAGTGAATGAATTACAAACTTTTGTGTCAGCACGGTTCGGAACCGAGAAACTAAGTTTCTTCCAGCTAGGCCTCCACCACTTCAATCCTCCACCAAAGGCAATCTCATATAAGTGAGACAATGACATTATTAATCAAGTAGGGAAGAGATTGGGGGCTGAACAATGTGTTCAAACTTAAAAGGACAAAGGGATGCAGACTCAATATGGATTGAATAATTTCTCCAGAGTAACTTTTCTCTCAAAGTTGAATTCTTCTCCTCTTTTCCATAGCTCAGATTTGTCCCATTTGTAGCCTTCAAGTGGAACTAAAGGGTCGATTTAGAATGTTTCCAGTATATGGAAGGCAAAGGATCATATATCTTGTGATGTGACATGGAAACCCGACACCATATTTTTTTATTTTGGGCACAAATCCCAATGTATGCGGGTTGTAATGTTGCAACCTGCATATACACATTCTATACTATAGGTGGGGCACATATATGTGTAAATATAATGTTTTTATCTCTGGGAATCTTAAAAATGGACTTCAAGTATGCACGGAGAAATGGAAAAATTCCTTCTATGCAAGTTTGCATAGGGTGAGACAAATCTTGCTATAACATACATCCACATAGAGACTTGTATGATGGAAAGTCATTTTCAATAAAACTATCATTGCATTATAGAGACTTAGGCATCTGTTCTTTTGAAACCCATTCAAGTCCTTCAACCACTTCATTCCTTTTCCATGCAAATTACACATATACCTGCATATAGACTTGCACAAGTCTATTAATTTTCCTATTTAATTGTCGTTTTAGTTTAGGGTTAGAATTAAGTGCTAGTCTTTGATTTCTTGCAAAGTATAAGCTTCAAATTTATAGTTTTAGATACATTCTTACATAGTAATTATCCAATTTAGTTGGTAGGAGGGGAGAAAATCAAATTTTCTTTTTTCTTGTTTCCTTTCCATGTGATGACCTATTTCTTTAATGTTGCACATGGACTAGTGGACTATCAATTGCAATCAATCATATTTCCACATTGTTATTTTGTTTAAGGACTAGAAGTAATATTGTAGTTAGAGTATTCTCTTCACATCTAACTTTTGAGTGAGATTGGTGAACTATAGTGACTTTAATATTAATTCACGTCCCTTGTAAATTAGAAAAACATTTAGGGAATAATTAGGAATATTAATATATGTGCATTTCTAATTTATTAATCTCTTAAAAAAAATCATCCATAATTTGAGATTTTTTTCGGAGTGCAATACCTCACATATGGTAGTTCTAAAAGGACAATAATTGTCCACATATTTTTCTATAATATAGTTATAGTTTCATTCTTTCAATAATTTAATTTTGCAAGGTTGAAAAAATACACTTACAACTTAATTAGGAAAAAGGTAAGGACCCCATGAAATCCACATGCCATGTTGCTACTATTTTGTTCAAAAGTTTTTTAAACTTGTCACTCTCACATCACACATTACACATACATCACACATTACACTTAGACACTAAATATTTTGTGTTGGAGAAATTTCTATTTTCGACACACTAGTTCGGTGGGAGTAACACTAGTTCAGTGGGAGTTAACTCATTAGTTCCATTTTAGACTTTCTAATTTTATACCATCACTATTATGCATGCATTCCTAATTATACAATGTCATTGCCTATATGAGTGAAGATCAATCACTCATTAATTAGATCATAATATACATTGATTTTGATTCTTCATATTGTATCTCTCTTCCTTTTCTTGATAAGCTTTGTTTGTGTATGCTTTAGCTAGGTCTCCTGTGCAGGTTTCAATGAAACAATGACATGGTATCAGATTCAAGCTGCTTGGAGAAACCAAGACAAGCCAAAGAGGAGCGAAAGAGTCCTTGAGTAAACCTAGTTTCCAAAATCGTCACAACCTATCTCTATCAAAAGGTGCGACGATTGGAATCATCATGGCCTGTCCCTATTGAAAGGTGTGATGATTGGAATCATTGTGGCCTATCCCTATCAAAGGATGTGAAGTTCGCACTCAAACTATCCCTATCGAAAGGTGTGACAATTGGCATCGTCGCAACCCATACACATTTAAGGTGCAATGTCGTCGCACTGTGTCCTTCACTAGGGTGCAACGATTCAGCATTGTTTCACTTTACCCTTTTGTAGGGTGCGACGATTCAACAACCCTCCAAACATTAATTTTTTGTAGTAAAATTGTTATATATCAAAATCCACGATCCGGGTCAAGATGAACTTTTTACCAAAGATGTATAACATAGGGATTCTCATTCTCAAAAAAATATCCAAAACCCACATCATACTTTAGGATATATGGTTGTTTTATCATATCTGTAGTTGTTATAACACCATCAGTCATATCTCAGAATCCACGATCTGGGTTTTCAGGATCTTTTCAGTATCAATAGCAGGGATGGAGATGATGCAACTTATTCAATCAAGTATGGTGATAATTATCACAATGTACAACTATTTTGAATGGAATCCAAAGGCCACATTCCAACTCAAAATAAAAGGACTGTGTAATTTGACGATGGCGACAAAAACATAACCTAGATTAGCACTTGAGAAGACCAGATGGGCGAACTGTAAGGATGAGGCCACATGACTACTTCTTGAGTTAATAAAAACTAATTTATGGTTTCATGTTTCCGCATGCAATACTCCAAACAAGATATGGACCACCTTGGAAGCACTCTTTGGAAAGTAGGATGAGATGCCAGGTCATATGCTTGAGGTAGAGTTGAATACCTTAGACCCTAAAATTTTTGATAATATACATGATTGTTTTACTAAATTTAAATATTTTCTATTGAGCTTGGGTGAATGTGGTATTGAAAAGTATACACAAGAGAAACAACTTATTATAACTATCTTGGCCAATCTAGGACCAAAATACGTTGTATATGTCTCCAATTTCCATTCTCGTAGATGTATTTTTGCAACAAATTGGAAAATTCCTATGATGGCTCAATTCATTGAGTCTTTCATACAAGAGAAGATAAAACTCATATAGATGGGCCTCATCAAGGTTCCCAAATAACATGCAGTCACCATGGATGATGGAAAAGGATCATCCAAACAGAACATAAATGAGAAACATAACGAGAAGGAGGGATATTCCAAACCCTTTAACGATTCTTCAGGTTCCAAAGACTCTTCAGATTCAAAGAAGAAGAAGAAGGGAAAGCAGTGCACTTACAACAATAAACCAAATCATGAAGAATCCATATGCATGAATAAATAGATCGATCTTCTGACACATGCACTTCAACATAACAACCTTGGAGACTTCATTCTAGAGGGATTCAAGAAGAAGAAGGAACAAGATCATGCTCCTACGAAAGGTAATCATCATGATTTTGTTGCAATTAATTCCTCATCTAATTCATGGATTATATATTTTGGTACATCCCATCATATGGCAGTGAAAGAGGAAGTTTTTTCTTCTTTGAGTCCATTCTCAAGACCCCCTATTCTCATGGGGGATGATACTCCAGTATTAGTAGTTGGATAAGGGAGAGTGGAACTCATAATGGTAGTTTTGAGAATGTTTTACATGTTCCAAATATTTCTATGAATGTTTTCTCAGTTTATCAGATCACTCATAAAGGTAAAAAGGTTGAATTTACATCATATTCAGTTTCAGTAATTGACATGCATGACAATTCCATCATTCTAATTGGTGAGGTGGATCACAAGTCCAGGTTGTATAAATTCACTAAGTTTTTTGATGATGACTCCTCTATTCTACTTACACATAAGGAGAGTATTTTGCATGTACCTCCAATGCAACATGCATATACTCTTGTGCTTCCATCAGTTTCATACATCAGAGATGCTTCCATACACTCAGATTTTGTACATGGAAATGAGAAGGTAGTACAACTAGATAAGAATCCAATGTTGAAGCTTCAACAAATGCCAAAAAAGGCACAATTCACACTTTAGGCAACATGTATCCTTGAAGGGAATCCATTGGATTCAAGGAGGACTTGATCTCAGCAAAAGGAGTATTCCTATGTACTTTCAACTTTAGAATGTGTGATTCCCATGCATTGTTATATTGTTCAATCTACTGATATGAAAACCTACAATAAGGCTGTGGGAAATCCATTATGGAAAGAAGCCATGCAAGAGGATCACGACTCTCTCCTAGAGAATCAAACTTGGAATATGGTTCAACATCCACCAGAAAGGAATATTTTTAGGTTCATACAGGTCCACAAGATCAAGAGGTACAAGGCCCAAAAGTTTTCCAAAGGGCTTCATCAAATCCATAAATATTTCTACATCGTCACGAAGAATTTCAGTGAGTAGAAGTTTCAGAATTTGTGGGATCGTCTTGTAGTGAAGAACACAGTTGCCTAGCATTTGCCATTTTCTTCTTTTGATACATTATCTTTTGAGGGGGGGGGTTGTTTGTTAAATTTGGATGCATCGACAGTCATTATCCAATGAGAGGCCATATGGGCCACCCTGAGGCTATCCAGGGAGATTTGGAGAATCAACCAGTCTTGTGAGGTATTGAAAAAATCCAGGGGGAATGTACAACCTCTGTGATTCAAATAAAAAGTCAAGACGAACAAGATGATATGTGATTCTAATGAAAAACGTAGGGGGAACGTACAACCTCTATGAGCATAGACAATCTAGTGCAAAATGCAGGGGGAACGTACAACCTTTGTGAGCATAGACAGACTAGTGCAAAAGTGAGGGGGACCATACAACCTCTGTGAGCCTAGTCAAACCTTATGAACCATGAGAACAAGTCAAGGCATCTAGCAAAAGTTAGGTTGAATATAAAATTCCTATGAGCTAGAAACAAAGGATATTATTAATATTGCAAATGATGTAATTGTATTTATCTAGTGCATTGGGACGTGTAAACATTATCCACCATGAAAAGAATTTTGAATTTCCTTGTCAAGAGTTGTAACTAAAGTCTTGAGTCTAGTTCTACTTTAAAACTAAAGATTAATGTTGAGTTGCAACTAAAGTCTTGAGTGTAGTTATATTTTACAACTAAAGTGTAATGTTGAGTTGCAACTAAAGTCTGAAGTCTGGTTCTAAGTTCAAACTAAATCATGTCAGTATCAAGTCTAGTTCTAAGTTCAAACTAAAGTGTAATGTTGAGTTTTAACCAATATCAAGTCTAGTTCTGAGTTCGAACTAAAGTGTAAAGTTGAGTTGTAACTAATCTCAAGTCTAGTTCTAAGTTTGAACTAAAGCATGAAGCTGAGTTATGTTTAATGCATGCAATCAGGTTACTATTTTGAGCTTCCCATCTTCCCCTTTTCATCCTATATAACAAGAGGTTGAACCCTCTCTTCAACACAGTTCTGCAACACAGTTTTGAAACACAGTTTTCATATGCAGGTTGAGGGTGAAGTAATAGAGGAGCACATCAATGATAAAGAGGCAGCATATCAGAGGTATATTTCAGCAAGGTCTTGTAAGTCTTTGTCAGGTCAGAGTCATCTTGGAAAGCTCTTTGAGAGCATAACACTCATGGTGGATATTTCTAAGAGATCTTACATTATTAATGCAAGAAAGGAATATTGTTTGCTGGGGATTTTCTCCCTGTATAGGGTTTCCCCATGGTATATGTGATTTTGATATGCATATTTACTTATCTACATAATTATTTATATTCGATTATGATTTGGAATTGTTGATGTGTATTAAGATGGATCAAAGTATTGAAGAAAATAAAAGAATTAATTCACATAAGAAATCAAGCTCATAATTTAACATGGTATCAGAGATTAGGGTGTGATAAACATGTTGAATTGTAGCAACAGGTACACAAATATCCAAGCAATCTTGATTAAGTTTCCAATGTGAGGACCATGGCATCGTCCATTTCAGTCAGGGCCAAAGATAGACTCGAAGGAGCTACCAAATTTAATGTGTGGAAGCTTTGTATAACAAATATATTGCAAGAGCATGATCTTGAGCAGTATGTGACCAGAGTGGTGGAGGAACCAACGAATAATGTAGAAAGAATGACCTTCAGGAAGAGTCAATAAAAGGCCAAGTGAATCATCTTTGACTCAGTCAAAGATAGTATAATACATGCAATGGCTTCGTTGATGACTTCCAATGGCTGTATGGATACCTTGGTGAATCTGTATGAGAAACATGCTCAAAGTCATAAGAGGACACTTAAGAAAAATCTTAAGGATTTGAATATGGAGAAAGGTGAATCGATGGCATCTTTCTGTTCCAGGATAGCTCGGATCAGAGATCAACTTTTCGTCATAGGGGTGGAAGTGAACGATGATGATTTAGTGTAGTACATTTTTTACAGTCTTCCTTATTCATGGGAGACCTTCTTATCCAGTGTAAGTGGGAGAGATATTTAGTCTATGTTTGAGAGGTTATGGCATGATTGCCTCCAGGAGGAGAGTCGCACAACTACCAGGAGCGAGCCAATGAAATAAGATCACTCATTTTTAGCATCAATATTAAAGGGAAAGAAGAAAGGCACTTTCCAGAAAGGCTCTCAGTGGAAGCCAAACATCAAAGGTATATTCAAAGGCAAGAATATTGATACATCTAATATTAAATGCTTTAGTTGTAATAAGTTGGGTCATTTTGCTAAAGATTGTTGTTTTAGAAATAAATATCCTAGGAAAGGGAAACATCATGCCTCAACTATTGAGGATGATGAATCCAAAAGAAATCAAAAAATTCCTTCTAATGAGAAAGAAAATAGGAAAGAATACAATTTGGTTTCTTCCTTATCCAGTTCAGTTTCCATGGGGCTGAAAACTTGGTTAGTAGATAGTAGTGCATCAAAGCACATGACAGGGTACAAGGAGATCCTCTTAGATTTCAAGGCAAAATATTTTACAGAGAAGGTCGAGCTTGGGGATGAAAAATGTTACAAGATAGAGGTAGTAGACTCTATCTCCTTCAGATTGGAATCTGGGGCTAGACTTCATGTTGATGAAGTATTCTATGTTCCAGGGCTCAAGAAGAAGATACTATCAGTTGCAACCCTTGAGGACAAGGGATATTCGGTGATCTTCAAGGACATGAAGGCACTACTATTGGCTAAAGGTAGCCACTTAAGTACAATAGAACCCATTGGAACTCGCAGTGGAGGACTATATGTCATGTCAGGATAGTCATTTCAGGCATTGGCTCATGACATGACTAGCTCCAATGAGTTGTGGCACAAAAGATTTGGATATCTTCATTACAAATCTCTTCCAGATATACAGAACATGGTATGTGGCATGCACTCTATTTCTCTTAGTAAAAATGAAATTTGTAAGGGATGCATGCTAGGTAAAAATATAAAGAAAGTATTTCCTAGTAGTGACAAAAGAGCTCGGGGAATCTTAGATCTAGTTCATTCTGATGTATGTGGCCCCATGTCATCTCCCTCACTAAGTGGTCGTTTGTATTATGTGATTTTTATTGATGATTACTCAAGAAAATGTTGGATATCTTTTCTTAAAGTTAAAAGTGACACATTTGATAAATTCAAAGAGTATAAAGCCTTTATTGAAAAGCAGACAGGGAAACACATCAGAATCCTTAGAACAAACAATGGAGGAGAGTTTGAATCTCTTTAGTTTGAGGATTTATGCAAGTCAGAAAGAATCAAGAGATAGTTGAACGTGCCATATAAACCTCAGAAAAATGGTGCTTCTAAGAGGAAAAACAAGACTATTTGTGAGGCAGCGAAAGAAACGATGTTTGACCAGGATCTCCAAAATTCTTTATGGGTAGAAGCTACCTCCATTTCCATGTATATTTAGAACATGTTTCCACATGCTATTTTGAAGGACAAGACTCCTGAAGAAGTCTTCTCAAGGATCAAACCTGAAGTAGGGAATCTAAGGATATTTGGATGTTCTGTGTATATTCATGTCCCTAAGGAAAAGAGGACAAAGATAGAACCCTCAGGCAAGAAAGGGGTTTCTATGGGGTATAGTGAGAACTCCAAGGATTACAGGATTTATGTACCAGGTCAAAGACAAATATAGGTAAGCATATATGTGACTTTCCATGAGGAAGCCACATATAATAGATGCAGAGAGCTTCAGCAGGATTTAGAAGCAATTCAGCCAGTTTCACCCTCTTCTGAAAATGAAGAGTTAGATGATCAGAGGGAGTAACCTTGTGAAGGTCCAAGTAATGGGCCCCTAGAACCCACTGAAGTGTAGAAATAACTCTTGAAGAAACTCTAGCCAAAAGGAAGCCAAGGCGGCTTAAATAAATAGTGCAGGAAACAGAAAGGATAGCTTTTCCTAAAGGAACTTTCAGGGAAATGAAGATGCCTCATAGGTTTGGAGGCTATGTTTCACTGATGATAAGTATTAGTGATGTAGAACCTTCTTCATTTGAATAAGCTAATAAATTACAAGTATGGAAGGATTCCATGCTTGAGGAATACAAGTTTATTATAAAGAACAATGTTTGGGACATTGTGCCAAGGCCAAAAGACAAATCAGTGGTTTCTTCCAAATGGATTTATAAGATCAAACATGCAGTTGATGGAAGTATGGAAAAGTTCAAAGAAATATTTGTATCCAGAGGCTTCATTCAGAAAGAAGGAATCGACTACGAAGAGACTTTTTCTCCTATAGCCAAGTATACCTCCATTTGAGCTATTATTTTTTTAGCTTCCGTACTTGGTTGGAAGATACATCAAATGGATGTAAAAACAACATTATTAAATGGAAAGATTGAATGGGAGGTCTTTGTGGAACAACCAGATGGTTTTATACTTCATAAAAAAGGCACTCATGTATGCAAGCTAAGGAAGGCCTTGTATGGTCTTAAGCAGGCTCCCAGAGTTTGGTATGACAGGATTCATGGCTTTCTTAAAAGACTGGGATTTCAGAAAAGTGATGTTGATGCAAATCTATACTTCAAGGTTAGAGGTAACCAACCTGTTATACTAATCCTGTATGTTGATGATCTCTTTATAACAGGATATGAAGGGATAATAGCCTGGTGTAAGAGGGAGCTAACCTCATAATTCGATATGAAAGACTTAGGCTTGATGCATTACTTCCTAGGATTAGAAGTGTGGAAAACAATAGGCGAGATATTTCTGGCATAAGGAAAATACACAGTGGATGTACTAAGGAGGTTTTGTATGACAAATTGGAAATCCATGTCTACTCTGATGGTTACCAACCTGAAGAAGCTGCATGATTCTGATACAGGTTCAAATTTGGTGGATCCCACCATGTATAGTCAACTGATAGGATCATTGATGTACATGATCCATAGTAGGATAGATATATGTTATGCAGTGATTGCAATGAGTTAGTTCATGACTGAACCGATACAGAGAACATCTTGATATATCTCAGAGGGACCATTACTTATGGTCTAAGATATACATCCAGTGGTGGTTTATTTCTGCATGGGTATCCAGATGTTGACTGGGAAGGAATCCCACTAGATTGGAAGATTACTTCTAGATACTACTTCATTTTAGGAGCTTATATGATCTCTTGGTCAAGATGGAAGCAGGGATCCATTGCACAGAGTACAATAGAGGCTGAGTACACTGCAATAAGTGATGCTAGAAAAGAAGCAATATGGCTCAAAAAATTGGTTTTTGGGTTGTTTGGTGACAAGCTTGAGACGACGGTGGTTCACCATGATAATCAAAGTTGCATAAAATTGACAGAGAACCTGGTATTTCATGACAGGTAAAAACATATTGACATGAGGTACCACCACATCCGAGACTTGGTCCAAAGAAAAACTATAAAGTTACAGTTCATAGCCATGAGCGGGCAGGTAGTTGATATCCTGACCAAGCCTTTGACCTCGAGACAGTTTGTGTAATGAAGAGGCAAGCTTGGTGTGGTTGATAATGACTCCCTCAATGAGAGTGAGTGTTAAATTTGGTATCATTGACAGTCATTCTCCAATGAGAGGCCATATGGGCCACCCTAAGGCTAGCCAGGGAGATTTGGAGAATCAACCAGTCTTGTGAGGTATTGAAAAAAACCAGGGGGAACATACAACCTCTATGAGTCAAACAAAAAGTTAGGACAAATGAGATGCTATGTGAGTCTAATGAAAAAGTCAGGGGGAATGTAAAACCTATATGAGCATAGATAGTCTAGTGAAAAAGTGAGGGGGGACGTACAACCTCTGTGACCATAGAGAAACTAGTGCAAAAGTCAGGGGGGACATACAAACTCTGTGAGCCTAGTCAAACCTTGTGAGCCATGAGAAAAAATCAAGGCATATAGAAATAGTTAGGTTGAATATAAAATTCCTATGAGCTAGAAACAAACAATATTCCTAATATTGCAAATGATGTAATTGTATTGATCTAGTGCGTCGGCACGTGTAAACATTATCCACCATGAAGAGAATTTTGAATTGCCTTGTCAAGAGTTGTAACTAAAGTCTTGAGTCTAGTTCTATTTTAGAACTAAATTGTAATGTTGAGTTTCAACTAAAGTCTTGAGTCTAGTTCTATTTTAAAACTAAAGTGTAATGTTGAGTTGCAACTAAAGTATCGAGTCTAGTTATATTTTATAACTAAAGTGTAATGTTGAGTTTCCACTAAACTCTTAATTCTAGTTCTAAGTTCGAACTAAAGCATGTCAGTCTCAAGTCTAGTTATAAGTTCGAACTAAAGTGTAATGCTGAGTTGTAACCAATCTCAAGTCTAGTTCTGAGTTTGAACTAAAGTGTAAAGTTGAGTTGTAACCACTCTCAAGTCTATTTCTAAGTTTGAACTAAATCATGAAGTTGAGTTATGTTTAATGCATGCAATCAGGTTACTATTTCGAGCTTCCCCTCTTCCCCTCTTCAGCCTATATAAGAAGAGGTTGAACCCTCTTGTCAACACATTTTTGAAACATAGTTTTCATATGCAGGTTGAGGGTGAAGTAATAGAGGACCACATCAGTGATAAAGAGGTAGCATATTAGAGGTGTATTTCAGCAAGGTCTTGTAAGTCTTTGTCAGTTCAGAGTCATCTTGGCAAGCTCTTTGAGAGTAGAACATTCATGGTGGATATTTCTAAGAGATCTTACATTATTAATGCAATAAAGGAAAATTGTTTGCTGGGGTTTTTCTCATTGTACAAAATTTCCCCAGGGTATATGTGTTGTTGATATGCATGTTTACTTATCTACATAATTATTGTTATTCGATTATGATTTGGAATTGTTGAAGTGTATTAAGCTAAAATCAAAGTATTGAAGAAAATAAAAGAATTAATCCGCATAAGAAATCAAGCTCATAATTTAACATTGTTCCCACGTGGTTTTCCCTCTTTCCTATTTTTTATTCAGTGTTCATTAGTTGGATTGTACATGAGTACCTAATGTGGCCTAGTATTCGAGACTCATTTTTCACTCCATAGTGATCTTCAAAGGGGTTGTTGGAGAAATTTCTATTTTCGACACACTAGTTGAGTCGGAGTTAACTGACTAGTTCTATTTTAGACTTTCTAATTTTATACCATAACTATTATGCATGCATTCCTAATTATAGGATTCCATTTCCTATATGAGTGAATATCACTCACTCATTAATTAGATCATAATATACATTGATTCTCATTCTTCATATTGTCTCTCTCTTTCTTTTCTTGATAAGCTTTGTTCGTGTATTCTTTAGCTAGGTATCCTGTGCAGGTTTCCGTGAAACACTCACGCTTGGAATATTTCCTCTCTAGAGTAATACATTCACCCTGCACCTATAAGTGATTTGGGAGAATAAAAAACATTGAAGAGTTTTGAAAAGTCCTTCATCACACCTATGTGTTGATTTTTTTATATGAGATGATCAGATAGATTGATTATTACAATGATGAATGTGCCAAATATATAAAGAACCTAAAGGCACATATGGTGAACATCCATGAAAGTATGCATCTCTAACCATTATAATAACTATTTATTGTTATTGTTATTATTATTATTATTATTATTATTATTATTATTATTATTATTATTATTATTATATTAATAATATTATTAATTATTATATTATTAATTATTAATCTCGGAGAATGTTTGCTCGATGTTACTCAAACATCAAAATTCCCTCTCAGGGAGGAAGACATTCTTCAACATGCCAATCTTGTCTCTAAAGTATACAAACTTTTCCCTAGACTCGTGAAACTTGTTCTATCAATCCTCGAATATTTTTTTCTTCCACCTGAACCTGAGGGGGAACTCCCTCTGCAACTTTCCCTATGAGCCAACTAACAATCTTTGAGATCAATCGCACTCTCAGTCCACATGTGATAACATCTAGCATCCCTAGTCTTTTATCACTCCTAGTCAAATCAACATGACTAATGAGAAAGACTACACCTCAGTCATTCACCACTAGCAAATCCTCGTGAGTGGATGCATTATTATCCCTTGGTCAAATCATCATAACCAATATGGGAGAATGTTTTCCCGATGCTTCTAACATTAAAACTCCTTCTCGAAGAAGGATAAATTTTGCATCACACCAAGATTCTTGATTTCAAACTTTGAGGAAAACTTTCTCTCACACTTGTCAATGAGCCTTTGTTAATGTAATAATATCTCCCATGCACCCAGTTTATGTATACTTCTCCTCACATGCACTTCTAGTTAGTATAGATTGCTCCAACTTGGAGTAGACATGTGATAGCACCTTGAGTCTCTAAGGCTGCACCTGGGCCATTCATCACTAGCCAAGTCAGCATGGCTAATATTGTAAGTGAATGTATCATCCTCCTCATCCAAGTCAACATGGACACATTGGGAGGATGTCTTCCTGATGCTAATAGTTGGATAACATCAATGCCTTGGGCCATTCACCACTAGAAAAATCATCATGGCTAATCCTGTGAGTGAATGTATCATTCTCCTTAGTCAAATCATCTTGACCACTCTGGGAGAATGTATGTCCGATATAAACACCTAGAGAAACATCAACACCTCGAGTATTTTCCACTCCTTGTCAAATCAACATGACTAAAGAGAAAGATTATGCCTGGGACATTCACCACTAGTCAAACCCATATGGATCCATGAGTGAATTTATCATTCTCCCATAGTCAAATAAGCATGAACAATCTGGAAGAATTTCTTCTCAATTCCATAGCTCACACACTCTGATGTTGTCATGTACCAATGCCAGGGATGGTCATCCAAAAAATATGTATAGACCTCCCTGTCGAACACCAATCGTTGTTTCAGAGTCTATACTTGATCCCTTATGCCATACAAGAACCTATCCATTCACAAATGAAACTCTATAGAATTTATCCTAAAATGTTGAGGTATAAAGCAGGTTCTTCTTCAACCTTCGTAGATACAAAACATCTTGTATATGAAGAATATCTCTAGACTCTAGTTGGAATGAAGTTCTCCCAACTCCTCTCACTGCATACTTGGCATTATCACCAAGTTCTATTCACAAATGTTGACTCCCTCTTTTCTTTTTCCTTGAAGTCTCCTAGTCCAAAATGGCTACTGTCACACCAACCATACTTTTGTTCCATGCCTTGAAGAATATCCACACTTTTCACTTCAATATGCACACAATAAAAAATCAATTACAATGTTAGAAATCTTCACACAAAACATAATCTATCTCTCTCATTTTCCTGGCCCCCCTTCTAAGGGCATCAAACCCAGTCCATCTCTGATACCATGTTGATTTATTTATATGAGATGATCAGATAGATTGATTATTTCAATGATGAATGTGTCAAATATATAGAGAACCTAAAGGCACATATGGTGATCATCAATGAAACGATGCATCCCTAGTAATTATAATAACTATTTATTATTATTATTATTATTATATATTAATAATAATATTATTAATAATTAATAATTATACTATTAATTATTAATCTAGGAGTATGTGTGCGTGAGCATGAGAATGGAATGCTCTATGGACTGAGAGCAATGATGGGGGACATTCATTGGTTTGGAAAGGTCAAGAGGAAGAGAGCTGGAAGAAATTTGGGATAACCGTAGGAGATAACCAGTGGGTTGTGTGTTAGTAAGCTATTGTGAGAGGCACCCTTCTTTTGTGAATTGCGGTTGAGATTTGGAATAGTAGTTCTATGGTTGGGTGGAACGTTCTTCCCAAGTTGCATAAACATTTTATAAAGATAATTGTTTATCTATTTTTGTTGAGCTATTTATGATTTCATGGCTATGCTTTTACTCTTTTTAAGATAATGGTTTTATAGGGTTGTTATAGACATTTTATTAGTCTCATTTGTGCTTGTTTAGAATTTCATTTAATTATAGGTATCATAAATTAGTTGAATATGTGTTTAAGTTGTGACAAGCTACAACAAATAAATTTGCAAGAAGAAATTTTTTTATGTGTTATTCCTCAAGTAATGTTTCGTGGTTCAACTTGGGAATGTTACATATTGTATAATTTGAATAGTGTTACTTAAATATGGTGGTTATTGTGATTAATTAATTACAGAATAATGATTTCTTGTTAGAATATATTAACCAATTAATACTATTAATACTATTGAAACATGGCTAACATATTAATTGAAACATGACTAACATAGATCATTCTTAACTTTAAGTTTATTCAACACCTACAATTATTACAAAATAAACATATATTATTTTATATGACTAAAATATCTATAGTTTTTTTAGCAAATAGTATTTATAATTCTATAATATAATATGTATAGGGTAGATATATTTATAATTCTATAATATAATATGTATAGGGTAGATATATCTTAACAAGTATCTATTAATATTAAATAAAGATAAACATATAATTATAAATTAAAGTGGGAATTATGATAATCTATTTTAAAATAATTTATTTTTTTTCTTTTTTCATTTTATTTTATTAACTTTATTGACTAACCAACATTTTCATGAGACAAGGTATGAGGTTACAGCAAATTTAACAACACCTTATTTTCTTCCTTAATCTTAAATCTACTAAATACTTAGAAGTATAAAATAATTGACATTTAATATTTTAGTATTTAAAATATCTAATTTTTATTAAGTTTTATTAACAAATAGATTCGATAGTGAAATAGATTTGATAGTGAAAGAAGTAATAAATGGATCTTACAAAAACCTATTAATCCAGAAAACACATAAAAAAAATTAAGTATCTAGATTGGTTACCATGGATCTATTGTGTCATTTTTTTTTTTGTTTTTCATTTTTTTTTATTTATTTTAGATATATTGACCCACATTGTCATGGAAAACATCTCTTCTATCATGAGTTTTGATATCTCTTTTATTAATGCAATAAATAATGAGTGAGTTAATAAGTGGACAAACTTAATTTTTTAAGTAACTTATTACTTTTTTTTCTTGTGGGGGGGAACTTTAAAAAAATGTCAAGTTTGTCCACTTAACTTATTCTAATAAATAAATTACACAAGTAACAATAATATTTCTCATTCCCCTAGTTCCATAAGATATAACCCTTATTCACTTCCTACAATAAATGAAATTCTGACCTTTTAACATATAGTATTTGTCGAGGTGGTTTTTTTAGCCTTATGTTTTATAATGATGGTTTATGGTTTCAATCTTGGGCTTGAATAACTAGTGCAATAACTAAATAAAGGGGACAATCAACAAGAATATCTCTCATTCTTGTGGGCCATTATGTAACAACTTCTCCTACACTTCCAATAATAAATGAAATTATGACCTCTAAGCTCATAGTATTTGTTTAACTAAGTTCTTTATTTTACAATGTTTGCTTAGTATGAACAAATAGAGAATGAAATTTTTATAAATTCAATACACAAAAGGTCCAAAGAATCATTTAATATCAATAAATAAATTACACAAATAACAAGAAAATATTTTATATTCATAACTCCATATATTAACAACTTCTCCACTTCCTATAATAAAAAAACTAATAGATAAATTACACAAATAACAAGAAAATATTTTATGTTCATAGCTCCATATTTTAACAACTTTTCCACTTCCTATAATAAAACAAAATTATAGCATTTTATTGGTAGTATTTTCTTACTATAATAACAAAAATTATGGCTTCTTATTAGGTAATATTTTTTCAAGTGATTTTTTTAGTTTTATGATTTACCAACAATTGTTTAAAGTTTCTGTTGTAAAGCTTGGATAGCTAATGCATTATTTTATCAGTCCAATAAATAAATTGTAAATTGCACAAGTAACTTGATCTCTAATAACTCATTAGTTTATTAATGCAATAAATAAACTACACAAATCCAATAAATATATTTCACAATTAACAAGATCTATAATAACTCATCATTTTATTAATGCAATAAATAAAATACACAAATAACAATAACATCTCTATTAATACAATAAATAAACTATACAAATAAGAATAATATTACTATGATTTGAAGTTAGACCAATTTTTCATTTTCTTTTTACAATATCTAAAATATATCTTTTTATCCTATAATATTTGTTAAATAATTTAATAAATAATTTAATAAATTAACTAATTAATACAAGAAATAAGCTACACAAATAACAATAACATTACTATGATTTGAAGTTATCCCATAATATTTGTTAAGTAATTTAATAAATAAATAAATTAATACAATAAATAAACTACATACATAACAATAACATTACTATGATTTACTATGATTTGAAGTTATCCCATAATATTTGTTAAGTAATTTAATAAATAAATTAATTAATACAATAAATAAACTACACAAATAACAATAACATTACTATGATTTGGAATTAGACCAACTTCTCATTTAGTTTTTACAATATCTGAAATATATCTTTTTATCTTATAATATAAATAACAATAAAATTACTATAATTTAAAATTATCCCATAACATTTGTTAAGTAATTTAATAAATTAATTAATTAATACAATAAATAAATAACAATAACATTACTATGATTTGAAGTTACACCAATTTTTCATTTGTTCTTTACAATATCTAATATATATCTTTTTATTCCATAATATTTATTAAATAATTTAATTTTTTAAACCTTTTTTATTTCAGAATATCTAATTACAAGGCGTACCCTAATCTGATGGCTATGCATTGAAGATGCTAGCATATTCTTAATCGTCCTCTAAAATCAATGGATCATATTTATTGTTCATAACTTTCTTGCATTTATCAAGGCATCCGTTAACATGTTTACTTTTTAACATTTACCTAATCACATTAAAAAATTACTGTAAAGATATGTAATTGCCACTTTCCATTTATCAACCTAATGCACCCAAAAATTTCATATTACCACAGAAAAATTACCACAAACGTTTGTTTTATATTGAAGACACATATTCTCAGTATATTGAGAGCACACCAACTCCCTTTAGCGGTTATCAGCCGCCAGTTAGCAGCTGTACCTTTTTATTCCATAATATTTATATGTAATTTAATTTTTTATTCCTTTGAGTAGGCTGAGTAGGAGGTACATTTAAACCCTAAAATCAGCTTTTTCTCGTTAGTTTTGAGGTAGTGTTGTCTATGATGGAAACGCGAGAGGTTAGATCATGCTCCGAGTTGCCAGATAGTTTGAAACAAAAGATATTGAAGCGGTTGCCAGTTGAATGCATATGTAGGTTTCGCAGCGTTTGCCGACAATGGAATGCTTTCCTTACATCAACCCGATTCATAACTACCCAATGGGCTGATTTCCCTTCAAATAAAAAGCCATGCTTGGTTCTGTGCGAGCGGGAGTGTCGAAGGCGTTGTTGGGCCTACTGCTTTTCCACAAGGATGTGGAAGCCTTACTTCTCCCTTCGCTTTATAAACAAATGGGTTTCTGATGCTTATTACCACGGATCAGCCACAGGCCTGTTGTTTCTCAACATACATAAACAAAACGACCTAATTGTCTGCAATCCTCTCACAGGAAGCTCGGTAATGCTTCCCGCACCGTCATCCATGGTCGCGAAAGGCATAGTGGCAGGGGAGTGTGACGGCGATCTACAGACTTACAAAGTGGTTGCAGTCTGTCTGGTTCCAAGGGACGAACAGGGAGCTGGCACTCTTATACAAAGTGTTGAAATCTACGATTCATCTGAGAAATCTTGGACCACCGCAAGGTATGTTCCTGACAGTGTGTCAATAATGGGGCAAAGGATGCTATTCAGCGACGGATACTTCTATTGTAAGGCCACCTTCGAGGACAATGTACGGACGCGGGGCATTGTTGGTTTGAGCCTGCAAAACGACAGTTCCCTCTTTGCTCCGTTGCCACCAGACTTGGGTAACGGTAATATGTTCGATAACCTGGTTGCCTGTGGATCTAGGGTTTTATTGGTAGGGTGGGTCCTGGAAAACGACAGTAAGATTTTACAGGAGGTACATATCTGGGAGCTTCA
>ML777353.1:693606-727356 GCA_009831015.1 Picea engelmannii
ACATCTTTTATGTCTTCCAAACCACATTTATTTTCAAATGTATGTACATGTGTATGTGTGTGCTTTTTTTATGTGTGTGCAACATGCCAATCTAATACATGATTAGCTAAAGTATATGTTATTTGATTTAATATCCTAGGAACATGGATATGCATAATGTAATCAAAGAAACGTTCTAAGGGACATACCCTAAGGAAGCGTCAGTGTAAAGCAGGATCATAAACGCGGTAAAACCCAGTTAACTGAGACACAACCAACTGAGCATCTAGGTAGGCTCGGAGGTGAGAAATGCCATGAGACAAAGCGTCATGAAGAAACTCTATCATTGTGTTGTACTCGACAACATTGTTTGTGGCGTCACATAGACAGATACCTCTAGAAGATAGCAACTAGCCTTGAGGCATGAAAATCATTTGTTGGCACAAGGACAAACCTAGGGTTCAACGCTACAACAACACACCAACAAAAACCTAACTACCGGCCCATTCGACAACACCTGCGAATCAGATGAAGTCTCACCTGAGGTAGACACAAGGGTGGTTGCAGCACTCAAGTGTCTGTAACCTTAGCTAGGACACAGATATGTCATTATAATACTTAACAAATCACTTAGCATCAATAGTTCATCAATATTTAACTAATAACTACTACACAGATAAAACATAGCATCACATCATTCACTCAGATCTGATGTATTTGAGTACTTTACATAAGGAAACAAATATGATATAACAGATCAAGCACTAAGCATATTCTTACAGATCAGATATAACATTATCACACATTATTAGCACTAAGCATAAGCATATTTATTTCTATCAAATCACTTAGCAAGAGAAGTATAAACACATCAAGACAAGCACAAAGTGGAGCAACACAGTGTTTATGTTGTTCACCCCCTCCCTAGGGCTATGTCCACCAACTATTCTTCTTTATTGTCTTCAGTCAATCGGTTACAAGCACAGAGCCTCAAAACCCTACTTTTCCAAGGACAGGAGATCTGCGCACCTCACTAGATCCTCCTTCCTTGCATTACAACACAAAGCACTTCACACCCTGTTACAATACCTTACACCTAGCTCTGCAAGTCTCTCACAGTATGCACAGAGCATCTTCAAACCAAACTTTCACTTAGCACTTATCTCGTATCACATCGATGCTTACACATATACGCCTCTACCTTACATTTCCTAGACATCTATTTATACTTTACAAAATAGGCCTAAGCTTGGTTAAACCCATGGGTTGACATACCAATCTTCTTTCTCTTGCGCTTCTCCTTTGACAGGTTCTTGAAGTCTAAAAATAGGTCAAAATATCCCAAAACTTAGTCAAGGGCCAACAGGCCCCCTGTAATGTACCTCAAAATTTACATAAAAAAATAATTTTTAATTGGGGACGTTGAGTTGGTTTTGTGTCCTTGAGGCCTTTCAGTAACTTGTCAACCCTAAGGTACGTCTGTCTTATTGCCTCTCACTCCTCTATCCTATTTAACATAAGTTCGTCACTTCCTATTTTGATAATGTGTTGTACACGAACAACAAGTCCATAACTAGGGACCATTCGTTTCATGGAAACCTAATACTATCCACTGTCTTATTTTCAAAGCCACCTTAAGACATGTAGAAGTAACTACTTAGAGTCGCTATCATACATTGCGAGGTTAGAGGTGTCAGGCCTTAAGAAGTTTAATCCGATATATGTAAGTAACATTATAAAATCAACAAGTAGAAGTTAACCCTATTCGAAAAACAAAGGTATAGTGGTTTAACCTGGGTGATTAAACTTGCAACTTGAAACTAAAGTGCGCAGAGGGTTAATCTTGTGGAGGTTATGGATATGATCATATTACATATCACTCATTAGGCAATGACAAGGGATAACAACCTCGGTTGTTTAATGCAAGGTAGTTGGATTTGACATATAACGGTGTAGTAAGAAAGCCATCTGGTTGCCTCGCCATTAATTATCTTAGCAACCAATACAGGTGGAAACTCTTGTGCCTTAAAGGCCTATCTGCACATTTAAATCACATGGGAATATGTATACTCAGTACAGAGCTTGACTGGCATGCCCTAAGGAGATTTCGACACCTCCCCTATGATCACATGGACTAAGTATGAAACATCCTCCCCTTTACTCCATTCATAGGTTACTCCTGTACCCTTCACTCTCATTCAGGTTTTGGTTTGGGTGAAAGAGGAAGCACTGTCTCAATCCATTTTCATTCGCACCTTGGTTAAGGTTTTTGTGAAGGAGGGGATACGTTACTGACCATTCCTTTTTTTGGCTTAAACATCATGGCCAGGAGTTCATGGTTCCAGTTCTTGTGCTAGATGCGTGGAGATTCTGGGTGGCACTTCTTGAAAGAATCTCTGTGTGGTAAGTTTACCTTCAGCTATTCTTTTATTTATGCGTTAGAAATCAATTTTCTTTGTATGTAGGTATGTGCATGCCTATGTTCTTGGTTGGTCCTCGATAGTATCCTCATCTTACTTCTAGGGTACTGTGGTAAAAGGGAATCGGGTTCTCTTGGTAAGGGTTTGGTTTCTATCATAATTTTCCCCTGTTATTGCAACATTCATCCTATCAGGACTGAACCATTCCTCGTATCACAACATCTGTTATGAAAGTGTACTTGTAATGTTTATCTGGTTAAACCCTTATTATTGGTCTTGGTTTCCTCTGTTGGATAGTGCTTTGGCACGACAATGATCTTCTGTGTTTGAGTATAGTGTTCGCTAGTATCATTGATTTGAAGTTATCCAACGGTCGAAAGCATTTAATCTCTTCTGTTTATGTTGAATGTTTCAAAGGTTTTTATATTTACCATGTTCGTTTATACGCCTTTCATTCTTTTTTTTTTCCTCCAATAACTTCTTTGGATTATGCACTGGTATCTATTATTAATTATGGGCCCCTTGATGTGTGAGGGTACCCATCAGGGAGGCACAAACTCGTCTTCCCCTTTCAGTCCGGGAGGTGTAGCGCGATGGCAGAAGGCACAAATCCTCTGCTTTAGTTAATTATTCAATGAACCCCTTTATAGTTACTTTTTGTTATGTAACTTAAACATATTATCCTGTTTGGTTATGTTTTAATGCTTCTTGTTATTTTGTGTAGGTACGGGCATGCCGAAGCATCGGGACACCCTCTTCACTCCATCAAAAGGTATTTGGGTTCCAACACAGTATCTAAGTTATTTAGAGATTTCAAACCCTACTAGTCTAGGTTCTGATCCGTTCCTAAAGTCTAAGAATTTTAATTCCAAGTTCTGTGATAGTTGATACGGGGTACGCCCTGAATTGTATAAAATAATTCTGGTATACAGAACCACCGCACAGCTTGCGCCTGGTTGGACTTTCATAACTAGACAGTCGCTTTTGTTAAGTAAAGTGCTCATTATGTAATGTGTAATGATTTTTTGTGGATTTGGGATCCTGAAGTACTCTCCTCTATATACTTCGAGGATGGTTTTTGTACTACAGATTTGAATTTCTTTCCTAGCTATTCTAGCTATTTTTGTTTCCATAATTGAATCTTATTATTGAATGTACAGTTCCTTTCCAAAAATGATTCGGCCATGCATAGTGATACGCTTAAAGGTTTTGTTCTTTCCTAGAAATTATGTGTGATGATTCCCAGATTTCGTTTATGCTTAATTTTGATGTAAAAATTAGTTTTGGGATTACACATCACAAGCTATTTACCTTTTGTTTCAGTTATCATTATGGTATAATCCCTTATAGGTCTATTCACCAGAAGGTTCGATGGCATCATTATTCGTTTGGGTTTACCTATCGTGCACTATTTACCTTATGTTTCTATTACCATTATTAAATAAGTCTCTAGTTCTAGTTTGGGTTTACGTATCGTGCAATCTTTACCTTCTGATTCTATTACCTTTATTGAATAAGCCTCTATAGGTATGCTCACAGGAAATAGGCAGCATGGTTATTACGACATAAATTTGTGGTTTAACTGTAGGTAATTTTTTGATTAACAGAGTCATCCCTAACTTACTGTCATATCTATCTTGAATTATATATGTATATATAACCTTCCTGTAATGGGGTCCAAGGAGTTTTTACCCTTTTCTTTGAAATAAAAATTTCCCTCTTATAAGGTTATCTATCCACTTGGTACTACAAGATTCTGGTGTAGACAATTTACTCTAGCGTCATTCCTCCTATGTCGTAGAAGGTCCATTACAATGTATATCTATATATATCGATTCATAAAAATAACTATACCGGTTTATAAGTATATCGACTAGTACTTCAATGTTGTAGGGTATATTTGTTGGATTATGAATGGTATGCTCATTCGAGGTGGCTCATTGTTTACTATAAGAATCCATAGGAAATCAAATCCACCACAGCTATTGGTGCGCGTGGCTTCTAGTACTTACGCAACAATCTTGTTTCATTTTACTTGATAGAATTAACTAAGAAGATAACGGTAAATCTGAAATCCAATCTGTTATGGGATTTGTAACTACTACAAAATTTGTTTTTCTATTTAGTATATTCCAAGATTTTTAGTAATTACCCAGCATCACATATAAATAAAAGAGTCTATTTCTAGCCAATAATTATGAAGTAAAATGCTAGATCTTTCCCACAGCATTCAACCAAAAAATTCATACATAGAAGTAAACAGATTACAACACATAACATTTGAATAGAATAAGGTAGATTTACATATTTGAACCATATTTACAGGAAGAAAAAGGGAACAACCATGTTCCTCCCAACCGTAGAACAAGGCAGCCAATCTACTTGCCCGATTCACACCCTAGCCTGACCATGAGTCCATGAGGGAAAATTGAAATCTCCTCTCCAACAATGTCCTTCGAATTCCAACAGTATCCCCCTTGCCTCACACTCACACAGTAGTTCTCATAATAGAAAGAACAAAATTCCGTAGTCTTCTTTCCCCAGCATACTTGGCAGCGTCCTGCCTCCTCACATATGCTCTTTTAATAGTTTGCCTAGGACTTTTTCCCTCTCTTGGGGAATTTCCGCAGCTTTCTAAATCACTGATTTTTAGGGGCTGCTATTGGCCAAATCACTGATTTTCCACTTGTAAAAATCAGCCCAGAGTTAATTCCAGTGTGTTCCCCACTCATGGAGTCATGGTCAGCTAAATTCAACATGGCTGCTCCATTTGTCCTCCTGCAATCAATATAAAATATTCTATTTTTTTCCTTTTTCGTACAAGTGTCATAATCAAGTAGTTAGTTGGGACAAATCAGATCTCTTCCCAACAGTCAAATCATTTATTACAATTGTAAAATTCGAAATTTGGAATTGCCATAAATGGAAAAAAAATTCCAATTTTGAAATTTACTAAAAACGGAAATAAATTTCCAGCAATTTTAGATTCTAAATTATCTTTTTAATTTCTTTATTTTGGGGGATATCACATCCTTTCCCCCTTAAATAAAACGCAGTCCTCGGTGTTCATTCCTTTCCTGGAACAGGATTGGATGAGATTTCCGCAAATCTCCCTCCAATTCCCAAGTGGCCTCCTCAGGACTAAAGTGCTTCCATTGCACCTTTACCTGAGTGATGGATTTGTTCCGAAGTGTTATTTCTCTCCAGTCCAAAATGCACAGGGGTTCCACCTGGAACTTGCCTTCGGTTTCCACCTGCACCAAGTTCCAATCAATCATATGAGTAGGGTCATGAATATACTTTTTCAGCAATGAAACATGAAATACATTATGAATTCTTAGATTAGCTGGAACTGCAAGTCGGTATGCTACAGGTCCAATTCGAGCTAGTATCTCGAAGGGACCACAAAACCTGGGTGCCAACTTGGCACATTTCCCTAACTTCAACGAGATTTTTTGAGGTTTGACTTTTAAATAAACATTGTCTCCTGTTTGAAATTCCAGGTGCCTTCTTTTTTGATCTGCATAGCTCTTCTGTTTGTCCTGTGCTTCTTTCAAGTTCTTTTGTACCTTTCTAACCATGTTCTCCATTTCTTGGAGCATTTAGGGTCCGACCATGAGTCTATCAGTCGGGTTATCCCAGCTAATTGGAGTCGTACATTTTCTGTCATACAATATTTCGAAAGGGCTTAACTTAGACGAAGTTTGGTACCCATTGTTATATGCAAATTCTACCAAGTGCAGATAGTCTTCCCACTTGTTTGGTTTTGTTCTTACATACATGCAGAGCATATCCTCCACAATCTGGTTTGTCTTTTCGGTCTATCCATCCGTTTGTGGATGATAACTTGTACTGAAATTCAAGTTGGTATTGAGCCCTGCAAACAATTCATTCCAAAAGGTGGATGTGAATTTTACGTCTCTATCTGAAATCACCATTTTTGGAATACCATGCAGTCTAAAGATTTCTTTCATGAATATTTTAGCAATGTTTATAGATTTAAAAGTAGACTTTACAAGAATAAAGTGTTCAAACTTACTGAGTTTATCGATTACAACCATGATACAGTCATTATGTTTCTGAGTTTTAGGCAAACTTGTTATAAAGTCGAGTGATATAGTCTCCCATTTCCATTCTGGTACTGGCAATGGCTGTAATAGGATGGCTAGATGTTCGTGCTCGGCCTTAACCTGCTGACAATCTTAGCACCTTGCCAAGTATTCTATTGTTTCGCCTTTCATGTTTGGCCAATAAAATAGTTTCCTCAGTGTTGCTATCATTTTCTGGTAACCTAGGCGACAAGAATATGGCTTTTTATGTACTTCGTCCAAGATTGTCAATTTTAACCCTGTTGAATCTGGTATGTAAAGTTTTTTTTAAAACCGTAACAACCCCTTCTTGTCGATACTTAGATCTGGTTTCTCTGAGTTCGCAGTATTGTTCGGTATATCTATCTTTATTTTAGTATAGTTTTCGTCATCATCACCCACCATCCTTATTCTTCCTTCCAGGTCACTTTCTGCTCTGCTAACATTCATCTCAAATAACCCATGGATTCTTCTACTTAAAGCATCTTCTACCTTATTTTCCTTGCCTTTGATATGTCTGACCTCGAAGTCAAATTCTCTCAAGAAGGCTAACCACCTTGCTTGCCTTGCATTAAGATATGGTTGGTTAAATAGATATTTTACCCCACTATTGTCCATTAATAATAAGAATCTTCTGCCCATTATGCAGTGTCACCACATATTTAAGGCGTGTATTACTGCTACTAATTCTAAGTCATGAGTGACATAATTTCGCTTGTGTTCCTTCAATTTCTGGGACTCATAGCAAATAACATGTCCTTCCTGGGTTAGGACACCACCTAGTCCTTCCTTACTTACATTAACACATACAGTGAAGTCTTTATTGGGGTCTGTTACCTTCAATATGGGTGTCGTTGTCAATAAATCCTTTAGTTTATTGAAGTTGTCATGACATTTCTTTGACCAGTTAAACATGGTTCATTTCTTTTGTAATGATGTGATAGGGTAGGCTATATTGGAAAACCCTTCTATAAACCGATGGTAATATCCGATGATTCCCATGAACGACCATATATTCGCAACATCTTTAGGTACCGGCCATTCCCTAATGGATTTTGTCTTTTCTGGGTCTACGACAATGCCCTCTGCTGAAATTATATGTCCAAGATATTGTATCTCTTTCTGGTAGAAGTCATACTTGTCGAAATTAGCATACAGTTTGTGCTTCCTTAATGTTTTCAACACTATTATTAAGTGTTCCTCATGTTCCTCCTTCGTCTTTGAATAGATTAGGATATCGTCGATGAATACTACCATGAACTTGTCAAAGTACTCACTGAAAATACTATTCATTAGGTACATAAAAATGGCTGGGGTGTTAGTGAGTCTGAAAGGTATGACTACAAACTCATAATGTCTGTATCTTGTCTGAAATGATGTTGTTTTGTTTATGTCCTCATTTTTTATCCGAACTTAATGATAACCAGATCGTAAATCAAGTTTTGATAAGATCTTGCCCCCCCCCCCCCACTTGATCAAACAGATCATTTATCCTTGGTAAGGGGTATTTATTCTTAATAGTCATTTTGTTCAGTTGTCTATAATCGATACATAATCTTAGAGTATCGTGCTTCTTTTTCACGAAGAGGACTAGTGCTCCCCAAGGTGAGACACTCGGTCTGATGTACTCTTTGTCTAACAATTCTTGTAATTGTATTTTTAATTCTGTCAGTTCAGGTAGACTCATCTAGTAAGGCGCCTTTGAGATAGGGCCAGAACTGGGTAACAGGTCTATGGAAAAGTCTATTTCCCTTCTAGGGGGTAATTTTGGTATCTCATCCACAAACATGTCTTTGAAATCGCATAGGATAGCAAAGTCTTCCAACTTTGGCTTATCCTCCTTTTCTACTAGATTCGTCACTTGGATGGCATAAACTTGGCATCCCTTTCTCATACATTTCTTTAGTTGCATTGTTGAAATTTGTCTGACTGATACCAGTTTTTCTATACCTTGGGTTGTCCTGGTATTATCGGAATCATCCTTATAGTTGAGCATCTTTGTATAACAATTTAATATTGTTTTGTGTCATTCCAACCAATCCATCCCAATAATCATATCATAATATCCTAGTGGTAGGATGTTCAGGTCAGTCTTTATACTTTGACCGTCTAAGTTGAACTCAAAATCCGAAACAAACTATGCTACCTTTATTTTAGTACCAGTTGCTAATTATACAAGCCATGATTTCGCGTGCTTCAGTTTCTTAAGTTTGTTTGACTTGGCTACATTAGTTGTAATATAACTTAACGTAGCTCCAGGGTCAATTAAAATAGAAATTCAAGTGTCATTGATTTTACCTTCAATTTCTACCACCAAGGACTAGTGGTCAGCTTGTCGACCATCTATGGTTGCATTTATCCGATGTAGGCTTCTGCCCACATCTCCCACTGTCGAGGCAACCTGCAGATTATGAAAAACAGTTCTATTTGTTGAACTCAAACGCAGACAGTTCCTCCTTAGATGAGGCTCTCCACATTCCCAACACTTTAATGGCTCGTGGGGATTGTCTCCAAACTTCTTCATTCCCAGGTTTACTGGTTTACCACTGCCTTTCATATTCAGATGGTTGGAGTGAAATTCCTTTCTCGGAAAAAAAATTTGTTGTATTCCGATGAGGAGCTGGCTGGTACCCCTTCTTTCATTGGTTCATTCGCTCTTGTTTCTTATCCTTCCATGCTTTGGGAAACTCTACCCATTGTTTGTATTGATCGTAGCACATTTGGGCTTTTGTGAATACTTCGCTCAAGGATTTGGGGTTGTCAAATTCAATTATGTCCTTGTAGGACTATGGTAGGCATCTTAGAAAATGATGAATTTTTACTTTATCCTCTTGGATGTATGGTACAAACCTTAACAGTTCTAAAAATTTATTTATAAGGTCCTCCATTGTCATCTGTCCAAGTCGTAACTCATAGAACTCTTTTGTCTTTCTTTCATAGTAACTTTCTGAAAGGTATTGTTTCTTGAAATACTTCTTAAAATCATACCATTCCAACTATGTTTTCTTTAGGCCCTTGGCCAATTTCAGGTCTTGCCACCAAATGTTGGCCTTCCCTTTCAGATTGTAGATGGCCATTCTGACCTTCATGTTGCTGGAATAGTTGTAGATCCGGAAGTATTTTTTGATGTCCAACAGCCATGCTTCAACTTCCTCTCCCGTCTTGGATTCTCCATCAAAGGTAGATAGTTTAATCTTTTTAAATTCTCCTTCGAGGTGGTCTACTTGTTTTCTTTTCCTGACAAATTTAGTTTTTTCTTCAGCTGAAGGTGTTCCTTCCGACGAACTATCTCCTTTTTTTGTTTCTGGCCCTGAGTTCTTGGAAGCCCTTTTGCTGACTTCTTCCTCGTGGTTATCATCTTTTGGGATTTTCTTGGTCACTATACTGCGTAACAGGACTTCATTTATCTCTTGCTGCTCTTGTTGTGCTTTTTTCAATTTTTCATTGTCCACTTTGAAAATCTGTAATTCAACAATAAGGTTCCTCATTGTTTCTAACACTTCTATGGGTGAACTTCCATTAATGTTCTATCTTGGATCTCCATGGGGTCCCTACTGTGGGTTTCCTCCCATCCTGATTTCTGCATCATTCTGAGCTGCCATAATTAACACAAAACATAAATAGCTTTATGTTTGTAACCATAAGATTTTTTTGTTAGTTTTACATAAATTGAAATATATATATATATATATATATATATATATATATATATATATATATATACTAAGCATCTATTGTGGCCTTATTCAGATCCAGTGTTGTCACCTTTTTGCTCTAATACCATATGTAATGTACCTCAAAATTTACATAAAAGAAAAAATATAATTGGGGACGTTGAGTTGGTTTTGTGTCCTTGAGGCCTTTCAGTAACTTGTCAACCCTAAGGTACGTCTGTCTTATTGCCTTTTGCTCCTCTATCCTATTTAACATAAGGTCGTCACTTCCTATTTCAGTAATGTGTTGTACACGAACAACAAGTCCATAACCAGGGACCATTCATTTCATGGCAACCTAATACTATCCACTGTCTTATTTTCAAAGCCACCTTAAGACATGTAGAAGTAATTACTTAGATTTTCTATCATACATTGCGAGGTTAGAGTTGTCATGCCTTAAGAAGTTCAATCCAATATATTTAGGTAACATTATAAAATCAACAAGGAGAAGTTAACCCTATACGGAAAATAAAGGTATAGTGGTTTAACCTTGACGATTAAACTTGCACCTTGAAACTAAAGTGCACAGAGGGTTAATCTTGTGGAGGTTATGGTTATGATCATATTACATATCACTCATTAGGTAATGACAAGGGATAACAGCCTCGGGTGTTTGATCCAAGGTAGTTGGATTCAACATATAACGATTCAGTAAGAAAGCCATCTGGTTGTCTTGCCATTAATGCACTTAGCAACTGATACAGGTGGAAACTCTTATGCCTTAAAGGAGTGTCTGCACATTTAAAGTGACTGGGAATATATCTACTTGGTACAAGGCTCGACTGGTGTTCCCTAAGGAGATGTCGACACCTCTCCTATGATAACATGGACTAAGTACGAAACCTCCTCCCCTTTACTCCATTCATAGGTTACTCCTGTACCCTTCACTCTCATTCAGGTTTTGGTTTGGGTGAAAGAGGAAGCACCATCTCAGTCCATTTTTGTTCACACCCTAGTTAAGGTTTTTTTGGAGGGGAGACGTTATAGACCATTCCTTTGTTTGGCTTAAACATTGTGGCCAAGAGTTCACGGTTCCAATTCTTGTGCTAGATGCGTGGAGATTCTGGGTGGCACTTCTCGACAACAACGTTGTGTGGTAAGTTTACCTTCGGATATTATTTTATTTACGCTTTAGAAATCATTTTGCCTCGTATGTAGGTCTGTGCATGCCTATGTTCTTGGTTGGTCCTCGATAATATCCTCATCTTACTTCTAGGGTACTGTGGTAAAAAGGAGTCGGTTTCTCTTGGTAAGGTTTTGGTTCCTATCATAATTTTCCCCTGTTACTGCACCATTCATCCTGTCGGGACCGATCCATTCCTTGTATCACAATGTCTGTTATGAAAGTGTACTCGTAATGTTTATTTGGTTAAACCCTTGTTATTGGCCCTGGTTTCCTCTGTTGGATAGTCCTTTGGGGTGTCAATGATCTTTTGTGTTTGAGTATAGTTTTCACTAGTATCATTGAATTGAGGCGAAGTTTTTCCAATGGCCAAAAGAATTTAATCTCTTCTGTTTATGTTGAATGTTTCAAAGGTTTTTATATTTACCATGTTCGTTTATACGCCTTTCATTCTTTTTGTTATTCCTGCAATAACTTCTTTGGATTATGCACTGGTATCTATTATTAATGATGGGCCCCTTGATGTGTGAGGGTACCCATTAGGGAGGCACAAACTCCTCTTCCCCTTTCGTTCTAGGAGGTGTAGCGCGATGGAAGAAGGCACAAATCCTCTTCTTCAGTTAAGTATTCAACGACCCCCTTTCTAGTTACTTTTTGTTCTGTAACTTAAACATATTATCCTGTTTGGTTATGTTTTAATGCTTCTCGTTACTTTGTGCAGGTGCGGGCATGCCGAAGCATGGGGATTCCCTCTTCACTCCATCAAAAGGTATTCGAGTTCCAACACAGTATCTAAGTTATTTCGAGATTTCAAACCCCGTTGGTCCAGGCTCTGATCTGTTCCTAAAGTCTGAGAATTTTAATTCCAAGTTCTGTGATAGTTGATACGGGGTACGTCCTAAATTGTATAAAATAATTCTAGTATATAGAACCACCACATAGCTTGCGCCTAGTTGGACTTTGATAACTAAACAGTCATTTTTGTTAAGTAAAGTGCTCATTATATAATGTGTAATGATTTATTGTGGACTTGGGATCCTGAAGTACTCTCCTCTATATACTTCGAGGATGGTTTTGGTACTACAGATTCGAATTTCTTTCCTGACTATTCTAGCTATTTTTGTTTCTAGAATTGAATCTTATTATTGAATGTACAGTTCCTTTCACGAAATGATTTGGTCATGCATAGTGATACACTTAAAGGTTTTGTTCTTTCCCAGAAATTATGTGCAATGATTCCTAGATTTCGTTTATGCTTAATTTTGATGTAAAAATTAGTTTTAGGCTTACGCATCACAAGTTATTTACCTTCTATTTCAATTATCATTATGGTATAATCCCTTATAGGTCTATTCACCAGAAGGTTCAATGGCATCGCTATTCATTTGGGTTTATGTATCATGCACTATTTACCTTATGTTTCTATTACCATTATTAAATAAGTCTCTATAGGTCTGGTTTGGGTTTACGTATCATGCAATCTTTACCTTATGATTCTATTACCTTTATTGAATAAGCCTCTATAAGTCTTCTCACATGAAATAGGTAGCATGGTTATTACGACAGAAATTTGTGGTTTAACTGTAGGTAAGTTTTTGATTAACAGAGTCATCCCTAACTTACTGTCATATATATCTTGAATTATATATGTATATATAACCTTCCTGTAATGGGGTCCGAGGAGTTTTTACCCTTTTATTTGAAATAAAAATTTCCCTCTTATAAGGCTATCTATCCACTTAGTACTACAGGATTCTGGTGTAGATAGTTTACTCTAGCGTCATTCCTCCTCTGTCGCAGAATGTTCATTACAATGTATATCTATATATATCGGTTCATAAAAATAACTATATCGATTTATAAGTATATCAACTAGTACTTCAATGTTGTAGGGTATATTTGTTGGATTATGAATGGTATGCTCATTCACGGTGGCTCACTGTTTACTATAAGCATCCATAGAATATAAAATATGCCACAACTATTGGTGCGCGTGGCTTCTAGTACTTACGCAACAATCTTGTTTCATTTTACTTGACAGAATTAACTAAGAAGACAACGGTAAATCTGAAATCCAGCCTGTTATGGGGTTTGTAACTACTACAAAATTCATTTCAATGTTTAGTATATTCCAAGATTCTTAGTAATTACCCAACATCACATCTAAATAAAAGAGTCTATTTCTAGCCAATAATTATGAAGTAAAATGCTAGATCTTTCCCATAGCATTCAACCAGAAAATTCATACATAGAAGTAAACAAATTACAACACATAACATTTGACTAGAATGAGGTATAGTTACATATCTGAACTAGATTTATAGGAAGACAAAGGGAACAACCACATTCCTCCCAACCGTAGAATAGGGCAGCCAATCTACTTGCTCGATTCACCCCCTAGCCTAACCATGAGTCCATGAGGGTGAATTGAAATCTCCTCTCCAGCAATGTCCTTCGAATTCCATCAGTATCCCCCTTGCCTCACACTCACACAGTAGTGCTCATAACAACAAGAACAAAATTTTGTAGTCTTCTTTCCCTAGCATACTTGGCAGCGTCCTGCCTCCTCACATATGCTCTTTTATTAGTTTGCCTAGGACCTTTTCCCTCTCTTCGGATATTTTCGCAGCTTTCTAAATCCCTAATTTTCAGGGGCTTCTATTGGCCAAATCATTGATTTTCCACTTGTAACAATCAGCCCAGAGTTAATTCCAACGTGTTCCCCACTCATGGATTCATGGTCAGCTAAATTAAACATGGCTACTCCATTTGTCCTCCTGCAATCAATATAAAATATTCTATTTTTTTCCTTTTTCATATAAGTGTCATAGTCAAGTATATAGTTGGGACAAATCAGATCTCTACCCAACAGTCAAATCATTTATTACAATTATAAAATTCAGAATTTCCATAAATGGAAAAAAATTTCCAATTTCAAAATTTACTAAAAACGGAAATAAAGTTCCAGCAATTTTAGATTCTAAATTATTTTTTTAGTTTCTTTATTTTGGGGGATGTCACACTCCCAACACTCACATGTGACTCATACCAAGTCACTATGGTCTGACTATTTCTTCCTTGAATGCCTCGATCTTGGCTCATGCTGCTTTGACTTGTTGTTGTTCTACGGCCTCTTGCTCAAAGAACTCTTGGATGACAGTGTTGTTGACTGGTCCTTCTAGGATTTGTTCTACTGCATTCAAAACGTGTTCTAGCTCTGCTACTTGGCTTTCAACCTCTATAAACAATTGGTATGCCTTATCTTGTACTGGTTGAAGCCATTGAGTTACTTCCATAACTCTTCTCTGAATCGTATGGATCTGTTGTTGGGTAGTGCACTTCTCTTGAGACCGCTTCATTCTTTATACAACTGATAAGGCCTTTAGTTCTGTCTATAGTGTGTTTGCATTATGTTTCGCTTCCTTGAGCTGTGAATCCAATGCCTGTAACTCTAGATTCTTAGTGAGGTTCTCATATGTTTGGGCGTTGCGGTTACTCAGCTACTTGCATTCCAGGGAAAGATATTTTAGTCTCTCAATTTTGCTTTGGGAAGTTACTTATATTTGGTCCCTTACTTCTTGTGGGGTCTCGTGTATTGCATGTAGCTCCAAATATATTATGTGTTGTTGCATCTGCTGGATCACTTCTATCAGTTGTTTTACTTGCTTTGTGACTTGATCTTCTGCCCTTATTTCTATGACTGTCACATAGTGCAGTTCTTTGTTGACCAATTCCTTCATTTGAGGTTGCTCGGTGAGCAATTGTTCCTTTTCTTGTTGTAGTTGTTCCTTTTTCTCATCAAATTTTCTTAGAGAACATTATTTTCCTATTCTGCGGCTCGACATTATTCTACAATTAATCCCTGTACTTGTGCCAAATCCTAGGTGGCTTGTGTTGTTTCTTCTTGTGCTCATCAGAGGTGATCTTTGACTGTATCAATGATTCAATAGATTTGAGTTGGATCATCTCCCAAATCTGGTGTTCCTAATGACAGAGGCGTAGTGGAGATTGTGCGGCTGGACTGCAGTACTTGTTGTACTCCTTGGAGTTTTACCTTAATATTATTGTAAATCTCCTTCTGCGTAGCCTCTTTTTTTTCTACTATCTCCAACGAAGCATCATTCAGTGTTGCCATGATGAAATATAAGTGATCAGAGGTGAGGGTGGTCTGCATCTTAGTCATGGAGGCTTTTTATTTCTTCCTGGAAGAAGGTTTCGGCAGGGGAACCTTCCTTTTCTTCGATGGGTCCTCCTCATCTCTAGGCAGGGCTACCTCACCTTTATTTTGCTCAAATTTTGTGCCATCAATCTCTTGTCCATCACCCCCTCACTCTAGTGATATGGAAGAAATATTTGTTGATTTATTTATTATATCTTAGGATTCTTCAGTCTTGTTTGTCTTGTTGGGTCCAGGTGTATCCTGCGCAATTTTTGGGTTGTCTATGTCGGATATCTCCGTAGGGTATGCTAGAATGAGTAGATTCACCGACCAGTCCTTGGTGATCTCCTCCAAGTCCTCCTCCATTAGTTTGTAATAGGACTGAAGTTGTTTCTTGTGTTCATCGGTTCATGCTGTGATATAAATGAAATCCCTTCGCGCACTTCCCTGTGAGGTCGACTACAAAACCAATTACTTGGGTAGGTCAGTTCTTACATACTAACTTCCCTGCAATCATCTGACAGGTGAGGCACATTGCACCATTCTAAATAGAGGCTACCTTGTATCCTCGAGTGCCCTTTTCGACATCTCCATAACTTTATTTTATCCTTTGTGCGAAAGCGTGGTCCATGGCTTTTCCAGGGTAGAAATCTTGTGGGTCGGGTCCTTGCATACTCAAACCCATGATCTGATTGATCAAGGTCGGATCAACTGTAATACGACAATTTAACCACAAGTATACACCATGGTAACAAGATAGAAGTAGTTTGATGCATGCATTCACATCCTGGTGTCATTCGAAGTGGGGAATATTCATAACGTTGAGTAGGGTGGACTGTGCAAGGTTATAGGTCCATGCTTGGGAAACTACCTTCGATTTTTTCCCTTTTGTTCTAGTCAGATTCTTATGTGGGGCTAACATGTTGTAGACTTTTCAATCTCCTAGGTTGAAGTCCCTAAACTTCAACATTGCGATCTTATCTTGGTCTTCTCGCACTGTGTGTCTCCCTTTGGGAGGTACGTAGTGACCAAGGCGTACTCGAAATCACTAGGTACATTGTCACAGTTTACAACACTGCTCAGAGGTGGTATATAGGTGGGTAATATAGTCAGGATCCGTTTAGCATTCTCTATGTCATCCCTGTTCTTAGTTCGCTTCTCATTGGATGGTCGAGATGGTCCTGCTTTGCGAGAATTCGACCGTGATGCTTGAACTGTTCGCGTAGATGAAGCCTGCACACCTATAGATAATCCTCTCTCTGACATGACTCTTTGAATCATTAGGTTGAGGAGTACTTTTGTCATTGATTCTTCGACTTTGGTTAGCTCCTCGGACATACCCACTTGGGATGGAAATTCTCGGGTTCAGGAGGTAACTTAGTCTGATGTCCCCCAAAAATAAAATATTTTTGAAAGCTTAATTTTGCTAGAAAATAATTCCGTTTTTAGTAAATTCGAATTGGGAAAATTTTTTCCATTTATGGCAATTCCAAATTTTGAATTTGATATTTGTAATAAATTATTATGACTATTGGGTAGAGATCTGATCTGACCCAACTAATTATTTGACAATGACACTTGTACAAAAATAGAATATTTTATATTGATTACAGAAGGAAAAATGGAACAACCATGTTAAAAATTAGTTTACCATGACTCCATGACTGGGGAACCTGTTGGAAATACCCCTAGGCTTATTTTTACAAGTGGAAAATCAGTGATTCAGCCATTGGCAGCCCCTAAAAATCATGCATTTAGAAGGCTGGGAAAATTCCCAAGGGAGGGAAAAAGACCTAGGCAAATGCATAAAGAAGCAAATGTGAGGAGGCAGGACATTGTCGAGTATGCTGGGAAGAGACTATTGATTTTTTTTCCATTGTTTTTATGAACACTGAATGAGTGTGAGGCAAGGGAGATCTGCTATATGGAAGAAACTGCTGAAGAGGGATTTCCAAGTTCGCCTTCATGGACTCATGGTCAGGCTAGGGGGTGAACTGTGCAAGTGATATTGACTACTAGGTTCTACGATTGGGAGGAACATGGTTGTTCCCTTTGTCTTCCCGCGAGTTTAGTTCAGATATGCTACTCTAACCCTTATCTGTTTGAATGATTTTATAACTGATGTACTGTACATGTTAAATCTGAACTGAAATGATTCCTAGTATCTGTTTTAATGTTCGTGTATATGTTGTAAGTTATGTACTGTATCTGAATTTCAGTATTACTGTCTTTATGGGATGAAATTGGTTATTAATATAGTGAAATCCTTAAATTTGGTATGCATTCAATAATCTAGACAAAGGTTGTTCGATTACAGGAAATGTACAGTCCACTTTATTATCGAATAGCTTACACATCATTTTTGGAATCATCCCCTGGTATCCCTACCATGGATTTAGAACCTGTACATAAATATAAATATTTGATATCCTCATAGAATAAAAAAATAGTTTGTAGGATTAATTCTAGAAATCTCTCCCGAAATTAAATCGTTAAGTAGAAACGAATATGTAACAATGAACAAACAAATGTATTGCAAGCATACATTTAATTCTACAATTGAATTCCTAGACAAAGATATATATATATAGTCGAGCTTGGGTAGAACCAGAATAATGACACATATGTGAATGAATTAAATCAAAGAGTTGAGGTTACCCTAAGCTTAACAATATAATTATATGAACTGTCATTACTCAAAAGAATGGATATGCATGCTAGTATCACATTCTAGGGAAACGAATAACGATTTTGCTTATACATTATCGATGCATGACGCATACTATATGTGTTGTGTGTGGGTACTATTTCCTATACAAGGGTAAGGTATCCCAATTCAATTATATCGTACAACATGCAGAGAGAAACAAAGAAATTCTTTGATTTCATGGTTGTAGCAATTATATTACCTTGTACAAACAATTGTATGACTTAGGATATCCTTTGAAATTGGCTTTGCATATCATAGAAATCTATTTTTAGTAATTTACAGTATAAATGAAATCAAATTCCAAAGATGCAATGGATCAAAAGGCAAGAGTAAAAAAAAAAACACAGAGGCCTGGAGATGTGAAACCCTGCCTCTGATCAATCCCCTCTGGGGTAAATTCAAATTATGAATTGTGTTAACACGAAACATATCATACAGACATTAATCAAGAGATTGTGGTTATCATAACTGAAATAGAGATTTTTCGAATACATTAAATTGCAGAAGTATTATACAGAACATCGAAGGATAAAATATCTTCAAATAGAAAAGTAATGTCCCTCCAATACTAATCTTAACATATTTAAGAGTTCCCCAACAGTAAACTTAGATCTGCGTTTCTCCAATTCCAGTTTTTGAATAATAGTGATTTCCCTACATCACGCTTGACTGTACATATCTCCTTAATTGGACTGATAATAACAAAAACAAAATAGGGCGTAACCCTCAGACATCCGTCATAGGAAATGAGAGCAAGGGAAAAGCTACTTTTAACGAGAGAAAGCTATGAACAAAATCATGACCTCCATGCTTTGCATTTAAGAAGCAAGTTGAGAGCCACTATTTCTGAACCCGAGTACCTTTTTCATAATGGGTTGAGGCCGGTCCCTGCACCGTGGAAGGGACATACCTGTGTTTGATCATCACATAAAATGTTAGTACAGTACAAAGTAGGATTTGAAATGTAGAATTGAAAGGTAAATTGATAACCATAGCTATGCCAGGAATACTTAACTTAGGAGCCGAACTCCAGTTGTCGTGCCCTGGTATTGTAATTGACCCTAGTTGAGGGGAGGATGGACCCTAGAACGTCTGGTGGGTACCCTCGCAATAGGAACAGTCCCACCATTAATACAAAGAATTCCATTTATACCAAATTTAACAATTACCTTAAGAAAAAAAAAAAGAGCATTACAAATTCAAGAGTTAAATCTTTCATTATAAATCCTTTACGAATAGGAAACGAAGAATATAAGGAAAGGCATCGCACACAAAGTCAATAGAAGTTCCCGCAAAAAGTCCCTAACTTAATGAGAGATAAACTCTTGGTTAACCACCACCTTACTACAAATAATATGCATCAGTCACAGAAAATAAACAGAGATGCTAAGAGATAGACTCGACTATATTCTTCCTGGAACCTTGACACGGTGTAAAGAAAATAGACTCTTATGAACTATTTTGAATTACTTCCACATATAGTTACTAGTCATAGGGTAAACACAAAGGAATGAACCAGAATTAATTCCACGAGACACAAGAAGTAGACTTGAGGAATGACCTTGGGACTCACAGAGGTAAAGAGCAGTGACTCTTGAATACAGTGGAAACTTCTTCTATAGTCAATACCAGCATCAAAGTAATGCGTAGGCTCTGAATATAACCGTCGGAGTAAAGGAGGCCTTTAAAATCACAGTAAAGCTTACAGGGAGTAAAGGTTTTCTTTCCTATGAATCAAACATTGAACTCTATTTCAATTTGAGACATGATAGTTCCCTTAGAAAACTTACCAGGTAGTTGGTTGTTGCCATCGATTCACCAAATTTTCCCACAGAGGCGGTAGCCTGTCCCTGTGGAGAAATGCATAATACAGATCCTCTCCTTCGAAGTCACAAGGGAAAAAGAAAGATCGCAAAAACCTAAGAGGGTCGAGTACCACTCTTTACAGCACGTAAGGTACAACCCATGTGCTAGGGCAAGGTTGGCGCAACAATATTGGAAAGAACAGGTGGAAAGTCATCAAGACTGAGGATTAAGAGGGCCCTATTTAATTTCAAGACAGAGCCTTAATTTCTCCTGACAGGTACATCCATCTCCCTTAATGCTAATGATGTGAAGATAATAACAGTCAATCCATGATTGTCCAGTGAAACTAATCAGACGTTAAACTATTTTCATTTGATCTATCCTTCTGTTACCCTAACAGGAAAAGGAGGTTTTAGTTATCTAGTTATGCAGAGGATTTGTGCGGTTTTGGTAAGGTTTTAAATCGTTATGGTGAAAACTAACTGCATCATAACTAAATTGAAACCATCAGAGAAATCACATTGAAAATGATGCATACCTCATCATTAATAATTTTAAACCTACTCTTGATTCGTACTACATTAAGGATTTGAATTCTGATGTCGACACAGCTAGGTAAGGGTACAAGTATTAACTCCCAGGAATATAAACTTGTGCGTAAAATCCAAATAGCTTGATTCTCTTAACAAGGGAACAATAAACTCGACTACTATTGTATAGGTAGGTATATGTATGGTACTAATATCTATATAGTAACGTATGAGTTGGAAAATTACTTGTGAACGTTCAAATTCTCTTTTAAGTGTTAAGTTAGAGAGGGCATAAGGTCATTCGAAGAAAAAATCGAAACCTCTCTTAAATGTTAAGTTAGTATGACATAAGGCCATTTAAATCAAAAGGTAAGTAATCGTCATACGTTTTGATTTAACAAAGATAATTGGTAAATAAAGCATCAAAAAAAAAAATTTATGATAAATTTGAGGTTCATTACACTTAGACACAATAACGAGATAGAAAGAAAGAGCACAATGATTAGGTCGAGGAGTACTTCTGTCACTGACTCTTCGATGGTGGTGAGCTCCTTGGAGATACACGCTTGGGATAGAAATTCTCGGTTCGAGGGGTAACTTAGTGTGACGTCCCCCAAAAATAAAATGTTTTTTAAAGTTTAATTTTGTTGGAAAATAATTTTGTTTTTAGTAAATTCGAATTGGGAAACTTTTTTTCATTTATGGCAATTCTGAATTTTGAATTTGATATTTGTAATAAATTATTATCACTGTTGGGTAGAGATCTTATCTGACCCATCTAATTATTTGACAATGACACTTGTACACAAACAAAATATTTTATATTGATTGCAATAGGACAAATGGAACAACCATGTTAAAAATCAGCTGACCATGACTCCATGAGTGGGGAACCTATTGGAACTACCCCTAGGCTGATTTTTACAAGTGGAAAATCAGTGATTTGGCCATTGGCAGCCCTTGAAAATCAGGGATTTAGAAGGCTGTGAAAATTACCAAGGGAGGGAAAAAGACCTAGGCAAATGCATAAAGAAGCATATGTGAGGAGGCATGATGCTGCCAATTATGTTGGGAAGAGACTATTGATTTTATGAACATTGAATGAGTGTGAGGCAAGGGAGATATGTTGTATGGAAGAACATTGTTGAAGAGGGATTTCCAAGTTGGCCCTCATGGACTCATGGTCAGGCTAGGGGGTGAACCGTGCAAGTGATCTTGACTGCTAGGTTCTACGGTTGGGAGGAACATGGTTGTTCCCTTTGTATTCCCACAAGTTTAGTTCAGATATGCTACTCTAACCCTTACTTGTTTGAATGATTTTATAACTGATGTATTGTACATGTTAAATCTGAACTAAAATGATTCCTAGTATCTGTTTTAATGTTCGTATATATGTTGTAAGTTATGTACTGTATCTAAATTTCATTATTACTGTCTTTGTGGGATGAAATTGGTTATTGATATAGTGAAATCCTTAAATTTGGTATGCATTCAATAATCTAGACAAAGGTTGTTCAATTACAGGAAATGTACAGTCCACTTTATTATCGAATAGCTTACACATCATTTTTGTAATCATCCCCTAGTACCCCTACCATGGATTGAGAAACTGTACGTAAATATAAATATTTGATATCCTCATAGAATAAACAAACAATTTTTAGGATTAATTCTGGAAATGTCTCCCAAAATTAAATCGTTAAGTAGAAACGAATATGTAACAACGAACGAACAAATCTATTGCAAGCATACATTTAATTCTACAATTGAATTCCTAGACAAAGATATATATATAGTCGAGCTTGGGTAGAACCAGAATAATGACACATATGGGAATGAATGAAATAAAAAGATTTCAGGTTACCCTAAGCTTAACGATATAATTATACGAACTGTCATTACCCGAAAGAACGGATATGCATGCTAGTATGACATTTTAGGGAAGCAAATAACGATTTCTCTGATACATTATCGATGCATGACGCATATGATATGTGTTGTGTGCAGGTACTATTGCCTATACAAGGGTAAGGTATCCCAATTTGAGTATACCGTACAACATGCAGAGAGAAACAAAGAAATGCTTTGATTTATGGTTGTAGCAATTATATTACCTCGGACAAACAATTGTATGACTTAGGATATCCTTTGAAATTGGCTTCGCATATCATAGAAAGATATTTTTAGTAATTTATAGTATAAATGAAATCAAATTCTGAAGATGCAATGGATCGAAAGGAAAGAGTAAAAAAAAAAACACAGAGGCCTGGAGATGCAAAACCCCGCCTCTGATCAATCCCCTCTGGGGTAAATTCAAATTAAGAATTTCATTAACATGAAACATATCATATAGACATTAATCAAGATATGGTGGTTATCATAACTGAAATAGAGATTTTCCGAATACATCAAATTGGAGAAGTATTATACAGAACGTCGAAGGATAAAATATCTTTAAATAGAAAAGTAAGGTCCCTCCAATACTAAGATTAACATATTTAAGAGTTCCCCAACAGTAAACTTAGATATTCGTTTCGCCAATTCAAGTTTTTGAATATCAGTGATTTCCCTATATCACGCTTGACTGTACATATATCCTTAATTGGACTGATAATAACAAAAAAAAAATAGGGTGTAACACTCAGACATCCAACACAGGAAATCATAGAAGGGGAAAAACTACTTTTAACAAGAGAAAGATACGAAAACAATCATGACCTCCATGCTTTGAATTTAAGAAGCAAGTTGAGAGCCACTATTTCAGAACCCGAGTACCTTTGTCATAATGGGTTGAGGACGATCCCTGTGCCATGAAAGGGACATACCTACGTTTGATCATCACAGAAAACATTAGTACAGTACAGAGTAGGATTTGAAATGTAGAATCTAAAGGTAAATTGATAACCATATCTATGCTAGGAATACTTATCTTAGGAGCCGAATTCCAGTTGTCATGCCCTAGTATTGTAATCGACCCTGGATGAGAGGAGGACGGACCCTAGAACGTCTGGTGGGTACCCTCACATTAGGCAGAGTCCCACCATTAATACAGAGAATTCAATTTATACCAAATTTAACAATTACCTTAAAAAAAAATAAAAAGAGCATTACGAATTCAAGAGTTAAATATTTCATTATAAATCCTTTACGAACAGGAAACGAAGAATATAAGGAAAGGCATAGCACACAAAGTCAATAGAATTCCCCACGAAAAGTCCCTAACTTAATGAGAGATAAACTCTTGGTTAACCGCCACCTTACTACAAATAATATGCATCAGTCACATAAAAGAAATAGAGATGCTAAGAGACAGACTCGACTATATTCTTCCTGGAACCTTGACATGGTGTAAAGAAAATAGACTCTTATGAACTATTCTGAGTTACTTCCACATATAGTTACTATTCATAGGGTAAACACAAAGGAATGAACTGCAATTAATTCCACGGGACACAAGCAGTAGACACGAGGAATGACCTTGGGACTCACAGAGGTAAAGAGCAGTTACTCTCGAATACAGCAGAAATTGCTTCTACAATCAATACCAACATCAAAGTAATGCGTAGGCTCTGAATATAACCGTCGGAGTAAAGGAGGACTTTAAAATCACAGTAAGGTTATAGGGAGTAAGGGTTTTCTTTCCTACGAATCAAACATTCAACTCTGTTTCGATTTGAGACACGACAGTTCCCTTAGAAAACTTACCAGGTAGTTGGTTGTTGCCATCGGTTCACAAAATTTTCCTATAGAGGCAGGACCTTGTCCCTATGGAGAAATGCATAATACAGAGCCTCTCCTTCAGAGTCACAAGGTCAGAAGAAAGACCGCAAAAACCTAAGAGGGTCGAGTACCGCTCTTTACAGAATGAAAGGTACAACCCATGTGCTAGGGCAAGGTTGGTGCGACAAGATTGGAAAGAACAGGTGGAAATTCATCAAGACTGAGGATTAAGAGGGCCCTAATTAATTTCAAGACAAAACCTTAATTTCTCCTGACAGGTACATCCATCTCCCTTAATGTTGATGATGAAAATATAATAACATTCAATCCATGCGTATCCAATGAAACTAATCGGACGCTAAACTATTGTCATTTGAGCTATCCTTTTGTTACCCTAACAGGAAAAGGAGGTTTTAGTTATCTAGTTATGCAAAGGATTTGTGCGGTTTTGGTCAGGATTCAAATCGTTATGGTGAAAACTAACTGCATCATAACTAAAGTGAAACCATCGGAGATATCACATTGAAAACGACACATACTTCATCATTAATAATTTTAAACCTACTCTTGATTCGTACTACATTAAGGATTTGAATTATGATCTCGACACAACTAGGTAAGGGTTCAATTATTATCTCCCGGGATTATAAACTTGTGTGTAAAATCCAAATAGCCTAATTCTCTTAACAAGGGAACAGTAAACTCGACTCCTATTGTATAGGTAGGTACGTGTATGGTACTAATATCTATATAGTAACATATGAGTTGGAAAATTACTTGTGAATGTTCAAATCCTCTTTTAAGTGTTAAGTTAGAGAGGGCATAAGGTCATTCAAAGAAAAAATCAGAACCTCTCTTAAATGTTAAGTTAGTATGACATAAGGCCATTTAAAGAAAAAGGTAAGTAATTGTCATACGTTTTGATTTAACAAAGATAATTGGTAAATAATGCACCAAAGATTTTTTTTTATGATAAATTTGAGGTTCATTACACTTAGACATAGTAATGAGATAGAAAGAAAGAGCACGATGATCTTAGTACAAAAGAAACTTAGTCTACGGGCTCAATCTCTCAATTGGCAAAATTGTTCTTGGTGCATGGCGCAACGGGATAAGTAGGTAACTTGGCAACGAGTCTCTTGCAACAGGCATGAAGCTTCATTAACTCTTGTTCTGTCCATTAGGGCACAGTCCAATAGTCCGGTGTCGAGCCTTAAATTCCTTTCTACCCATTCAGGGTGGTAGTTGAACAGTTATAATGTCCCCCAATGGATATATTGCTTCACGATGGCAAAGTGCCATGTGTCGTTGTTCTAGTACCCTGGAAAAGCTCCAATTTTGCAAGTTTGCCTCTTAAGAAGTTCCCTCTGGAAATTTGTGTAACTATTTAATCTTATCCCTCTTCTTACTTATCTTTCTAGCCTTCTTTCCAGTTAGCTTCATCTTGGTATGTCTTTTTCCCTTCTGATTCTTATCTCCTTTTGACCTAGTCACTGTGCTTTTGAGACTCTTTCCTCGAATTCAGGGGTAATGCCTCTTCCTTATATGTGATAGGTACTTCAGTCTTTTGTGGGTCTTCTAATGTTCTTTCATCTTTGACATCTAGTTCTCTAGTGCTAAATAGCTTTGATATGTTCTCCTGTGCTTCAATAAAGTGTGTGATTCTTCTAGTCATGAAATCTTTTAATTCGTGTTTCTTCTATTCCAAACCTTCTTCTTCTTCTTTCCTTATGGCATGATCTATTTCAATCCAATGTTTTCCTAGTAACATAGTAAATGTGGCGTTGTCCTCGATAAATTTAATTATCTCAAAATATTCTTCTTACGAAGTTCCATTGGCACTCATAGGTATGCGAGGGAGCTTCCCACATAGGTTTATCAGCTTTCCTATGAATAATCATATTCCTCGTAATGAAGGGATCATAGAAGGCCTCCTTATAGCTTCCCAAGTTCTCTCTGTTATGATATTCACCTATGTTTCTTCATCCAGAACATAGTCAATGTTGAAGTCTCATATTCTTGCTTCAAGGAATATTTTTTCTTTGAAGATCTCTGATAATATGACATGTCGGTGGTCATTCAAGGTTTCTCTTATCTGTATCAATGATTTCTCTGATTCTTTTTGGGGTTCTTCTATTTCTGGATCTACCTTAGGGTTTTCTTGGTTCAGATTCATTCCTTCAAGCTTAGCAATCATTCTAGGGAAATCCAACACTTCATGGTCCATATCCTTACAACAAAGACAACTAGGCCTTTTCCCAAGGCATTCCTTAGCAACATGTCTCAGTTTTCTACATCTGTAACAGATGGTTAATACTCTCTTTCATTTGAGTGATCCCCAACCTTTCATGTATTGTGTGCTAGGTTCATACGAGCTAACCTGCAAAAAATTCTTTCTAGGATCCTGCATCCATTTGTTAGTCCAAAAATTCTTTCTATGCATAGGTATAACATATCTTTCACTAATCTTATCAAATCTACTCATGTCAAGCCTTCTTTCATCTATTAGTGCCCTAGTTTTCAAGCTAGGATAGAATCTATTAATCATACCTAGATCCATACTTGTGAAACAAAAATTTCTACTTATCTTACTTCTACAAAGCACAAATCTTTCATATCTAGAAATTTTCTACTAATCTTACCTTTATCAGAGCACAGAGATTACATATCTTACCTCTTTTCTTCAAATCTGACCTCTTTTCTTTAGATCTGACCTTCCTCTTGGTACAAAGCCTCACAGGTCAAGTAAAATTCTTCACACTAGGGAAACAGATCTACGCACGGAGCTTTCACAACTTCAGGATGAATCTTTGCACACAACTTCTTTTTTCTTAGTTCCTAGCAATCACAGTTTTAGGTCCTGGTGAAGGAACCATTTGTTGGCACAAGGGCAGACCCAGGGTTCAACGCTACAAAAATGCACCAACAAAACCCTAACTACCGGCCCTTTTGGCAACACCTATGAAGCATATGAAGTCTCACCCGAGGTAGAGGCATGGGTGGTTGTAGGACTCAAGTGTCTGCAACCTTAGCTGGGACACATACCTGTGATTATAATACTTAACAGAGAAATGAGCATGGACAGTTAATCAATATTTAACTAATAACTACCGTGCAAATAAAACAGAGCATCACATCATTCACTCAGATATGATGTATTTGAGTACTTTACATAGGGAAACAGATATGATCTAACAGATCAAGCACTAAGCATATTCATACATATCAGATATAACATTCTCACACATTATTAGAACTAAGCATAATCATATCTATTTCTATCAATGCACTTAGCAAGAGAAGTATAAACACATCAAGAAAAGAACAAAGCGGAGCAATACAATGTTTACGTGGTTCACCCCCTCCCTGGGGCTACGTCCATGAACTCTTCTTCTTTATTGTCTTCATTCAATTAGTTAGAAGCATAGAGCCTCAAAACCCTACTTTTCCAAGGACAGGATATTTGCGCACCTCAATAGATCCTCCTTCCTTGCATTACATCAAAAATTACTTCACATCATGTTACAATACCTTGCACCTAGATCTACAAGTCTCTCACAATATGCACAGAGCATATCCAAACCATACTTGCACTTAGCGCTTAGCTCACATCACATAGATGCTTACACATATATGCCTCTACCTTACATTACCTCGACATCTATTTATACTTTACAAAATAGGCCTAATCATGGGTAAACCCATGGGATGACATCCCAATCCCATTACATAATCCCAAAAACCCAAAAAGGGGCCAAAAAGGGGCCGAGATCCTATGATCTCCACTTCATCTTGCGTTCCTCCTTCAACAAGCTGTTGAAGTCCAAAAATAGGACAAAATCTCCCAAAACTTGGTCAAGGGCCAACATCACCCAAGATGTGGAAGAAAGCCTCCGAGTGTGTTGGCTAGTGCCATCCACCAATACAAAGAACACATCCGATTCACTTGACATCTGCCACAGTGGAAACGATGACATAAATAACAACACGTCGATAAAACAAAAAGACAAAAAACTAACTTTATAAGAACTATACATATTTACAAGAAATCACCTAGGCAGCCAACCTGCGAGTAATACTTCTTGAGGTAGAGCCCATTTCTAGGCTCTGCTAAATCATTTCCCTGAAATTAAACTAGGAGATAAGTGGCCTTCTTTAATACCTCTTTCATAATGAAAGGTTCCAAACACATGGGTTTGAGCTTGCCTGCCCCCAAGGGATCGTTATCTTGGTCGTAGACCAGGACAAGGTCACCTTCGGTGAAAATCTGATGATGAAAAGACTGATCATATTAACACTTTAATTGTTGCTTGGGAGCCTCATTGTCCAAGGTTTCATCATGATGTTGCTCATCGAGAAGCTCGAGATATAATAGGTGTTCCTCAAGCAGTCAAGTGTCTGGAAATAACTCTATTTCCAACTTTAAAGACAGGATATGGCACTCTATAGGCAAGACTTCTTCCATCTCGTAAATGATTTGAAAAGGTGAGAAACCGGTGGAATTCTTTACAGACATTCAGTAGGCCCATAATGTCTATACAACATCAAATGCCAACTTGACTTGGCATAATTGATCGTTCGTTGTAGAATAGTATTGAGGGACTTATTCAAAGCCTCCACCTGACCATTCACTTGTGGGTATAAGGGTGATGAATGCTCTTGCCTAAACCCAAGATTTGATGTTAACTCGAACATAATTTTATTCTGGAAGTGATTTTCATGGTCAGTGACAATCTCCTTCAAGATTTTGAACATTTCTATAATCTGGTTAAAAATGAAGAGAGTTATTGTTTCACCATCATTGTTAAATGTTGGCATATCCTCGACCCACTTTGTGAAGTAGTCTACCGTTATTCTAATATGACGATTCCCCCTGGCTGAAGTTGGGTGGCATGTAGTTCCCTCAATGGGAGTGGGATTTTCCCCCATCTTCTAAGAGAATATATGACACGGGTGACACTTCTTGACTGAATCAACGCAATCTTTGATTAACGTAGGCCAAAAGTAACGGGCTCATAGGATCTTTTGGGTTGTTGCCAACCTGAAAAAATTACCACCACATGCTCTAGTATGGCAGTCATTAGGAACAAGTTTCATTTATTCATGTATAAGGCACCGAAGAACAACACAATCTACACCTCGACCATACAAAGTGTCATCAAGTATGAGATAGTTTTGTGCCTGAAGGATAATTCGTCAACTCTCGTCGCGAGAAGCAGAAATAGGGCACTTCAGATTCTGGATATAGACTAGTATATCTCCATACCAGCGGTCCGAAGATGTGATCAGAAAAATATCTCCTTTAATAGGAAATTCTTCGGGTGTGACATCACTTGATTCAACCAGAAGTTCCAAAATAAGTTCCAGATAGACCAACAACATTTTGGATTTCGTGGAAACAAAATCCAAGTCAAATTCCTCGAGGATTACAATCCATCTACTGATATTTATGCCAATGATGCGTCGTGTCAACCCATATTGAAATGGATTCACAATGAAAATTGTAACATCCCCGACCATTAAAGCACTTGCCCAAAAATGCTACTTCGCGGAAACTTTCTCATACTTAAATATATAACATGCATTATTTATAAAGAATAAGAATTAAATCAAATTAAGACATTTGATATGGATTTATTTCTTTCATATAGACTAAAACATAATTAACAACAATTCTAACTTGCAATGGAATACATGGTAATATTTCAAGCATCACAAAACATGGATTTTAAGTAAGTACAGAATTAAAACACATAATTATACTTATCTTTGAAACTGTAATATACAACCAACTGCGTGTAGACCTTCCACGAACCTTCTAGACTTAGACCATGTTGCTCATCACTCTTAGGAGTAGGTCACCCCTGAGCGGGGACTAAGATCCACCAGGCAAGGGAATCCTAGGCTAAGCAAGGTCAATGGAAAACACATAGTTTATGAGGAAGGATTCTCTCCCAGGAGCCACTTATGCCTACTTTTTGTTCGACAACACAGGTATTCCAATAGAGTATGAACACATTCAATAACCACTCACATAACCATATCAAAGATCAACAAACCAATGTTTTCACGTGGTAAAACCCCTACAGGGAAACATCCATGGCCCCAGCCAACGCGGCCACTTGGAGCAGTTTATTAATGCAAAGAAAAAGATTACAGAGAGATTTTACAAGAGAGTTTCTCACAATCGATCATCGACAAATGACCCTCCATGCTCTTTAAATAGAGATCATGGACCAATCGGGTGTTAATCCATGGGTTAATGGCCGTTAATATCGAGAAGAGTATGAACCGTCATATCACTCTATGTTGGGAACATATCGTGACTGTTGGATTTCCTAACTACAAATGCATACTCATGCATACTAAATAAAGACACCAAGAAACACACTTTTACCTAACGACATATTAGACCAAGTAGATCTTAACTAACTCCTAAGTGCCTAAATATCCTAACATCCCCCCTTAAGAACAACTTGGGATAGGATTAAAGGATTTACAATAATGACACAATAGGATAAGGAAGGAGGAATTAGAGCCTATCCCCCCTTAATGAAAACTTCTTGAATGCCTAACATAAATCGAAGTTTGGAAAACTTCACTTCTGTAAGAGACTTTGTGAAAATGTCTACAACTTGATCTTCTGTAGGGTGAAAGAGCACTTCAATAACTTGATCATGAATGAGCTTTCTGATGAAGTGCATGTGTAGCTCGATTTGTTTGCTATGTTGATGTTGAGCTGGGTCTTTGGCAAGCTTGATGGCACTCTGATTGTCACACCAAAGGTTGGTCGGATGTTGGTGCTAGAATCCAAACTCTAAAAGGATCTGTCGAAGCCACACAGCTTCCTAACTTGCATTTACCGTTGCTCGGTACTCTGCTTCTGCTAAAGAAAGTGCAATAGCCTGTTGTTTCTTATAGGCCCAAGTGACAGGTCCTAAACCAAGGCTGAAAACATAACCTACAATAGACTTCCGATCATCGGGGTCACCAGCCCAATCTGAATTAGTGAAACCAACCAATAAGGGAGTCCCCCCTGAACTATAATGTATCCCAAACTAAACTATACCATGAACATAGCGAAGTACCCTTTTAGTTTCTTTCTAATGGATTTCATGGGGTGTTTTCATATATCGGGCAACAAGACCAACAACAAAGGAAAGATCAAGATGGGTATGATTCAAGTATAAGAGGCTACCAACTAACTGACGATACAGGGTGGCATCAACTTCAGGAGAAGTACATGTGGCAGAAAGCTTGACTCCAGACTAGAAGGGAGAAGGGGTTGGTTTACAATCGTCCATGTGAAAGAGACAAAGAAGTTCACAATCATACTTAGACTGGGAAAGAAAAATTCCTTGATTAGTTTTCAAAACTTGGAGGCCAAGGAAATAGTGCAAAAAGCCTAAGTTTGTCATTTCAAATTTCCTCTTAAGGCTGGTTTTCACATGGTTTAAAAGTTTTGAGTCACTACCAGTAAGGATAAGGTCATCAACATAAAGGAGAAGGATTATGAGATGGCTTCCTACTTTCTTGGTATAGACATTAGGATCAGAATGGAATCTAGAGAATCCAGTGGTAATAATAAAGCTATCCATTTTGGCATACCAAGCTCGGGGAGCTTTCTTGAGACCATAAAGAGATTTCTTGAGGTGACAAACAAAGCTAGAGTCATTCTGGACATAGAAAGGAGGTTGTTCCATGTAGATTTCTTCTTTCAAATCGCCATGCAAGAAGGAAGATTTAACATCCATCTGATGGACCTCCCATTTATGTGAGGCGGAAAGGGAAAGAACAAGGTGGATGGAATTCATTTTGGCTACAGGGGAAAATGTTTCATTATAGTCAATTCCTTCAACTTGGTAAAATCCTTTGGCAACTAACCGAGCCTTGTGTATTTCAACACTTCCATCTGATGCATACTTAGTTATGTATACCCATTTGCATCTAACAAGTTTTCTTCCTTTTGGAAGAGGTACAAGATCCCAAGTATCATTTTCCATTAAAGAATTATACTCTTCATTCATTGTTGTATCCCAATCTGGATGACCTGAAGCTTCTGCAAATGTCTCTAGATCATGAGTTTTTGAAACTTGAGCCAAAAGAGAAGAGGCTCGTTAGAACTGTGAACGTTTCCAACGATGATCTGAAGGATCACCAACAAGATCACCAGCTACTTCTCGTGTTGAACAGACCCATCTAGGAAGAGGTGGAACTGGTGCTTGTTCAGGTTCAAAGGACTCATCTGGAGGAATGTCAATAGGCAGAGATGGATTTTCATCCTCACTTTCATCATCTGAAGAAGAAACCAAAATAGGAACAAAAGAAGGCACAAACGTCGAAGATGGCTTGCAGGTTGAAGAAGGCACAACCACCGAATTAGGCTTGCAGGCCAAGAGATTTTCATCAAATTTAACATCTCTTCTAAGAATAATTTCATTACAATGGGGTTGAATAACTCTATAACCTTTGACATCTTCAAAATAACCAACAAATATACACTTCTCACTTTTAGGCTTCAATGCTTTCTTTTTCTCATTAGGAATGTGGGCCCATGCTATACTGCCAAATACATGGAAGTGACTTACATCTGGTTTAATTTTAGTCCAAGCTTCTTCCGGTGTTATATTTTTAAGAGCCTTTGTGGGAGTGCGATTGACTATGTAATTTGCACAGTTGATTTCTTCTGCCCAATACTGTAGACTTAATCCCTTAGATTAGATCATACAATTAGCCATTTCTTTTAATGTGTGGTTCTTTCTCTCAGCAACACCATTTTGTTGTGGTGTATATGGAACAATGTGTTGCATTTGGATGCCTTGGGTAGTGTAGTAACCTGTAAAATTATTGTTCACATATTCGCCTCCATTATTTGTTCTTAACCTTTGAATTTGATGTCTAGATTTCTTTTCTACAAGGGCCTTGTAGGCCAAAAACATGTCAAAAAATTCACTCTTCAGTTTTAAGAAGTAAACCGAAGTACGTCTGGAAAAGTCATCAATGAAAGTTAAGAAATAGTTGCACCCAGAAAAGGAAGGAGAAGAAAGTGGACCACACAAATCACTGTGAGCAAGCTGCAAAGGACCCGAGACGTGCCAAGAGGAACGTTTGTCAAAATTTTCCTAATGATGTTTGCCGAGAACACAACCGACACAAACACCATCTCTGCATGAAACAAGAGGAAGACCAGTCACCATCTATTGATTACATAGTTGTTGAAATGAACGATAGTTTAGATGACCAAACCGCTCATGCCAAAGTTTTCTCAAGTCATCGCTATGAGAAACAAAAACTGATGAAAAAGATGATGAACCAAAGTTGTCAAACTTGTACAACTTGGTAATATCATCAGCAAGTCTAGTTGCAAGAACATGCTTAGGATCTTTTAGATCCTTGATTACAACTTGGTGAGGTGAAAACTCGATGGTTTTACCTTCACCTGAATGAGTGATTTGATATACTGATAGAAGGTTACAAGAAAGATTTGGAACACATAATA
>ML777353.1:737170-794059 GCA_009831015.1 Picea engelmannii
GTGTCATAAGCTAAGGGAGACCACATAGTTCGACCTAGACCACTAAAGATACATGTCACACACTCATTAATTTCCACAAGAGTCAAGTGATGTGCATTATCTCACTTAAGCTCACTTAACTGACAAGAGAAGCAGTTCCAACTGACTTAACTGACTCGAAATAGTAGTTACTAATAATAGTAACGGAATAAATCATTAACTAAGGAATAGATCTCTCACGCAAAGAGGAGGTGCGCATCCCCCAATAATAGATGATTTTTTTCATGGGGAATTTGGAATAAATCATGAATAAATCAAGAAAATCGAGAATAAATCGAGAAAATCAAGAACTGGGAGTTGAGTCTTGATCTAAAATTAGCAGTTTTCCCTAAAATCTAGGAATGAGGCGCCCTTCTTCTCTATGTGGCCAAATTAGGTGAAATAAAGTGTAAATGAATGTATTAACCAAGATATAGGAGTCTAAGCTAGGTATAAACTAATGTAAGTTAGGGTTATGCTCCAATATGCAACTGACCCAATCCTTTCTAGGATTTCAAATGGCCCACAAAATCTGGTTGCCAACTTGGCACAGTTCCACAGCTTCAGGGAACTAATATTGTCTTTTGCTTTCAGTAAAACATGGTCACCCACTTTAAACTCTCCATGGGTTCTATTTTTATCAACATAACTTTTTTTCCTGTCTTGGGCAGTTTTCAAATTTTGCTTAATTTTTAGCATTTGTTCTTCCATTTCCTTGAGAAACTTTGGCACAACTACTTCCCTATCAACTAGATTATCCCATCTCACTGGAGTATTTCACTTTATTCCATAAAGTGATTCAAATGGGATCATATTCAACGATGCTTTATACCCATTGTTGTAGGCAAATTCTACCAAGTGTAGGTAGTCTTCCCATTTAGATGGTTTGTCCATCACATACATCCTTAGTATGTATTCTATCACTCGATTCACCTACTCTGTGTTCCCATCATACTTAGAATGATAGGTTGTATTGAAGTTCAGATTCATTTCAAACACCTTGAATAACACTTTTCATAAATTTGAGGTAAATTCTGGGTCTCTGTCAGACATAATTTTCTTGGGAATTCCGTGAAATCATGCCACTTCCATCATAAAAATATCAAAAACAATTGTTTCCTTGTGAGTAGTCTTTAACATAATAAAATGGGAAGCTTTCGTAAGATTTTCCACCACCACCATGACTGAATCATGTTGCTTTCCTATTCTGGGCAATCTCATGATGAAATCCATTGTCATCACTTCCCACTTCCACTCAGGAATGGGTAAAGGTTGCAACAATCATGTTGGGTGTTTGTGCTCAAATTTAACCTTCTGGAACTCCATACATCTGGCGATGTATTCAACAATCTCTTTCTTCATGCCTATCCAAAAGTAATGGCTCTTTATTACTGCCATAGTTTTTTGATATCCAGGGTGCCCTGCATAAGGTACATTATGCATCTCATGAAAAATCGCAAGTTTCAAATCCTAGACATTAGGTACATAAATTATGTTCTTGTATAGAAGTATTCCATCAGTTTCCAATTTATAAATCTCCACTTTTTGTGGCATCTTACCCTATTGTAGCTTTTCTACCAAATCCCTGTACCGCAAATCTGTATTTGCAACCTCCAAAATTCTTCTCTTAATATCAATTCAGTACATGATAATGACTGTAGCATGTAATTCATGCACTCTCTTGTTGAGTGCATCAAAAACTTTGTTCTCCTTCCCTTTGATATGCTTTATATCAAAATTGTACTCACAGAGAAACTCCAGCCACCTACTATGTCTAGCATTCAAGGTTGGCTGATCAAACAAGTAATTTAGGCCATTATGGTCTAATCTTAGTTTGAACCTCCTTCCCATGAGGTAATGTATACATTTATTTAGAGCATGTACTATGTATTCCAACTCCAAATCATGAGTTGTATAGTTCCTTTCGTGTTCTTTCAACTTTATGGATTCATAACAGATTATGAATCCATTCTAACTAAGGACTCCTCCTAGTCCTCCTTTGCATGCATCTGTGCACACCAAAAAATATTCATTTGGATATGTCATCCTTAGTATTGGAGCACTGGTTAACAATTGCTTCAATCACTGAAAGGTTTTCTCACAATCCTCTGTCCACTGAAACGTCTTCTCCTTACTTTGCAAGGAAGTGATAGGGTGAGCTATCCTCGAGAACCCTGTAATAAACCTTTTGTAATAACCAACTAGAGCCATAAAGGATCTGACTTCTGTCACATTCTTTGGAACTGACCATTCTCTGATGGCCTCAATCTTCTTAGGATCTACAACTATCCCTTCCTTCAAAATAATATGCACCAAGTAATGGACCTACTCTTGATAAAACGAGCACTTTCTCAACTTGGCATATAGTTGATGCTCTCGTAGCACCTGTAACACCATCCTAATATGTTTCTCATGCTCTTCCTCCTACTTCTAATAAACCAAAATTTCATCAAGGAAGACTATGACAAACTTGTCTAGATAGTCCCTCATCACACCATTCATTAAGCACATAAAAATAGTGGGTGCATTTGACAGTCCAAATGGCACCACTGTGAACTCGTAATGAACATACCTTGTTATAAAGGGGGTGTTTTTGATGTCTTGATCCTTTATCCTTACCTAGAAATATCTTGACTTGAGGTCTATCTTCAAAAATATCTTCACGTCCTTCAACGGATCGAAGATGTCATCAATCCTCGGCATAGGATATTTGTTCTTCACAGTTACTTTGTTCAACTTTCTGAAATCAATGCACAATATCAACGTCCCATCCGTCTTCTTCATGAATAGGACTGGGGCACCCCAAGGTGAAACACTTGGGCATATACACCCCTTCTTCAGAAGCTCTTCAAGTTACAATTGAAACGCTTTCATCTCTGGCGTACTCATTCTGTAAGGATCTTTTGACATTGGAGCTTCTTCGGGCATTAAGTTTATAGAGAATTTAATATCTGTTTTCAGGGGTAGTCCTGGTACCTCCTGGAATACATCCTCAAACTCCTTTAGTACTGCATGATCTCTGATACTTGACACCTTATCCTTAGGTGTTTCCTCCACATGGGCTGCAAATAATTGACATCCTTTCTTGTAGCACTTCTTCAGCTGCATTGTTGAGATTTCTCTGATAGAAATAGTTGTGGGAATTTCTTAGATTGTTCTTTGATTCTGTTCCTCATCCAGGCAAGTGAATTCCTTATTACTACAATCCAATATGGCATGGTGTTGGTCCAACCAGTCCATCCAAATTATACATTCATAAGAACCTAAAGGAATAACATTCAATTCAACCTTTGTGCTCAGTCCATTCATGTCCACAAGATAGGACTTAACCAACTCAGTGACCTTCCTCTTGGTTCATGTATCTATCTGCACTAACCAATAATTTTCATGTTTTATTCTTGACAAATGAAAACTTTCCACCACTCTAGGATATATATAACTATGGCTAGCCCATGAATCAATTAAAATAGTAAATGGTTGGTTGTTAATCATATCTTCCACTTCAATCATGTGCGACTAATATTCATCTTGCTTATTGTCTAGGGATGCGTAGATCCTTGGAATTCTACTGCCCATGTCCTCCACTGTTTCAACCTGTTGTACATTTTGGACAACTCTCACTTTATCATTTTTTTGAGGGCAATATCTGTACCTATGGTTTTCTTTAAAACCCCAACATTCTATAGGTGGAAATCTTGGCATTTTCCCACCTACTTCAACCTTCCTGGGCTCTCAAAAAGATGTATGTCCTTGAGGACTGTTTCTAAAAAAGGGTGTCTTAGTTCCCTTCTTCCTATGATCCATCTTGAATTTCTTATTGTCTTGCCAAGCCTTACGGAAAGTAAGGCTTCTCTATTTTCTACTCATATCAGCATTTTTCTCTTCTTATCATTTCTTCCATAGTTTTTGGGTCATCATACTGGATCTTGTCCCCAATGGAAGGTGGAAGTCCACTCAGATACCTTTGAATTTTGACAGTCTCATCCTTGATGAAAGGAACATACTTCAGTAATTCCAAAAATCTTCATTCATATTCATCAATGATCATGCTTCCCAGTTTGTGTTCAAAGAACTCTTTCATGTTTCTATCATAGTATCTTTTAGTCAAGTATTTCTTCTCGAAATACCTCTTGAATTCCTTCTAAGTGATATATTTCTCTATGATGCGTTTTACCTACACAAGATGATCCCACCACATGGATGCCTTTCCCTTCAGTTGATACATTACAATTCTTCCTTCTGCATGAGAGGAATAATTCTACAATTGGAAATATTTCCTCATGTCGAGCAACCATGTTTCAACATATTCCTCCTTCTTGTGTTCTCCATCAAATGTTGGAGGCTCAATCTTGTTCATTTCTCCTTTTAGTTCATCCACTCTAGATCTCCTGTGATTTCTGGTAGGAGATGGGCTTGAACTATTGTGTTCCCTCCTCTTGGAGTGACCTTGGGAGTGATGATGGTGTTTACCAACACTCCTTTATCTTCTTCCCTCAGAAGTCGGGTGACTCCCTGTTTTGTTCGACTCTCTCTCCTGGTCCAATTTATTTTATATTCTCTCCATACTCTCCATCAACTTTAAGTTGAATTCACCTTGTTTATCCTGAGATTTCCTAATATTTGTGTTATTTGTTTGGTGAGTTTGGGCATCTTTCTGCAATTTTTCAATGATCTTCATTATATGCCCTTTCTTATCTATCTCTTCTTCGTGCCTATTGGAGTTCGACCCTTCAACTCCCAAATGAACTTCCATTACTTTTGCTTCATTCTCTGAACTGGAAGCATTTTGTGCTTCCTCCATTCTTGCACCCTGTGCCAACTCTATTCGGTTCTGACACTCTTTAACTTCTACAAACACAATCTCCAGACAACTGGAATTCGTCAGGACATCATTCCTTAAAAACAAATCCCACAGAATTCATAAACCGAGTCTAAATCAAGAAAATGTTCATATTTAATGAATTTTCCGAGCTCTGTTCAACTCTATAACAATCCTTCAGGCTCTATCCCTTTATATTTTAATCCCCAACCCACATGATCATGGGTTGTGACCACTCTCTTAACAAAAAGGGTGCTTCACAACTTCGCATTTCGGGAGGTTTCAAAGCACTTCACAACAAATTCTTGAATTGCTAACTAACAAACTCACAAAGTAGGGTGGATCAACCGTCCACATCTACCCAACATCCAATGGCTAGCACTCACTGTGGAACCTTAGGCGTCTTAGTTCTGGTACTTCGGGACTTTAGAAGATTTCACATCTGCACACCCTGAACACTTCCACGTCACCTTAGGTGACTTCATTACCTTACATCAATTAACATTTTCCCAATTGTAGGGGCATGAAATGGTGGTTTTGGAGTAACCCTCCCTTCATTTCACAATTCTCCTGACACTGACACATAACCCCTTAGTGAAACCATGGTTTGGATTGCGGGAATGCCTTGGATAATTTTCTTTCATGCAAATTGGGTCCCCAAAATGTCTCATGGTCGTTGTTCTTGATGTATCATAATCAATGCCACTGTGGGTCCTCTGACCCTTAACTACGTTATGTAAACTCAGGCCCCACTAACCCTATTCACACAGGATGCCACATGGAGGAATACTAGTGATGTCATCTGGCCCCACCATGTCAACTCTTTCACTTCGGAACATTGGACTTTGGGAGTTTGTGAAATGACACATCCCACTTCTCCTGACAGTCGAACTCCTAAAATTACAATTTGTTCTTCTGCTTGATCTAATGGTCAATATCTTTTCTCCAAATCTACGGTGTAGATCTCCCTCGGGACTTCGGGATTTTGAGTTTCAGGCGTTTATGCCTCCGCACACCCCGCTTCTCCCAATTTCCAAACTTTGAAGGGATTCTAGGATAACCCTCTTTTACCTTCTCCAGATCTCATAGTTGTACTGAATTTACTTTCCATCCAAACAGATCCTGCGATGTAGAATAGACTATGTTACTCTATGGATTTACAAAGGAATTCACGGCTAACTGCCTCAGAACACTACCAAATCTGATGATCGTGAAGGATTTTTCTTCTTCTGGTAGATCCTACGGCTCCAACATCCCAATTTTTTAGTTCTCTCTCTCTCTCTGGTCAAATAACACACCACCTATGGTTTTATTCTACTGCTACTCCTCCTGAACTTTGTAACACAACCAAGTAACCCCTTGGTACTCAAAAACATTCTAAGGTTCAAAATTGGTTGCATATGAACACCTCCACTTGAAAAATTGGTTATAAAGACCAATTATCCAACCCATTTAGGCTCAGCATTGAAAACATGGCTCTGATACCATATTGTAACATCCCCAACCATCAACCCACTTGCCGAAAAATGCTACTTCGCAGAAACATTCTCATACTTAAATTATAACATGCATTATTTATAAATAATAAGAATTAAATCAAATTAATACATTTGATATGGATTTACTGTTGTCATACATACTTAAAAATAATTAACAACAATGCAAACTTGCAACATAATACATGGTAATATTACAAGCATCATAGAACATGCATTTTAATTAAGCACATAATTAAAACACATAATGATACTTATCTTTGAAACTGCAATACACCACCAACTACGTGCATACCTTCCATGAACCTCCTAGCCTTAGACCATGCTACTCATCAGTCTCAACAATAGGTCACCCCCAAGCTGGGACTAAGCTCCACCAGGCAAGGGAATCCTAAGGTAGGCAAGGTCAATGGAAGACACACAGTTTATGAGGAAGGATTCTCTCCCAGCAGCCACTTATGCCCATTGCTCACAGAATCTCATTACCCACATGCTTGTCCCACCCCAGGAGTATATACCTTCACTGTCACCAAGACAATCCTTCGGCTGCTAAACCTCCCTTTCCTTGGGCTTCAGCAATAGACCAAACTAGAATTCTTCTAGATTTGTGGTAGCTACAGTGATCCTTCTAAGCGTAATCACTTCCTTCACTCAGTCTCTAACCTAGACAGAGTCATTGATAGGCCTGAAAACCTACTTCTTTAACCAAAACCACCTCTCTCACTTGGAGAGAGTGTTACACACAGGCCTGACAGCCTGCTTTTTCAGCTATGTTCCAACACAAGGAGGAGAACAAGGCTCAGCAGGGAACAAATGATAGTATCCAATCACACTCATCCAAGGGACTGCATGGCCACAACAACCCACAATTATAACACACACGACATAGACAATTTCTCAGGTTTCATAGAAGACACGGTTTGACTTCAGAGGTGCTTGGCTATGCAGAGGTCCAGTGTAGAGACAAAACAGTTCTCGGGAAGGATTCTGGTGAACTCGGGCGGGGTATAGAAGGTTCACAGAATGACTCAGGTGATGAATTTTGGGTCTCAGGTGCATGCGGGAACATTTCAAAGGATGAATACAGAAGCTACATAATTAACAGGAATACAGCAGTCGGCTTTTGGTTCTAGTTTTTAGGATTGCGTGACAGGAAAATTAAGCAAAGGTCATTCATGGACTCCCAACGATTCAGACAACCCACACCAGAATGGAGGATGAACCCCCATCCTGACTCAATTATTAGGTTAAATTGCATGTTCTTGGGCCAACACATGTCTCCCATGAAGCTGCATGCACTCCATCAAGTATGCGTTCCATTTTTTCACACGTTGGAGCTGCATGTGTTGCCCCTCCCAGGACTTAGGATAAAAATAACATTTTTTTCACGTATCGTTGGAATAATAATAAATTATTATTCAAGGACTTAAGCCCTCAATCTTATCCCCTCTTCCAAGCTTTAAACCCCCTCTCCCTTACCCATTATGCAGAAGCGTAGTCCCCCATCACTCTTTCTTCGTGATCAGTCGGCACGCAACGATGTTTATATATGATTAATGTTTTGCATATTACATGTACAAAAACAAGCTCCTGGCCTTTAACATTTAGGCTCTCTAGCCTAATAAACACATAAGTGTTCCATCTTATCAATACTCAGATCACCAACCTACAAAACATGATTTACGATTCATAAACATGATTACAACAAGGCTCGTCTTTGGGGATATTATAGCAATGATGGTGGTCTTGCAAAGCTTAATATAATGGCGAAACCATTGGAAAAAATGAATTACTGCCAACGCAAGATTCTCAACATGGGAATAGTTGATTTCTAGCCCAACCAGGTCTCATCTCAGGTAATAAATCACATGCTCTTCGAGTATATTGTCCTCTCGAACCAATACCATGTTGATGGTCGAATCTGCAGCGGCCAAGTAAAATAATAAATATTTATTATAATTGGGAGGTCATAGTAGAGGGGAAGACGTGAGGGCATGTTTCAACGCTTCGAAAGAGCATTGAGCGGCTTCGTCCCAATAGAAAGGGAATCCATTTTTCAATAAACTCATGAACCCTTTATTGATCTCAGCATAGTTTGCAATAAAACGTCAAAGAAAGTTTGCTTTCCCATGTAAGCTCTGAAGTTGGGGGACTGTGCACAGGGGAGGGAACTGAACTATTGCCTCAACCTTTAGAGGATCAAACATGATCCTTGTTGTAGAAATTATGAAACCTAAAAGACCACTCAATGTCAAGCAAAAACTGCATTTGTTAGGATTCAAGTGAATCCGATAGTAGCGACATCGTTTGAAAATTAGTCGGAGGTGTGTGGGATGATCATCTCTCTTACGAGGTCATGATGATAGATCATTGAGATAAGCCTAGAATATATGTATAATATCATGGAAGGAAAAATACATGGCCCACTGAAAAGTGGCTCCAACATTATTCAAGCCAAAAGGCATCTTACGATAAGCAAATGTATCCTAGTTGTGTTATGTTGGTATTCATGTTTGATCTAAATCTGGTTATATCTTGAAAAACCATCCATGAAAGAAAATACCTCACAACCTGCACATTCATTGACAATCTGATCAATGAATGGGTTGGGGAAATTATCCTTTGGACATGCCTTATTCAAGTCACGAAATTCCATGCGCACACAAATCGTACATTGTTTTTTGTTAATCGAAAGGGGATTTGACATCCATTGCGTCAATCGTACGGGATAAATGAAACCAGATTTAAGAATTTTATCTACTCAGAATAAGATTCTTTCGGATTGACTTGGCATCAAGATAAGTCATTATCTCATGTTCAACAATTCTTGGATCAATCACTAGCATTTCCTCGTAAGACCCGGAAAAAACATTGCGAAATTCCTTAAATAAATTTGTGTAGATTCAATTCTCTTCGGGGGAGAAATCCGCTCCAAAGAAAATATTCTCCACGATGCCAAGGGTTCTGGAGATATCTATAGATATAGTTTCAATGATAATTTCCATATTACCCTCGACATAAAATGCATGCGTAGCTAGATGATTAATAGGCAAGACTTGTATCCAGTCATAGTCAACATGAATTCACCTGCCTCTATTATTCTTAAATCCCGTAGGAAATATGATTTATGATGGAGATCATCCCAGTGTTTTTCTGGACCAATCAATGCCTCTATAATTTCCTCATCAGAGGGCAAGACCAAGTCTAAAGAGTCTGTAGTGGTGAGGGAACCTTCAACCCCAATAGACTCGAGAACTGGATCTAGAGTCAAATCTAGGTCGACTGAAGCTTACTAGAAAATGATGTACGCAACTTATGTCATGGACAAGGGCATGGCCATGCCAGGATTCCCAGTCCCTTCCATTGAGGCTGAAGGGGAAGGAAGATTCCATGGATCATGAAAGTAAGTCCTTCGAAACGACAACACTTGAAAAATTTCAGCCCCACACTGGTTGGGGGCAACCAATATAAACTTGACATCACCAAAAGGAGACGGGTAATCGAAAGTACTCATAAAAGGTGGGAAAAAAATAACCCCCATGTTGACAATGTTGGGCTGAGGGTTATCAATCGTTCGGGACCGTGGATGCCCCCGATGAAGGGTCAGGCCGGGAGAAGGACAACTGATTGTATCAGCCAGAGAACTTGAGGAGCTGCAGGATGATCACCAAAGGAGCTAAAGAGTCTCAAGGGAAATGCTAGTGGAATGAAAAATCATCATAGAGATGATTGACAGATGGAAAAGCGTCGAAGACTTTAGCTTCCAGAGAAGCCAAAGAATTTCATGATAACGACCACTGATGAAGAACAGTCTTAGTATGATCGCTAGAGATAACGAAGAGTTACGGGCATGATATGGCATAGACTCGGCATGATAAATATATGCATAACAGATAAGAGAAGGTTGCTTCTATTGAGTGTGATTTACACAGGTAGAAGTATGCTATGTGAAGGAGATGAAATGAAGAGAAGAGGCATGCTGCATGAAATGGAAATAAGACACAAAGCATAAAGCACAAAAGAAGAAAGGAAAATAAATGGATATCTAAGAGAGGAAGATAAATTCAAGGTGTGCATATAGAGATAGATCAGAATATCAGAAAGCTCAAGAATATGCGAGTAGGAAGCCACTGATGCAGGCAGAGAAGAGCAATGTAGCAGAATAGTGATGAGATTGGTAAGCCATTGATAAAATATTGTATCACTATGATAAATTTATGAGAAGCAAAGATTTATATTTTAGGGTGGTAGGGAAGTGCTAGGGAGTACTGTTGTCCTGAGAGTTTCAAGTGGGTTCTTGAACACAGGGAGTTGTAGCTTCCATCTAGTTGTGGCCAGAAAAACTAGGGTGGCAGGGTGGTACAAGGGAAAACTATTGTTCTTTGTTATACAGGTTGGTGCCTGTGTAACTGGAAGTTGGTGATTCCATCCAATTGGTGTTGGAACACTCAGGGAGTTGGTGCTTCCTTCCAGTGGGTGCTAGAGAAACCATGGATTTGGTGATTCCTTCTAGTGGGTGCTAGAGAAACCAGAGAGTTGGTGCTCTCAGCAAGTTGTTGCTTGTAAAACAGAGGTGGTAGCCTCAAAGGGAGTTGGTGCTCCTAAGAATGATAATGTACAAAAAATAAATATTACTTATCATATCAAGAAGAAGAGGTTTTTCCCTTTATTGGTTTCCTCAAGAAATATTTGTCTCTGTATATTTCATGTGTGTGATTGATGTTGAATATTCTATTTCTTACTTCCCTGCATTGTTTTTATCGTCATTGAGCGTTCTATAAAGATTTTAAAATGGGCATAATTGTTTAAGCACAGTAACAACCGATTCACCCCCCTTCCCAGTTGTCCAACAATTGGTATCAGAGTGGGTTCGTTTTATTTAAAGGTAGATCAGTAAGCTTAAACATGACAAGTCATGAAGAAACTTCAACCAATAAGGCCCCCCTATTCAATGGAACAAACATTTTCTTCTGGAAGGTTAGGATGAGAACCTACATAATGGATTTAGGTGTAGATGTATAGGATGTGGTAGAGACTGGTTATGTAAAGCCAAATGTACTAGCTAATAAGGATGACAAGCTAGAATCCAGCTTCAACGCTAAGGCTATGAATGTTATTATGAGTGGGCTTGCAGAAGTAGAATGTGTAAAAGTTATGCACTCAGAATCTGCCAAAGCAATGTGGGACAAACTCATTAGTAGTTATGAAGGTAATGAGAAGGTAAAGGATGCCAAGCTTCAAACCTAAAGATTACCCTTTGAACAAATAAATATGAATGAGTATGAGACATTTAATTTTTTTTTCTTAAGATTTGAGGAGCTTGTAAATGTCATGAAAGGTCTTGGTGAGAACATTGAAGATGTATTATTAGTTCAGAAGATCTTAAGATATCTTCCTAATAGATTCAATCCAAAATTTTATGCAATAGAAGAACTGAATAATCTTAAGAATCTGTCTATTTATCAACTCCTAGGAAATATAACTGTTTATGAAATGATTATTAGTAAAGACAAATATACCACTAGAGAAGCATCATTTAAAGAAGATAAGAATGCCCCGGATGGGGTGACACACGGCGACACCTTGCCACATGGCTCAACATCAAGCCACAAATTAAATGTTATAGGCCGCTCCCCATCCCTTCTGCATTTACAATGGTAGTCGGCCATTACAGCCGCTATAGAGAGGAGGGACTTCTCCCTCAGGTGAACGGACTCGCAAAACCATCATTCAATATGACAGGGTTAATAGGAAGACATGTGATGCCATCATTTGGAAATTCGAAAGTTGGAGAGCCTGGAAAGAGCTGGTTCACTCTCATTTTGGACCTCCCCGTCGGTTGGGAGCTCTGGTGTAGTTCTGGTTCATTCTCATTTTGGTTCATTCTCTTTGTATCTCTCCACCCCTCATTATCAATGACAAGGAAGCAAGGCAGGCCTCGTTGAGGCTCGGCCTGGTACACCCACAAAGAGTAGAGGAAAAGAAGGAAGAACCTGGAGCACGCTCTGTCAATGGTGACTTCCATCCTCTGGTAGAGAGCACGAGCCGACCAATTGGCACTCCATGCCATTATCGTTGAGCCTGGGACATAACGTAGCATGCACACCATGGCAATTGAGCCTGGAAGTTGTCTGAAGGGAGGCACTGCAAACGATTTTCCAACCTTTTATGTTGAATAAACGCTGTACCTGGAGGATTTAGTGACCACCCTGGAACCCCAAGCCACGGTGCCTGAAATACAGGCTGGAAGCAGTTTGAAGGGAGAATCGGCAGACGAATTCACAATTTTTTTTGTTGAAGAGATATCGTGGACAGGTGACTACAGCCCCACCAGCCATGCTGAGAAGGCAACGAGCGAGGACAAGGCTCGGGACAATGCATGAGTAGAAATGAATGTGGACGAGACCAGAGAAGGGATGAATGTGGACGCAGCCAGAGCAGGACTGGACGTGATCAAGGCCAGAGTAGGGATGAATGTGGAAGTGTGGAACGAAACCTTTGAGGAGGCAGGAAATAATGATTTGCATGGTCCACTCCTCTGTGCAGAGCATCTGGCTCTAGTGTTCAAACTCCGAGGCCACATGGCAGACCAGGAGCATAGAGACCTCCTCATGGGACAATGTCTGGACTTACTCCTTGACGTGTACTCCAATGCTCTAGAAAAGAGGAAATGTCCAATGTGCGCACAGTCGTTCACCATCCTAACCAGATCCACGTGGCAGAAAGGTAATGGCGACAGGTCACCGGGTATCTGAGTTCTCCTATGCTAGTTTGTTTTATGTTTCATCATGTTGTTGCTAAATGTAAACTTGAACTATGGCCATATGTCCTGGTTTCCTTCAGGACAGAGGGAAAAACAATTTTTATCTTATCTTCCTAGACTCGTTTCACTCCAAACTATGCTGGTTTCTGGTAAAACGACAACATTTTTGGTGGCTCGGGATGACTATGTCTCTGTGTATTTTGGAAAAAAAAAAAAATTAACTTAATATAGCAGGTACTATATTTTTTACTTAAAAAAAAAAAGAAAAAGAAGAAGATAAGAATGAGGATTTTGAGCCTGATGAAATTGAAGCAAAATTTGTGAGAAGACTAAAGAAAGGATGAGTAAAGTACCAAGGAAATTTCCCCTTCAAAAATTTTAACTATGGAAAGATAGGTCACTTTTCATCTAAGTGTCCACACAAGAAGAAGGACCAGAACTCTGAAGGTGAAGAGAATTACAAATCCAAAAGATTTGATAAAAAGAAAAGTTTATGTGTAAACAATGATGACTCTTTAGAAGACACAAATAATGACTCTTCCTGTGAATATAAGGTAAATGAATTCATGCTTATGGCCAAAGAGGATTATGATAATAAAATCACAGGAAGTGATGTTGATGATGAATAAGTTGTGGTTTACTTGGAAGGAGAGATGATCAGGGTGTTGGAAGAGATTGACAGACTCAGACTTAAGAAGAGAAAGAAAAAACAATTGTTGATACAGTTCAAGAAAGGTAGTAAAAAATCGGATGAATACTTTGCCCTACTAAAAGTGGAATTAGAAGAGGCAAATAAAATAGAGGACATTCTAAAACAAAATTTATCATAGAAGAAGGAAAGATTTGAAGCTCTAGAAGAAGAAGTAGTGAAAACTAGAAAAGAGTTGGAGAATTTTAAAGCCTTGTATCACCAGAATCTGTCAAGTATCAAAGACTCAGAAGGATTAGCCACCATTCTGAATCAAAAAAGGAAACCAAAGTTCAAAACTGGTTTGGGTTATGAAGAGGGATCAAGTACTAGTTAGCCAAGCAACAAAGAACCCATCAAGTTTGTCAAATCTACAACAAATGAAAACATCAAACCTGCAGAAACAAAGGAAGATAATCAACCACCAAGGACGAGTAAATAAAAAGGTTCCATAACTGAATCTGTAGAGCAAAGAAATAATACACCTTCTTCTCAAGGAAATCATTAGCATGGAATAAATCGACATGCTCAAAGAAGACAACAATTTTCTAGGTACAAAGATTTTTTCTATGGATATTGTTTCTACTCTTCTACTTTGGCCACAAAGCTATAAATTGTTCCTTAAGATTTAGACATGATAAATCAAGAAACTCAAGGAATAAATATATGCCACAACAAATAATGAGAAAACCAAGTAACAAAAAACCACATATTTCAAATGGTCAAATTAATTTTAGAGACATGACACTGAAGAGGTCAAGAAATAATGAACAACCAATGAGTAGACAATGTTACACCATCACTTTGACCTATTGAACAATGATCTCGAATGCTATAACTGTCATAACTTCAGTCACAAGGCTGCACATTTCCATATGAAGAATTACAAAACAGATCCAAGGATAAAACCCTTAGGTAGAAATACCATCACATGGAAAAAGAAAGATAATGAAAAATGTGGTTTAGTACTTTCATCTCAAACACAAAAAGACGACTGGTATATAGATAGTGGATGTTCCAAGAACATGACTAGAGACAGAGACAATTCTTTGTGTATAAGTAAAATCATAAGGACAGATAATAATGTTGATATTATCCTCCCCTGCAAGAAAAGTAGAAGACTTAGATACAATAAAAGAATGTTATGTTAGCATTTATCCCATGGAAGAAGTAGAAGAAGAATAATGTCATAAGCTGGAAGCAGAAGTTGTGAATCAGAAAGAAGGTTGAGAAGTCAAACACCCAAATCAAGTTCTTGAACAGTTCCATGATCCTAGATGAGATCTTGGATAGTCAGAGATCACCAAATGCAAATCCATTCTTGGATACAACAAGGAATAAATCAGTACTCCTAAGAAGTCTAACACAAGTCCTTCATTTGTAAAAAGGGAAAGCAGGTGTTAGCACTATGCAAATTTTGTCTGGATGAATAGAAAAATGATAGAGCTAACTATTTCAACCAGATTTAGAGCTAAGGCACTAGCCTTCTCAACTCATAGAGGTCTCTCTCATGTCACTTGATATTTCATTGTAAATCGGTGGCTAGATTTGTTTTTTGTTTTTTTTTTTAATAAAGTTGTTGGCAAGGAAGGGGAGGAACACACAAGGATATGGAGTCAAAATTATGAAAGTGAACGAAAACAATGCATCTTCCAACAAAAATCTCCAGAGGAAAAAGGCTAAATGAGGTGATGAATTTGAGTTATTATTAAATTTAAATAGAGTGTAGGAAGATAAAGAAAAAAAATAGTTGCATCAAAGCATTACCAAAATGAATTCTTAATTAGTTAAGAAGACAATCACACAGTTTAAACTGCTTAAGCCAAGAGCATCACAAGATGAATTCTAGGCATTTAGTTCTCCAATTTAAATAGAATAAAATGTAAATGAAGTGACAGGTCACAGGAAATACATACGATAAAAGGAAACAAATCTCATATCACCACCCTTTAGAATCTTTTCATAGAGACTTCAAACTCTTCTGCATTTATATTCAATTAGGATTTAGAATATTTACAAAATAGAGTCTGATACAACCAAAAGGTGCTCTTTCACTTCTGCCAACATTAATTCATTATAATATCCCATTACTTATACAATTTTATCAAAATAACTGAAACTGAAGCGTTTCATCTTCCAAAACAGTTTTGATTGACAATTTCAGTATACGAAACGATTTACAATGATTGCCAAAAACATTTCAAAGTTATGGGCAATTTCTTTGACTGTTCGGTTTCTTTCCCCCCATCTATCTCACTCTGGTCTTCTTTCATATCTGCAAATTTGATGACACTTGGGGATCACTTACTAGCTCCAATGATATTGCACTTTGTTTTACCCAGCCACATGATTTCCTTCCATTGTGAATCAGAGGGAATTCTGCAATCCATCATCTATTTAATCAAAATCTCTAAGTCAATGCACGTGGCATGGGACATAGTCGGCTTGCCGACTTTCACTATTTTGAACTTATTCAAAATTTCAAAGTCTATAGCCAAATATTCTACCATACTTGGGCCTTTCAAACTTTCTTCTATGGCTTCAAATTTAGAATGGCCCATTATGCATTGCATGAGGAGAGTATTGTAATCTTCCCGATTGTATAATGAACCTTTTCAATCTCAAAATGATGGGAGGCATTTGATAAACAATTTCACAAATGCATATTTAAACTCATGTATGATGTGCTCCATATGCATAGCTTTTTTTTGGACTGATCTGAGAAGGTTATGTTTGGTGATGATTTTTCTTGCTGAAATGATCAACATAGTCCTATATTTTACCTCGATAGTTTGAAGATCGAAAGTTTCCATAGAATTTAGCAAGTCAATAGAATTTTGGTCCCATTCTGAGGGATTCTTGGCTAACACTTCATTAACAAAAACATACCTTCTCCGACCTATAGAAGCCACACTGTCTTTGTCATTTATAAAATTTAGATAAACCTTGAATTTAATAGCTTCTACAACAATAACATCCCATATGACCTATTTGGCTCCCTGCAATGATGTTTTTCCTTTCAACCCAGTTTTCAGCGTGCTCACTCTCTCTTGAAAATCTTGATTATCTCTGTGAAGTTGAGCCATCTTCTCATCTTTCACCTTCATCTCTTGTTTCAACTTTTCTATAACTTCGTTGAGACCTTTGATCTCCCTTGTTTTGATGCTTATCTAGGACATAGCTTGGACCAACCCTTCAGTGCTAGATCCATCCTTTGTATTAGTAGGTACAATGACAACCATATTTGATGTCATTGCATGTGATTGTGACCAATTATCTTTCTCTTTTTCCAACTGCAGTACTTTAGCTTTGTAATTGAGTGCCTCTTGTCTGAGTGTTTCCTTCTCTTGTTCCAAAGTAGTCAGTTTTGTTTTTTGTGGATGGTCTGTAGGTGACATCTTCAGCCTTTTATTTAAGCTTTGGATCATCTTATTCTTTTCATCCAGAGAATATTTCATCCCTTGAGGACCTTCAAACTCTAGCCTTTTGACCTGGTTCATCCAGGATTTTCTAGATTCATTTTCCCGTTTCAATTGTTCATCTAGTTTGAGTGCATGTGTTTTCAATCTTGCAACCCTCAGACCTAAAATCAAATAATCAAAATATAGCATATCGCTGACATTTCTATGGAAATTTACTTTGTTAGGGGAACCAATATTTTCATAGTGCATTTTGATCTCAGATACCTTATCATCATCAGCCACTTCTATGTTAAATGTTTTTGTTTCCACATCTCTGACTGAGAGAAAGGAAGCTTTAAACTAGGAAGTCTTTTCCACTTTAGGAAAAAGGTCCCTTATCTCATTGTTGGCCATACTTACCTTCACATCGTACGGGTTCATTAAATCTTCTTTGGAATGATAAACTACCCCAGATGTCTGGCTAAATATGTGTTTTGTGCTGCTAAAAACATTTGTGCTGCTTTCAATTTTTGGCTTGTTTCTCATACCTGCTTCTTCGTTCTTGGTCACACCTTATATCATTTCCATGTATGTTTTCTCTTTGGGATCTTCTTCTTCCAGGTCAACTATTTGAGAGGATGATGTGATATTCATTTTCTTGAGAATATATTGTTGGCTACTAGCGCCTAGGGCCTCTGAACTACTCCTCTTGTTGTAGACACTCATTTTAGGAGCTTTGACAATCATCCTAGGAGAAATTTTTTGTGGTGGGCTCTGCTGAGAAGCTAGTTCTCTTTGTTTTTTTTTATTATGTTGCATAGTGACCTCCATATCTACACAGGTTCATAGATTGGCCAACTTATCAAATCCTTCAATGTGCTTATGTTCATAGGGACCTTGTCTTCTTTCCAATCTCCTCTTTGATATGATCTAGTGCAGTTCATATTTTCTTCCTTGCAACTGTGTGAACCCAAATTCACTGAGTTTGGATTGAATCTAAGGCAGAAATGACTTGTTCTTCACCACAAAGGGACCTACTATGAAAGGAAATTTTATATTAGAAGCCTTGTGTGCTTTCAAAAAATGCTCAGTTTCTGAGATGATCCTCTATCTTATGAACTCCAAAGAAAATATTTTGGGATTAAGAAAAACTAGTAAAAGATAAGGTCCTTCTTCATAACCATATACCCAAATTACAGTGGATTGTATGAACAACATCCAGTCTCCTACCTTTCTCTATGGATTTGGTTGCAAACTGATTTTCATCTCTTCCAGGACACTTGGCAATTCCGAACCAAAAATAAGACTTTACACCCTGGACATAATCTTATTGATGAAAATAAACATGGTAATTCTTTTACAGTTGGTTGAAATAAATGCAGTCTCAGGAAATTCGGTTCTGTTAGATTCCAGGAAAATCATTAACAAGTGTGTATAGTACCTAAAGTGCCTTAGTGAGTTGAAGTTAATCAGCTGCTCATGTATATTATTGGCAATAAATTTGTCAAAAATAACACTGACTGACTGACGAGACTCTGACATAAATAAAGTCAACATCAAACCTAACATGACTTCTACCACAAACTTGTCATTATCCAACACCAAAATTTGACTCAATAGAGAACAGGCCCACTGGACTTCGATGACCATGACACTTAAATTGGCAGGTAATGACATACTCTCTGATTGGTGTTCAGGTTTGACAATAGTTTATAGAAACTGGGCTTTTACTTCTGGTGGGAATTCTCTATAAATTGTGATTATCTTTTTTCCTCGAAGAGCTCTGACACTGTGGATAAGGACTTTGGTATATTGAGGGTGTGACGGAGCAATGGACTATCTACTTCACATAAAACTTTTGACCCTAATTTATTCAAAATGACTCTTTCTTCTTGAGAATATCACTCTGCACACCAACTTACAAATTTAGGGAAAGAAAACACTACTTCTATGATGTACAGGGTGATGGAGGCTTGAGCCACATCGAGGAAAGGAATGCGCGTTCCAACATTGTCCAACAATTTCGATCTAGACACAGAAATGGGCGAGATAATTATCTCTGTGTTGAAAATGTCAGAGTCTCTATCAATTAAGGATTCTTCTCTAGATGATATGTCTTGGTCATTTACAGATAAGATAACACAATTAGCGGCCATGGTGAAAAATAATTTTTAAGCGGCGAAAGAAGCACGAATTTGGTTAAGCTCTAAGCTTGAGTTTCAAATGGATGCTTTGCGCCAAGTTTATGAGTGTTTCAATGCTTCAAATTATCATAAAATAATGTCGAGGGGTCTTCCTTTTATAGGTACCTATTGACATTGGGGTTGGGAGAAAACAGTTTTAGGTGGACCTCTTTTTGCCTTGATGTGCCTCTGAGGGAACCACGTGTCCACAACTTAAACCATGACAGTTTTCCCCGACCCGAGCCCGATTTATTAACCGTCATGCTAATTCAATCATCGATATGAGTTTCAGTCATTGATCCAGGTTGCTATAAGATCTATGGTCCTCATTTACCCAGTGACTTTGGCATCGAGGGTTGCAGAAAGTGCTTTTAGTTAGACTTGTTTTTTCCCCGATGTACCTCTAGAGGCGCCACAGTTTCATCGATAAAACCATAAAGGTTTTCCCTAGTCCACCCTCAACTCTTTAATCTCCCCACTATTTTAATCCCTGATATGCGCCTTAGCCATTGATCCAGGTCATTTTCAAGATCGGTGGTTCACCTAGATTTACCCTTCACACTTTCGTTATATTTCTCCATATCTCACCAGGTATAGCCAGGTTCTCTAAAATATCATATCTCCTTAGAGACATATCCTTTCGCTAAAATTCTGACACTTGGATACCATTTGAAAATTATATGGTGATAACATTGGCTCCAACTGGGGATGTTATCCTCCCTGTGAGATAGCAAAGAACTGTAGACTAAGTGCCTTCCCATTGGGCTGTGATTTATCAATGTGACTTGAATCTGATGATATTTATTTGAAAAATTACAATATGTCAAGCATAGCTCAGGGCCTTCACCTCAAGCTTCAACTATGTTGCCTTTATTTCAATCTCTCATGCATAAAGGAAAAAGTGGAGTGATTATATACAATGAATGGTGGGGTGATTATTTTTTGAAATAGTGTAATGCTTGAGGAACCTGTCATTCACAGGCCCTCCTCTAGCGAGTTCTCCATTACTTTCTTCCAACAAATAGGCCTTACTCCCATAGTAAGTTGAGACTTTGAATGGACCCAGCCATAGGTTATCAAATTTCCCATGTTTACCTTTATCTTATTTTTTGGCATCCCATTTCAGTACCCAGTCTCCTAGTTTGAAGTCATCTACCTTGGTATGTCTATCGAAATCTTCTTTGATCTTGTCTTGACGAAGCTGGGCATTATTGAAGGCCTTTTCTCTGGTCTGTTGTACACTGATGAGCGCATCATCTCTTCTTTGAATGGCATTTGTTTCTTCTTCTTACTCCTGTAACAACTTCATCACTGGAAATCCCAATGCAATAGGAAAGATGGCTTTCATAACATAAATGATCTGGAAAGGAGATGTGGAAATAACTCTTTTTGGGGATATCCTATCAACCCACAACTCATGAATGATCATTTTGTGCCACGCCTTGTTGTTCTCTTGCAACAATTTTTTGATGATTCTGACCAATATTGTATTTGAAGATTTAGCCAACCCATTCCCTTGAGGATAATATGACGTGGAATGACCAAGGGTAATGTTGTAATCAATACATAATTTTTCCAATTTTTTAGACTTGAAGGCCGTTGCATTGTCTATTATAATCTTCATTGGGCATCTGAATCTGGATAGGATATTGTCTGATAGGAATTGAATGATAACATCATATGTAGCTTGTCTGGTGGGAACAACCTCGATCCACTTAGTAAAATAATCTGTTGCAGTCAGGATCCATTTGTGTTGAGTAGAGGATTGTGGATGTATATCCCCTATAAAATCTATGCCCCATTGTCTGAAAGAAGCTTCTACCGAAATGGGTTTTAGCGACATAGATTGTAATTTTCCTTTCCCATTGAAGATTTTACATTCATGGCACTTTGAAACTTCTTGATAAACATGAGGAAAAATGTTAGGCCAATAAAAACCAGCTCTCAAAATTTTATGCACAATCGTCCTCCAATAATGATGACCTCCAAAGTCACCTTTGTGGAACTCTTTGATGATTTTCTTTGCTTCTTCTTCTATTAAAAAACTCAATAAAATTCCCCCTGGGTCTTTCTAGTATAGCAACTCATTTACTATAAAAAAAAAAATTGCCTTCAATTTCAAAAAGCTAGCCTTTGTTTTACTATACTCAGGAGGAGCCTACATATTTTTCAACACCAAAATGATATCTACATACCATACAGAGTCAATAAACTTATGATATATATGGGGAGTCTCCCTTTCTTCCTTTGCTGCATGTTCTAACAGATTTGCAGTGACATTTATTCCCAAGAGTTCATAGTTTTTTTGTTCCATCAGTCTACCAAGTCCCTGTCCTTTGATCAACTTCGTGGGCTTGATTTCAAGATCATATTCCAACATCACTGCAATCCATTTTCCCCTCTTCCCTTTAGGACCGGGTTGTGTCAAGATTTCCTTTATTGAGTTGTTGGGAACATAAGCTATGGTATGTGAATGTAGGATGTAAACCCAAAATTATTTCAATTCATTGACCAAAGCATACACTTGCTTCCCCATGATATCATATTTTAAAGGAGAATCTCTCAACTTTTTACTGTAGTATGCTATGGGATTCTCAAAATTTTGTTCATCTTTATGGAGCAACACACCTGCAATTGTGTGTTCTAAGGCAAATGAGAACAATATGAAATCTTTCTCAAAATTTGGACTAGCCAATACAGTAGCCTTTGTCAGTGCCACCGTGATGTATTCAAAGGACTTTCTCACTTCAGGAATGAATTTTATTTCATTTCCTTTTTTTAGCATGTTGGTGATGTGTTTTATGATCTCAACTAAATTTGGGATAAATCTTCTTAGAATGTTTACTTTCCCCAGGAAAGATTGTACCTCCTTTTTGCTTTTGGGTATGCCAGTTTTCAATATACCTTCAACTTTGTTGGGGTCCACCTTTATCCCTTCCTTCGAAATAATGTGTCCTAAGAGATTCCCTTCTTCCATGGAAAAATTTTACTTTTTTGGATTTAGTGATATGCCAAATTTCCTGCATTTTTCAAATTCCCTTCTTAGATTCTTGAGGTGTTCTTCATCTGAGGTAGAATACACGGTATTTTCATCAAGGTATATAACAATGAATTTCTCTTTTTCGTCAGCAAAACCTATATCTGTAGCTCTTTGAAATGTCTCCCCCGCATTCATAATCCCAAAAGGAAGTTTTGCATACACAAACGTTCCCCATGGTGTAGTAAATGCAGTCTTTTCCTATTCATCAGGGTGCACCATAATCTGATTATATCTAGAGAAACCGTCTAGCATGGACATCCTTTGAGAACCCACTACCTTCTGTAGAATGTAATCTATTTTAGGAAATAGATAGTTTTCTTTTAGAGACATCTTATTTATATTCCTGAAGTCTACACACAGTGTAATTTATCCACTCTTTTTTCGGACTGGTACTAGATTTTCCACCCATTTGGAAAACCTCAGGGACACTATGATTTTTTCTTCAAATAGTTTCTTTACTTATTTTTCTATCAATGGTAACAACAGAGGGTTTATTCTTCTTAATTTTTGTTTGAATGGATTGTGATATTCTTTAATTGGGATAACATGTTGAATTTCATTGGTATGATAGAACTTTAGATCATCATAGCTCCAAGAAAAAACATCAGAGACTTCTTTCATTAATTTGACATACCTCTCTTTGACTTTAGGGTTGAGCTTCCTACACAACTTCACGATATTTGGATCCTCTATATTCCCAATATTGAAATATTTTGTGTCCCCTTCATTTACTATGATCTTTAGACTTCTAGCTACATCATTGTTATCGGAAAGTTTCTCTAATGGTACCAGGCCCTTTGGGATGATATTACTCTTTATTTGAGCAATATCTCTACTAGCAATCTGATTGTCAAAATAACCTTCTTTTGTGAAAGCGGTTGTATCTACCTCATAATCACAATATTCATCATCAATGTTCAAATTCTCGAACTTGTTCTCCATTTTGAGGAAGCTTTCTATTTGCTTGTCATTTTTGAAAACTTGCCACTGCTTCATATTGTTTGGTATCACTGGCCTATACTTCACCTCCACCTTGTAACTTTTCTTAGGGAAAATTGGAACTCTAAAAACTGTTGTTGAAGTGGCCAGGGCATCAACAACCTAATTTTGTTCTCTTGGAATTGTCGAGAGATTGCATTCCTAAAATTTCTAAAGGAGTTCTAGTACCATATTCCTATAAGCCCTCAATATGGGTTGTTTTTCTTGGTAGATTCCTTTGATTTGATTTATAATTATCTTAGAATCTCCATGTACACCAATTATTTTGGAACCCATCTCTTCTAAAACTTTCAATCCCAATATCAACACTTCATATTCGGTCATGTTATTAGTGCATTCAAAAACAAGTTTGTAGGAGCACAATTTTGAGTCTCCTTTAGGGTGGTTGATCCATACGCTAGCTCCAACTCCTTCTCTACAGGTCGCCCCATCAAAATTCATCTTCCACAACTGAACCTTTGCATCATCTTGTTGTTCTAAAAGTTCCTCTATTTTCTCTTTAAGCTTATATTTCTCAGCCACAATGATTTTTGTTTCTTCTTCTTTGGAGAACAAGTCATTGAAGAATATAGAAGACCCTAATTCAGTCTCTACTGAATAGATAGGATGATTGCTAGGCTGTGATTTATTGATCACCATATATTTAAGCAAAACCTCCTTGTAGAGTCTTTTGTCCTGACGAAAGACAGGAATAGTAGCATAAGACATATCCATCTCGAGAGTTCCTTTCAATTTTTCATCCCATGATCTGGACAACAACATGACAAACTTTGGAGGGATATCAATGACTACTACATCCATAATCATATTCTTTGCTGGGATTTGTTCCAAAGACACCACTAGATCTTTGATCATGCCAAGGCATTTCACTTTTCTTGAATCAAAGGAGAACAAACCTTTATAAGGTCTTGTGACATCAAGTCTCAATTGGTCCATGACCACTTTGGGCATCAGGTTGTGAGATGCTCCAAAATCTAGCATAACATTGTGTAGATTCATGTTGGGGATCTTCAAAATAACATAAAAAGGAGGAACTTCTTCATTCTCACTGCTTTCTTCTACTCTTGGCCTGAATAAGATGGTTGGGTGATCATATTATATGTTCAGGGTGTCATAGGTTTTCCCCATCTTAAGCATCTTGATGATATGATTTATGTACTCATATTTTTAATCAATTCATTAAATGGTACCAAAATTTTTATCTTATCCATTTCACTTTTGAAATCAAAAGAGGATGGAGTTTTTTCTACCTCTTTGGTGACCACCTCTTTCCTAGTCAATAACTTCTTTTGGGGCTCTTCCTTTTGCTTCCCCTTTTTCACAGTATCCTTTGCAACATAATATTTCATAGTGGATTCCTTTGCAACTGAATCTTTTGCAACAAAATCTTTTTTGGTCTGACTAGAAGAAGGTATGTTGTTTTGAGCTTCTTTAAAGGGATTCCCCTTTGGAGGATTACTCTTTGGAGGGTTTAGGGGTATCTTTTGATTTCAAAGGTTATATTTCCTTTGTAATTACATGATGGTGTTTTTTAATCCAGTCTCATAGTCTTATTTTTCTATGGATACCCTTTCCTCTTCATCTTGCAGAAAGATCTCACATGCGTCCATGAACTGGTCATGTTCTTCTTTGGTAAAAAATACTTTTGTCTCTTTATCATCACAACAGCTCATTTTATCTTCGAAATATCCATCATAACCCTCATTTGCATAATTATTTTGGAAGGGAGTTCTGATTTGATGTTCCCCTTGATTTCCTTGGTTTCCCTGATTTGTCTAGTGTTATCATTGAAATTTCATTCGCAGATGGTTACAAGAATTCAACATCGCCAAACAGTTATGAGGTCACCCATGGACCAAAATTAGCACAAAATCATTTCCAAAAGGTCAAAAAATATACAACCAGTGACAAAATTAAAGTGTGTTATGACTACACAGGACGCACAAAACAAAACAAAACAAAAATGCAGGAAACGCGCACATGTGGTTGATGCACAACTGTTGTCGCAAAAAGCGTTGCACCTGAGAAATGATGCATTTATGAGAGTGGTAAGCCTCCCACCCACTTCTGGTTCAGCTTCCAAGTTGATTTGACACTCAAATCCAGACTGGATTCGACTGAGTGGTTGGTCAAATAACTAAAAATTCCCTAATTAGCCTCTTTACACATTACAAACTGGTTGCACAATACCTCAAAGAGGTGCTATAAAAAGGCCATGGATGCACTTCATTTTTCAAGGAATTCAATAGCAAAGTTATGCTTCCAGTATTCTCTTGAGGAATCCTTTATTCTCATCAAGAGTATACTAGCATCATTTCATTGGGCAATCCATCTCACCCCTTGAGTGGATTAGCAAAGAATTATTTCACCATTTACATTTTCAAAGTTGTAAGAAGAGCTTATTTGTGGGGGTCCAAGAGCCCTCCCTTGGAAGAAGAAGGGACACATAGTCCTATTTATTCTTGGTGTTTTATTTCACTAATATCAACCTTACCATTGGTGACATGGGTCTTATTGTTTCTTTTGTCCTTATGTCCCTATGTTCATCAATTTAGTTGTTATTTTATTTCTTAGTTGTTATTTTATATTTCTTTCTCTAACCATTTTCCTTACAACTGTCCTGCTTAGGAAACCCAACTAAGCTTGCAAGCACCTCTATTTTTCTCACTAAGGTGATGAAAGAGGCGCAACAGATTAGCAACTCCAGTGGGGAAAGGTATCAATTTCCTACCCCATTTGGGTTTTTCTAGCTCTTATTTTGGTTTATTTAACTTGCAGGTGCATTAACCGACCCAAGCCGACCTGCTGACCATCTAATTCCAAGTCGAATTGAGAGAATTCCATCCAGAATTTTCATTCACAACTGTGTGTTATCTATGCGTGGGTTTTTTGGCCCACAGACATGCATCGTGTGCACATGATCCTAAGTCATAGTTCTATTTTGCGCACCTGCGCCCATAATCTCATTCGGTCTATGCACAAGCACTGAGTGCGCCTCTGTCTACACTGAGACCCGTGCACCTGTGCAAAAAATACACATTGTAAGGTTTTTTGAGATTTGGGGAAGGCCCTTAGCCTTCTTAAAAGTGATTTCATGCATGTTTTAAAGTTTCACCACACTTAGTCCCCTCTTCATATAAAGGGATTAGTCAAAACACATAGGCACTTAGGGGGTTTAAAATCATTATTTCCTCTTTTGCTTTCATTTTCGCCACATGGATGGCTTGCTTTGACTAAAAATATAAGTTGGAAATCATTTGTAATCACATATAACTTGCATTGGGACTAGAATTTGTATAAAAATCTCTTAGTATGCTCTTCTCTCGCGCCTTCAAACGACCTTGAGAATCAGAAAAAGATTGTGGGACAATTTCATCTCCCTTAAGAAGATTAAAACCTTTAGGAGAGGACAAAAACCCTTCTTGGGACTCTTAGTTTATTTTTCAAACATATCTTAAGATTGTAACGGGCCCATACATGCCCACATGCTACAAAGATAGGATAGTGTTGAAATTTACTTCCTTAGATTAAATCACTAGGGAAATTTAAAGGTTTTTTGTAATGGGTCCATACATGCCCACATCATCACAATCTAGGATAGTTTCAAAGCTTTTCTTAGATTAAATCACAATAGGGAGTTAAAGGAATAGTAAGGGACCCACATGTCCACATGCTAGCTTCCTGGGGACTTTTGAATTACGCAAGGTTGTACCAAAGGCACTTAGTTAATTAGGTAATAAACACTTGTAAGGACCAAGCGAAGTCCACATGTAGCAAGGTGACACCTAATTCATTAAAACATTGGAACACTTTCACTCATTCACACAAAAAGGTCACTTATCACTCACATAGTTTCTTCTTGAAACGTGGAGGTCAAAGTAAGTTTCCTCCAAAGGGATTCCGAAATACCCCACCCTTTTTCTTGATGAAAATATCCACTCCCATTTAATTTCAATGAGGTTGGTTCACACCCCCAATCTCTCAAACAACTACATCTAAAAAATTTCTAAAAACTCATTAATTTTTCCTCCATAGGAGGTGCCAAAAGAAATTTTTTTAGTCTAGGTAGGATTTCGGGGATCGGCACCCAAATAACTCCCTGTTATCTGGTTCTCTCATTATCAAAACAATAGAAGTTGTCAAATAGGGAACTTAAAATCCTCCAAGTCAAGTGTTCCTAACACCATAAGGTAAGGAGATACCTGTGAAGGGTTGAAGGTCAAGGTCCAGTTGTTCTGTGCGTCCCCCCTTGAGGCACCCACCTCTTGGACGAGATCCAACCTGTGACCCATTTCTTAGGCAAAAAATATAAATGTCTCACTTTGACCGAGGTACCTAGTGACCAAATTTTAGGACATCTACCCAGGTAGCAATTATGGGTTTCAATTGCACCTTGATTGGATTTTGTGTGGCTATTGGGAAATATTGCCAGCTCTTTCGAGATATGCCCCCTTTACCCCTCATTATAACTGATTATTTCATCCTTCACTAGTGTCTCTTATGGTGACTTCAGACCCCATTGTTGAGTACTATTCGAAGGTCTAGTTCTATTTGAGAGGAAGGACATTACGTATTTTAGAACATGAGCATTTGTTTTCTTTATTCCCCACGTGGAAAAAGCCCACTTATCCACATATATGCTTCTTTTTCAAAACACTTTATGTATGATGCACTTCTGATTACATTTTGATCTAGATATATATATTATGTAAAGTTCAAAATTTGTAACAAAGGCTCTTGTTTATTTTCTCTCATCACATTTCGCACACATCCACTCAGCTAGTCTGACATCATAGGTGACCCACAGAACCCCCGTCGTTCCAGATGCTTACTCAACCTCCCTCTTATTTTAGGGGGAGTTCCTAGTCTTGCCAACTCATCGGCACCACCTTCACACACTCCTGTGAGTGCCACTATTCTAGGATCATCTTTTCTTGGTTCAACCTTACTTGGTTCCACTTCCCAAGGTCCTCCATCCACTCGCTCTCCTTTACACGGAAGCGAGGGACCAACTTCCTCTCAAGGGGGAAGTACAAACCCACCTAGTCCCCCTCAAGGGTCAGGTTCACAACACACTCACACCATGGCTAGAGATAATCCTCCCCCCCCCACTGTAGATGCCATATTTGGCCTCTCTTAACATACCAAATCTAAGAAAACTCACCAATGATCCTATATTGCATGACCCCACATGGCCTGCAATGCCTACCAAACTACCTTCAAACATCCCCAAGTTTGAAGAAAAGGCAGGTGATGACCCTAACAACCATTTCATGACTTTCCACGTATGGTTCTCTTCCAACATCATTATGGATGATTCCATTAGACTAAGATTATTTTAGTGCACACTCACTGGCCCATCAGCCAAATTGTATGTAGATGAAAAATCGGGATCCCATGCAACTTTCAAGTCCTTGGCCAAAGCATTTTTGAACTTCTTTCAATTACCAATCTTCCATGACAATGGTCTTGAACTAATCTCTAATTTCAAACAAACCTCAGCCACAGATATCGTTGATCACATTTACGAGTGGTGTAGACGATGTAGTTTTTGCAAAGCCGAAACTACTAAACAATAATGTCTTGACTGGTTTCTCATATCACTTGTCTCTCCCCTCAATAAAGATGTAGCTTCCACCTTCCCTCAATCTGAAGAAGAAGCCATCAGTAAGGCTCAAGAATATGACCTCATCTATTCACAATTAGGGTACTTATACACAGTACTTCCTGATCTCCCAAAACCCGTGCCATTCGGTCAAGACAAACCTGGGATGTATCACTCAGCAGATGGATTGGTTAGTAATACCACACACCATAGTCCTCAACCCCAACCACCACCAATGTATGGCACACCTCAATATTCATCGACGTATGGGGGAACCTCTTATTACCCCCCACCCCATTATCAACAACCATACCCTGTTGCTATTCCTCCACCCATCAGTGGGCCACCACCGGCACCCTCACTACACCCACCTATCCAGACAAGTTCTAGTACCCCCTCTACCTCAGCTTATACTTTAAGTACTAGCGAAAGCGTCACACCTTCCTACGTTCCTTACGGATCACAAATCCCACAAAATACATACTTTCCATTTCCTAGTCCACCACAACCCATGGTCCCCCCACACCCTCACGCTGGGGTGAATTTTGTTCAACCCTCTCCCATTCATTAATATCAAAATTTTGAACAGCTAAATACGACAAATCCGACCCATCCATCGAATAATGCCAAAAATAAAGGAAGGAACAGGAACAATAACAACCTAGGCCAAGGCGGGAATCAACCCCAACAAAACCAACCTACTAGGGGCAACCAGAATCAAGGGAATCAGAACCCCTAGGGGGGAAATCACAACAGGCGTCAAGGGAGAAATAACAATACTATTAAATCCAACTTTCATTGTTCCCTTTGCGGTTAGTTCGGTCATTATACTCATCATTTCCCCCAAATCGTTGATTTTAAACAGCTAAAAGACTCAGGCAGTCTACCACATCCTCTAGCACCACCTGCCCCTCAGCAGGACCCACAACAATACGTGCAACAACCCGCCCTAGTCATGCTGCAAAATCCCATTCCACACCAAAGTGTGATGAACACTCAACAAGAGATACAACCTACTCCACCATAGTTAGGACAGTACCTCAACCCAAACAATCCCACAGATCGAACTATCCTCCTCACCGGTGAGGAAGAAATCCTTCTACAAACACGTAATCCTCAATACCATGCACCCGCTGAGTCTCCTCCCATTCCTCCAGAAACAATCCCCACACCAATGGGACCCCCGTTGGTGATCCCTCGCCCTAACGCAGAACCACCTCTTTGCATCCCTCGCATCCCATTGCGTAGGAATGTCTACAACCCACAGGCTAGGGAAGCTCATAATTACAGTTTGGTTGATGACTTAGCACAATCCCCAGCTTCCATGTCAGTCTTAGAAGTCCTTCAGACTTGTCCCACTCAATGGAAAGCATTACTTTCCTCCTTGGGGGCAGTCGACCCCATATATACTAGACTCATTACATTTGATCTCGACAGTAGAGAACCTCGCCTTCCCGCTCTGATCGCTTTTCAAATCCCAGTAAAAATTCAGAACATTATAGTTCATCGGTGCATCATCGATGAAGGTGCATCCACATGCATTATGTCCAAATCTGTATGGAAGAAAATTGGTTCCCCCAAACTCATACCATCTTCCATTACCTTACGAGCTTATGATGGATGACCATTGTCTCCTGAAGGGCTCTTCCAAAATTTCCCTGTAGAACTCGGGGGCAAGACTATTCTCATCGAAATTGAAGTTATCGATGCCCCACTTGATTATAATATCCTGTTCGGTCGTAGCTACATGTACGCTATGAAGGCAGTTGTCTCTTTCGTCTTTCGAATGATGATGTTCCCCCATAACAGGAATATTGTTACCATTGACCAAGTCTCACATTAAGAGCCTAACCCAGCTGCCAACATCGATAACATTCTTCCTCTCGTCCACATGAATCATGACGCATACCCCCTCATCGAAATGGGTCCTGAAATTTTCAAAAACCCATAATTGTTAGGGACTTACCATGGTGCACCACCACTCCTTCATCCTTCCAATCACGTATGCATCCTATCATCCAATGGAACTGACATAGAGGATACCCTTCCTCCTAGGGAGGCTTCTATCATATCTGGCGTCCCACTAGTCACAGAGCTCCCCCCTCACGAGCCTCCTATGAACTCGTCGACCCCACCAATCCATGATTTCACCTCTCCCCAAGGCCATATCCCTGTTTGGGAGACAGTTCCCCAAGACAATACTCAAATTACCTTCTTCTACCCTCCACCTGACGTACAAGATTTCCAAGTAGCCACAACGCTTACCCTCCCTAATATGGTGTTAGCAATTCCAGTTTGGTATTTACACCCACCAGAGATGGTCCCTCGACCATCCCTTCCCCCCCAAACGGAAGGAATCCCAATCACGATTCCCATACTCACTCCCACCATACCCTCTACACCCCCACTCACTACCCTCCCTGCCACAGCTGGGGGCAGGAGAAAGAAGAAGGAACCCATAGCTCCACTTCCCCCACACATCCAACCTCCTTACGCACTATGTGAGAAAGATGGACATCAAACCAACAATTTCCCATCTTTACCTGAGTTACAGAACCTGATTGTACTCAATCAAACACCATCAACACTCACCACCATAGAAAGTACTGTCACAACTACCCCTCACTCAAGTAGTAAAGGGTTGTGAACCAAATTCGCTTGTGCTATATGTTCAGGATATGGCCATTATACACACCATTTCCCAACACTTCCACACTTCCGGTAGACATTAGCCACAGTACGTCACAGCTTACAGAACAAACCTAATACATCATCCCTACCCAACATCACTGACATCCATTATGTTACAACTTCAGTCAATGAATGTATTAAATTCCCTTTCTCTCTATGTGAATCCTTAGATCATTTTGCATACCAATGTCCTATGATCATTAAAAATAGGCAACGCCAATTGACCCTGATTCAAACCCCTATAGAATCGATGGTTGACCTTACCTCATCACTAGAGATTCTTCATATCATTTCTACCGAACCCAAGGCCCTCCCAATGCATCCATGGTTCTTGGATGACTTCTTTGAGTATTCACCCCCAAATCCCCTCAATTCTCCCATTCATTTCCCTACAGAAATATTACACCCAAATACCATTGGTACTCCTCAGTACTTTGGTATTTAGTTTATGTCGAGCGAACCATCACAATTTCATTGCATCATTCCCCCTACTTCTTCATCACTAGGGCATAGCCACATGATGACAGTCACCGATATCACTTCTGACGACCCCTTTTATTCCCACCAATTCCACTGTAACGGGGAAATACTCAAAGAGTTAAACACCCCTGACTACCCATGGGATGTGCTACATCACCGAGCGCTCCTCTTTCCACAGTAGGCCTCCATGCCTCCTAACCAACACCCCATATACATTGTCGAAACCAAGTATTTTATCCCATCAGGGCATATCGACTGGTTCAACAACCCCATTCCTACCCCTGATTCTTTTGAAGAAGGCAACATGGCCAACATTTCCCCGACCATCAAAATCGACATTTCCATAAAGAACCGAGTCATCGAGGAAATCACCATTGGCACCACTGACACTCCTCAAGAAGTCACCGCCTACAAAGCCCTCTTCAAAGAATATCAAGATATTTTTACCTAGTCATACACAGAAATGTCTGGCCTTGATCCTTTTATCGTCGAACATTGCATCGACACCTGGCCTGACATTACACCAGTTCATCAAAAATAGTAACCGCTACACCCATCCAAAGCAACAGCCATCAAATCCAAGATTGAAAAATTACGCACAGTCGGGTTCATCTACCCCATTACCTATACATCATGGGTTTCCAACCCTGTACTTGTTAACAAAACACAGGGCACTATCCGCGTCTGCATGGACTTTCGCGATCTCAATCGTGCATGTCCCAAAGACAATTTTCCAATGCCTTTCATCGATCAAATTATCGACGACTATGCAAGCCACGAGGCTCTATCCTTCATGGATGGCTTCTCTGGTTATAATCAAATCCAAATTCACCCAGCCAATCAATATAAAACCACATTCACTACCCCTTAGGGTACTTTTGCATACCGTGTCATGCCTTTTGGCTTAAAGAATGTTGGTGCAACTTTGCAATGGGCTATGACATACATTTTTCACGATCTGGCTCACATCCCCATTGCATACTTGGACGACCTCACAGCTCGATCCAAGAAATGCACACAACACCTTGACGATTTATGGATCGTCTTCTAACGGTGTCGTTAGTACAACATTCACTTGAACTCCTCAAGTATGTGTTTTGTGTCACTGTAGGGAACCTCCTCAGATTCATCATTTGCGCACATGGTTTCCTTCGCTTAATACACCATGACATCCCATTTTACTGGGATGAACATGCCCAAAAATCATTTGACAATATTAAAATGGCGCTCTCCAACGCCCCTTTAATTATTTCACCTGACTACAATCACAACTATATCCTCTACATATCAGCATCAACGGTCCCAATAGTAGGAGTTCTCATTCAAATCGGTGATGACGATCATGAGCACGTCATTTACTATGTTAGTAAAAACCTCTCTAGGCCAGTGTTGAAGTACAAACACGAAGAAAAACTAGCCCTTGCCATCGTCCTCATAGTACAAAAATTGAGTCATTACATTCTGCTTCACACAACTAAAGTCGTAGCAAATTCCAATTCTATGCAATATTTGCTCAGTCATCGACAAATTAACGATAAATTTTCCCGATGGATCGTTATCCTTCAGGAGTATGATCTTGAATTCTCAACACCCAAGAGAAAGAAAGCTCTCTTCCTTGCCAAACTTGTCATGGCCTTCCCCTCTAACACTACTAGTACCCCCGTCAATACCGACTTTTCCGATGAACATCTCTTTTACATCACTTCAGATGATCCTTGGTACGGCGACCTCCTCGTCTACCTCCGAACCCAAAAGTTCAGTAACCACCTCTCATGAGATGATCACCATCATATTTTCCATTAGACCCCCCACTACCTCCTCATCAGAGACATCTTATACCGACGAGGGGTCGACACCATTCTTCGTCGATGCCTGACTATTGACGAGGCCGATAGAGTCTTGAACGACTGCCATAGTGGCACATTTGGGGGCCATCTTTCAGGAATGTCTATTGCTCAGAAAATCATCCAAGCAAGTTATTTTTGGCCTAAATTATTTCACGATTACATTCACTCCGTGAAGCAATGCGAGAAATGTCAACTTTACACCAACAAAGCATGAGCACCACCTGCTCTTCTCCACCCAGTCATTATTGTTGGCCCCTTTTGTAAATGGGGTATTGACTTCATGACTTCTAATCCCCCTTCCAACAATGGACACAAATACATTGTTATCGCAGTCAATCACTTCACAAAATGGGTGGAATCTATGCCAACCTTCAACAATACCACTGACACCATAGCACCTTTTTTATTTAACCACGTCATATCCCGCTTTGGAGTACCCCTCCAACTAGCTTCCGATCACAGGAAACACTTCGAGAATGAGATTTTCGTCAAACTCTCATCTTGGTTAGGATTCTCCCACGAGTTTGCCTCACCATATTACCCTCAGTCTAACAGATAGGTTGAATCCATTAACAAGGTCCTCAAGACCATGTTATAGCGCACGGTTAATAAACATAGGACCAATTGGCCTCATATGTTATTTTCCACACTATGGGCTTACCGTACGGCTGTGAAAACAACCACTTCTTTCACACCATTTCACCTAGTCCATGGGGTTGAGGCCACTCTTCCCATCGAGTACGAAATTCCCACCTTACGCACCACAATTGAGCTATTACCCGACACTGCTCCAATGGAGCAGTGCTTTCTAAACTTAGAGTCCCTGGACGAAGATTGTCGATCTTTATTACAAAACAATGAGGCAACCAAAAAAAGGTCAAAGGCCACCTTTGATCACAATATCAACCTTCGCTCATTCCACAAAGGTGACCTCATCCTTGCTTATGATATCACTCATGATACCCTGGGTCATGGCAAATTCGAGTCACTATGGCATGGCCCCTACATTATCTAACATTGCCTCACCAAATGCGCCTAGATCTTGGCCTCTCCTGAAGGCCTCTCTCTCAAATAGCCCATCAATGGGTTATACTTAAAGAAATTTTATGCCTAAGCATAGAAATTCTACTTTAGGTTATTTCTTTTATAGTGTTTTTAGTCTTTTTTCCATCCCTCATGTATAAACTATCATTTCTTCTATTGACAAATGCTTCCTCCACTGACCTACCACATCGGTTACGTCGACGACGCTAGTCGTTGGACACAAAATCTCGCTTCGGCATCTTGGGCCCTTTATAGCACCTCACATGAAATGCTCCATTCAAGCAGCATATGTTTGGGTTCATCCACTAACAACCAAGCCAAATACACTGCCATCATTGGCCTCCTTGTTGATGCCCAGCATCATCATATCTGTCACCTTAGCATCTTTCTCGACTCTCAACTAGTCTTTCTCCAGCTCAATAATGTGTACCACGTCCGCGATCCTTGCCTCTTTTGCAAATACCTGCAGGTTAGACTTTTATCTCGACATTTTGATTTCATTACATTTACACATATTCCAAGACAATTTAATCAAATTACAGATAACTTATCTAACATTGTGTTAGATTGGCATATATCACATCAAAATACCTCTACACATGCATAAAAAATATCAAAAACCTGTCACAACATATATAGATTAGACATCATCAAACATTAAAAAACACATGTAAACATCACATAGACCCCAAAATGTATACTCATGTATATATAACTCGGTTCATAGTGCCATCAAAATGTTTACATACAAATATACAAATGTCCACAGGCCAGCACAACACCTCGGTACAAAATGGGCTCACTAGCCTATATACAAAACTACAAAAATACATAGAACACCACTCAAGGTGCCTCTAGAGCAATACCTCCTACCCCTCCCTCAGGCGATGGTCCCTCACCCACTACCAGTCCCTCCAGACCGAGAGGTAATTGTCCAGTCATAGTAGCACCTGCTACTACTGCTCGTCATACCACAGCTTGCCACGGTAGTGGAACCCCCACACACTGCTCCAGGATGCCCTCATTCTGGATACGCGACCACATGCCCTCAGGCACACCCTGTAGCACCACCTCCAGACGGCGGTGAATATCCTCAAAATCTTCTTCGGCATCCGCTAGAGGCGCATGTGATGGCCCGGCACCTGATTCATAAAACCAACGTCTCCTCATATCTCTCTCCTCCTCAGTTGGTCTCACACCGACGTCTCTCTCCTACCTGCGACCCTCCCCACTGCGGTCTACCCGACTCTTGGTGAGATGACGCCCTCAGCAACTCAAACTCGCACCTGCAAGGTGGCACATATACACATACAAACAACCAAAATATAGTATCAGCATCTATATGATGCAGGAGCATCTCTCCACGTCAGCTAGCTAGCTAGCCACGTTGAGCGCATGCATTCAAAGCTCAAGAGAGAGGCGCAGTCCTCATTTAAATCTGAATTGAATGTAATTAAATGTTGTAGTATGGTGAGCCAGAGAAGCCATGCCTTTGTGCAGGCGTAAGTAGATCAGACATTAATGTTTGTATGGATGAGATCTAGCTCCGATAGCAGACTAGACAACCCATTCAATGTAATCCAATAGGGTAGGTAGGTTGGAGGGAAGTGCTCTAAGAGCCCCCTCAGGTAAAGGAGATTTGGGGATCTCATTTTGGTAAGAGTCAAAGTGAGTGAAGTTAGAGTAGAGAAGAGAATCTGCGAGTAGAGAGATCAGAAGAGGAGGAGTCGAGACCTTGTTACAGGCCGGGCTCAGGAACACCTTGTATAAACAGGCATTTTCCATATTTAATACAAAGAACAGTTTTTCCTGCATGTATTTCTATGTAATGTGGATGTCTATGAGTGTTCCATTGTATGTTGTAGATCTTGATGCAGTAAGAGATGAAACACCACCTCCATCGTGCTCTCCTGCTCACAGGATCGATAAATTTCCCCTTTGAGTTGAAATAGCTCTTCTGATTCCCTGCTGGAATCTCTATTCAAAACCCGATCCACAGGTCCTTTCTTCACCCTGTCACGGCCTCTACACACGCCTGTGACTTTTTCCCGAATCAGTTTCGGGTTTCAGAGTTTCTTCCTTTCTGATGTCGAGAGCTCCTATTCCTGCGATCTCTCGAACTCCGATGTGCTCCTTTCGGCCTTAGCCCCTCCTGGCTATGCCCTCTGGTCCATATGACCACTCTCATAAGACCATAGCCTTATATCCTTTTGTTGGGGTTTTGGGTTTCAAATTCCCGATGTGCCCCAACTTCCGTTAGCCCTACAGGCTAAGCTCGTGGTCCATGTGACCTCTCCCTATATGACCGCAGTCATACTCCTCCCATCGGGGTTTCAGACTTTCCGATGCCAAAATGCATATGTCCTTAGGACTCACGATTCCTTGAATCCCGATGCACTCTTTCCGCATTATACTTCCTGGCCCATATGGCCGTTATCCCCGTGACCGCAGTCTTGGCTCTCATCGGGGTTTCAATCTTTTCAATGCCAAAATGCATTGGCTCACGGGATTCCCGATCCTCCAAATCCCAATAGGCTGACAGCTGGTCCCCCACACAATGGAGCTTTCTTACTTCTCTAATATGCTGACAGCTGGCCCCCACTATGGCTCCTTCCTTGTCGGGGTTTCGATCTTTGCGATTCCAAAATGGCCAAACCTCTTGTCACCAGGATCCCCGATATCCCGATGACCACAACGCCGATAGACGTCCTCCTGTCAGGACTTTTCTCGATGGCTCTGATTGCTGCCACACGTCCTCCTCTGATGGACGGTCCAGATTAACTCTCAATATTTCGAGACTTTTGATGTCCCAACTCTTTCGACCTCGAGAACTCTGATTTCCCGAATGCCGGTATCCCGATGGCTAGTGCCCAAATCTCCAGAATGGACGATCGCGTGACAAGCATCCTCTCTCATATGGATGGCTCAGATTTGTGTCGGGGTTTACAAAGTGGACTTACCTGATCTCCTGTCCATGGGAATGATGATATCTCGACTCCCGACGCCTCAATCTCCACCACGTGTCTCCACAAATGGACGGTCCAGATCTCTCCAGTGTTTCGAGACTTGAAATGTCCCAATCTCTTGTCCTCGTGACTCCCAATTTCATGAACACCGATATCTCGATGACGATCAGGACTCCTACCTGGCATGAGAAGGGTTAAACCACGTGCACCTCCTGTCCAATCTGACGGCTGACAGGATTTTTTCTCAAGATCTGATGGCCCAGATCCATCCTCCTTGTGCGCTTACTCCAGAGGCTAAAATCCGAGCATCTTCTCCCGATCCAACAGTTGACGAGATTCTGTGTGAACATCTGATGGTCCACAATCTCCTCTTCTGTGCACTTCTTCTGCTCCTTCCTAGATGTAGAAATCAATGGTACAGATCTCTTTTCTCCGTCGATCTGACGACTGTTGTGCTCCTCTTGGGCTTCTGCACACTTTCTTCTTCCCAGACTTGGAAGAATTTCAAAATCCAAAGGCCTCAACCTTTGCTCCCTTTCTCTGCGAACTCCTCAACCCTGAGCTTTATTGTGCGTATGAAAACATTGTTCCTCCTGAGCTTTTACTCTCGAATCCCCAAGGGATTATGTTGAATTATGCGCCTCTATGAAGTCTTCACGCACACACAGTGTTGTCTCTCCTGAGCTTCTTAACACTCAGACCCATACAGGATTTTATCTTTATTTCTTCTCCTGCAGATGGAGAATGTTGGGATGCCCTCCTAGCTATCCTCTACCTCAAACAACCTCTTGCTGAGTGCTTCTAGGTATTTAATAACCCCGCGAATATCCCTCAGTGGATTCTTCTTCAAATCACAGAACTCAAAGAGTTCTCTACTCTTCTGTGTCTGTCTGCACACTTACTCGATGCCCACCTGGCAGAGTATCTTTTCAAAGAACGTTCAGCAGTTTTGTCCTCTTGTGCACCTATGCACCCGCTCAATTCCCACATGGCAGATCTCTCAGAGTCCTTAGTGATTCTGGTCCTTCTTCCTGAACTCACAACAGAGTTCTTCCCCTGTGCACTCCTTGCACCTACTCAGTGCCCACTTGGAAGATCTCTACAGAACTCACAACAGAGTTTATGTTTGCAACTGTGTCTCTCTTACACAGCAGGCGTCGGGAGTCAGGATATCGGCATTCCCGTGGACAGGAGATCGGGTAGGTCCACTTTGTAAACCCCGACATGAATCTGGTTCGTCCATCTGAGAGAGGATGTGTGTCACACGATCGTCCATTCTGGAGATCCGGGCACTAGCCATCAGGATATTGGCATTCGAGAAATCAGATTTCTCGAGGTCGAAAGAGTTGGGACATCAAAAGTCTCAAAATCCCAAGAGTTAATCTAGACCATCCATCAGAGGAGGACGCATGGAAGAAATTGGATCCATCAAGAAAAGTCCCGACAGGAGGAAGTCTATCGGCATTGCGGTCATCGGGATATTAGGGATCCTGGTGACAAGAGGTTTGGCCATTTTGGAATCACGAAGCTCGAAACCCCGATAAGGAAGGAGCCATAGTGGGGGCCAGCTGTTAGCATATTAGAGAAGAAAGAAAGCTCCATTGTGTGGGGGGCCAGCTGTCAGCCTATCGGGATTTGGAGGATCGGGAATCCCGTGAGCCAATGCATTTTGGCATTGAAAAGATAGAAACCCCGACGAGAGCCAAGACTGCGGTCACAGGGATAACAGTCATATGGGCCAGGAGCCTAGCCAGGAGGGATAACGTGGAAAGAGTGCATCGGGATTTGAGGAATCGCGAATCCTGAGGACATATGCATTTTGGCATCGAAAATTCTGAAACCCCGATGGGAGGAGTATGACTGCGGTCATATAGGGGGAGGTCACGTTGACCATGAGCTTAACCTGTAGGGCTAACGGAAGTTGGGGCGCATCGGGAATTTGAAACCCAAAACCCTGACAGAAGGATATAAGGTTGTGGTCTTATGAGAGTAGTCATATGGACCAGAGGGCATAGCCAGGAGGGGCTAAGGCCGAAAGGAGCGCATCGGAGTTCGAGAGATCGCGAGAATAGGAGCTCTCGACATCAGAAAGGAAGAAACTCTGAAACCCAAAACTGAGTCGGGAAAAATTCACAGGCGTGTGTAGAGGTCATGACAGGGTGAAGAAAGGACCTGTGGATCAATTTTTGAAACGAGATTCCAGCAGGGAATCAGAAGAGCTATTTCGGCTCAAAGGGGAAATTTATCGATCCTATGAGCAGGAGAGCGCAACGGAGGTGGTGTTGCATCTCTTACTACATCAAGTGGTATCAGAGCAGGATTTCATCTGTAGATTTTAGGTGAAGCGAGAAGGTAAGGGGAGACAGAGCATTAGAGACTCTGTGGCGATTGTTTGCAGGTAGGCAGTAATCAAGAAAGTAGTCAAGGAGACTGTAGGAAGATGAAGCTAGTGGAACTCTTAGTGCAGAGTGACAACAGCAGGTTTGCTAGGAAAGAAGACAAAGACAACACCATGGTTACTAAAGGCCATAGGCATGCTGGGAAGAAAAGAAAGGCAGAAAAGCTTGCATAAATGGATAAATATCTCTATGAATTAAAGGCAGACATAGAGAAGCTTGAACTGCGGATGTGGCAGGATAGGAGGTCGATATGGATGCGTGAATGGCCCATGAAGAAGCCAAAAGAGAAATGGTCATTCAAGCAGTTGATGGTCAGAGGACAGCACAGGCGGTTAAAAAGATGCTTGAGGTATGCTGAAAACCTCAAAGGACTAGAAGAGGAGATGATTTTGTTATCTGAACCAGAGACTGGAAAATTTCCTAATGAAGAAAATGAATTGGGATCAGCAGAGGATCTCAAGAACTACTAGGAGGGTAGAGAAGAAATTCCCAATTGTCAGGTGGGCAACGAGATGAGATCACTGCAGGATCTCAGACACTGTCATGAGGACATCCAAGGAATTTCACATTGCCAGCTAGGCAATGAAATGAGATCGTTGCGGGATCTCAAAGACTGCCAAGAGGGCAGTGAAAACATCTTAAACTACTAGGTGGGTAGAGATGAGAATTCGAGACTATCTGAAGGTCTCATGGACTCGGAGAAGAGTTCAATTCAGCAAGGAGGGTTGATGAAGATGGGATTAGTTGATCTCATAGTCTGCCAGGAGAGCAGCGGAAGCATCCCATATTTCCAGGTGGGCAGGGATGAGCAGATGAGACTATTTGTGGGTCTCATGAACTCAGAAGTGAGTTGGAATCAGCCTGAGGAGATGACAGAGCAGATGAGCTCAGAGGTGGATTTATAACAGCATGTGTAGCTGATAGAGGAGGAGGATCTAAGGGATCTTCTGATGATTAGAGGAATTCAGGTATTCCTACCATGTGCCCAGGAGGAGGCAGAAGTTTGTGTTGCAGATGGTGCAGCAACAACAGAAGAACAGTCAATTGTGACTATCAGGAGAGAAGAGGGATTGGAGCAGACTTTGGGAGCTGCCCAAGCAGATGAAGAAGAGGATGATGAGCGTTCTGAGGGGTGTCTCAATGCATTCAACCAGGAAGCTGAAGAAGTTGTAGCATTGAAGCTGACAGCAAAAGAATCAGAACAGGATGATGAGCATTCTGAGGAATGGCTCAGTATTTTCAGCCAAGAGACTGAAAAGACTACAACCTGGGAGTTTGTAGCAGGAGAAGGAGGAGAAGAAGATAGCATTTTTTTTGCTGATCTATGGGAACAGATTGAATTCCTAAAGAAAAGGGTGAAGGTGCAGAGCACGCACATCCAACAGGTGAAGTTGGAGACTGATGAAGGAGGCATGGGAGATCATGAAAATATGCCCATGTGTTGAAAAATTTTTGCAGTTGGGGAGACTGCAAAAATGGAGCCAGCCACTGGAGTAGCTAGACGAAGTGATCAAGGATATTAGAAGTTTGATGTCGAGGTCAGCATAGACTAGCAGCGAGGAGCAACTGAGTAGAAGGAAGGCAGCAACAGCAGCAGCAGCGCAGAAGCAGCAGCAGCAGCAGGATGGAGCGGATGAACAGTTCCAAAGGATGATTTGGGATTTAGGAGGATTTCCAATAGCTAATATGGGAAGCTCATGAGCAGGAGCTCATGAATTTTTCAGCTGAGGAGTTTTATGCAAGAGCATCTCTCCACGTCAACCAGCCAGCCAACCACGTCAAGCACGTGCATTCAAAGATGAAGAGAGAGGCGTAGTCCTCATTTAAATCTAAATTGAATGTAATTAAATGTTGTAGGCTAGTGAGCCAAAGAAGTCATGCCTTTGTGCAGGCGTAAGTAGATCGACCATTAATGTTTGTATGGCTGATATCTAGATCCGATAGCGGACTAGACAGCCCATTCAATGTAATTGAATAGGGTAGGTAGGTTGGAGGGAAGCACTCTAAGAGCCCCCTCAGGTAAAAGAGATTTGGGGAACTCATTTTGGTAAGAGTCGAAGTGAGTGAAGTTAGAGTAGAGAAGAGAATCTGTGAGTAGAGAGCAGAAGAGAAGGAAGCGAGACCTTGTTACAGGCCGTGCTCAGGAACACCTTGTATAAACAGGCATTTGCCATATTTAATACAAAGAGTAGTTTTTCCTGCATGTATTTTTGTGTTATGTGGATGTCTGTGAGTGTTCTTTATGTATGTTGTAGATGTATGCTATAGGTTTGCATTTGCAGGAGTGTGTTTGATTTCCAGAGTTGAAGGTATTTGAGGCTTCACACCAGGAGGGTGTGACAAAACGCTGCGGGTTCTGATAGCCGTGCACAAAGGATGCATTTCTGAACTTTGCGGAGTCAGAAAAAGACGTGCTGCAGCACAAGAACTGGAGTCAACAACTCAGGAGAAGACCTCAGGGTTTTTTAATACCTTGGAGGCAAGGCTGTGTACAAGAGACACAGTTGCAGACAGAAACTCTGTTGTGAGTTCTGTAGAGCTCTGCCAAGTGGGAATTGAGAAGGTGAAAGGAGTGCACAGGGGAAGAAATCTATTGTGAGTTCAGGAAGAAGGACCAGAATCATTGAGGATTCTGAGAGATCTGCCAGGTGGGCATTGAGAGGGTGCATAGGTGCACAAGAGGACAGAACTGTTGAATGTTCTGTGAAAAGATACTCTGCCAGGTGGGCATCAAGTAAGTATGCAGACATACACGGAAGAGAAGAGAACTCTTTGAGTTCTGTGATTTGAAGAAGAATCCACTGAGGGATCTTCACGGGGTTATTGAATACCCAGAAGCACTCAGCAAGAATTTGCTTGAGGCAGAGGATAGCCAGGAGGGCATCCCAACATTCTCCATCTGCAGGAGAAGAAAGAAAGATAAAATCTTGTATGGGTCTGAGTGTTAAGAAGCTCGGGAGAGACAACATTGTGTGTGCGTGAAGACTCCGCAGAGGCGTAGAAGTCAACAGAATCCCTTGGGGATTCGAGAGTAAAAGCTCAGGAGGAACAACGTTTTCATACGTGCAGTGAAGATCAGGGTCGAGGAGTTCGCAGAGAAAGGGAGAAAAGGTTAAGGCCTTTGGCTTTTGAAATTCTTCCAAGTCTGGGAATAAGAAAGTGCGTAGAATCCCAGGAGGAGCACAGCAGTCATCAGATCGGCGAAGAAAAGAGATCTGGACCGTTGATTTCTACGTCCAGGAAGGAGTAGAAGAAGTGCATAGAAGAGGATATTGTGGACTGTTGGATGTTCACACAGAATCTCGTCAGCCATTGGATCGGGAGAATATGCTCGGAGTTTATCCTCTAGAGTAAGCGCACAAGGAGGACGGATCTAGGTCGTCAGATCCTGAGCAGAAATCCCGTGAGCCATCAGATTGGACAAGAGGTGCACAGGGTTTAACCCTTCTCATGCCAGGTAGGAATCCTGACCATCATCGAGATATTGACATTCGTGAAATCAAGAGTCACGAGGACAAGAGATCGGGACATTTCAAGTCTCGAAACACTGGAGAGATCTGGACCGTCCGTTTGTGGAGACATGTGGCGGAGATCAAGGCATCAGGAGTTGAGATATCGGCATTCCCATGGACAAGAGATTGGGTAAGTCCACTTTGTAAGCCCCGACACGAGTCTGGGTTGTCCTCTGAGAGAGGACGCGTGTCACACGATCGTCCATTCTGGAGATCTGGGCACTAGCCATAGCGATATCGGAATTCGGGAAATCGGAGTTCTTGAGGTCAAAAGAGTTGGGACATCAAAAGTCTCGAAATCTCGAGAGTTAATCTAGACCATCCATCAGAGGAGGAAACGTGGCAGCAATTGGAGCCATCGGGAAAAGTCCCAACAGGAGGACGTCTATCGACGTTGTGGTCATCAGGATATCGGTGATCCTGGTGACAAGAGGTTTGGCCATTTTGGAATCGCAAAGCTCAAAACCCCGATAAGGAAGGAGCCATAGTGAGGGCTAGTTGTCATCATATCAGAGAAGGAAGAAAGCTCTGTTGTGTTGGGGGCCAGCTGTTAGCCTATCGGGATTTGGAGGATCGGGAATCCCGTGAGCCAATGCATTTTGGCATTGAAAAGCTCGAAACCTCGACGAGAGCCAAGACTGCGGTCACGGGGATAATGCTCATATGAGCCAGGAGCCTAGCCAGGAGGGCTAACGCGAAAAGAGTGCATCAGGATTCGAGGAATCGTGAGTCCTGAGGACATATGCATTTTGGCATCGAAAAGTTTGAAACCTCGATGGGAGGAGTATGACTGTGGTCATATAGGGGGAGGTCATGTGGACCACAATCTTAGCCTATAGGGCTAACGGAAGTTGGGGCGCATCGGGAATTTGAAACCCAAAACCCCAACAGAAGGATATAAGGTTGCGGTCTTATGAGAGTGGTCATATGGACCAGAGGGCATAGCCAGGAGGGGCTAAGGCCGAAAGGAGCGCATTGGAGTTCGAGAGATCACGGGAACATGAGCTCTTGACATCAAAAAGGAAGAAACTCTAAAACTCGAAACTGAGTCGGGAAAAAGTCACAGGCACGTGTAGAGGCCGTGACAGGGTGAAGAAAGGACCTGTGGATCGGGTTTTGAATAGAGATTCCAGCAGGGGATCAAAAGAGCTATTTCGGCTCAAAGGGGAAATTTATCAATCCTGTGAGAAGGAGAGCGCGATGGAGGTGGTGTTGTGTCTCTTACTACATCACTATACCAAATACACATGTCATGCTATCACAAACAATAAATATATCAAACTCATAAACATACCTCGGTGATCAAATACCTCCCCTGTAGGTAACACCATGTTTGGATGACCCCGAAAATCCACACCAGCGTATGGAATCTACAGTATCACCTGCGACATCTCCTGCCACACCTATGTCACCTCAGCCATGAAGAATTGGCCACCCTCACCACCACCGTGGTGAACCAAAATAATCAACCACCACCTCAGTTGTGGCTCTCGTGCCCCAGGAGCACCCAATAAAATCCTAGGGCGCAGCATAGTCACCCTCTCCAAAAACCAGGCCACTAGGATGGACCCAAAGGCAAACTCTCTTGTATTAGTGGACTGACACTGGTCCAGCTGCCCTACCATCCTGGCATGCAACGTAAGCCCCCAGGAAAAGTGGTCACCAGCCAGTACCCTCTCCATAATACTCATTTGACCACCATTGATCTGTTGAGTCGCAAGGGTCCCATACACCCTCACAATCATCATTGCTATACAGTGATGCACTAGAGCATCCATCGCCCTGATGCTCATGACAGAACCTGACATAAATTTTTCCCTGGAACAATACCTCTGGCCCACTATCACTAATGCCATGTATGCAGGTAATACCAACTCCGTCGGTAGGGGCGTTCCCCGAAACAGGAGCCCAGTCAAAAAATATATATCCTCCACCGCAGTGAAGGCAATCTACACTCTCAGCACCATAAAACAATGCAGGTCTGGACTCCACATCCAGATAAGAAATTGCAGGAGATATTCCTGTACCCATATCAACGGGCATTCAAAGAACTTCAGCAGCCCACAGGCTACCAAAGTAGCACGAACCCCCGACTCCTCAATCTCCACAGCATCCCTCAGCTGGGACCAATCCCGCTCTGACCAACTGACTGGCATCGTGCCAAATGATCACCTATAGCCACATAAAACAGTCTTCGGTCAGCCACATTGACCATAAAAAAAAAAAAAAGATAAGTTTTACACTCGTTAACTTTCCCCCCAAGGCGCGGTTGTTTAACCCACAGACGCGCACACATGTGCACTTGTTCACCCCATAGGCATGCATGTATGTGCACCTGTTCACTACATAGGTGCACCTGTGCATCCCACAGGTGCACATTCCCACCCTACAGGGGTGCCTCCATGTGCCCCTGTCATGCACATAGGCACGCATCAAAGCATGCTTGTCCACTACACAGTCGAACACACATGTGTGGTTGTGTTGTCAATAGGCGTGCACATCATGCACGCCTTTGACCCCCCTACAGGTGCCCCCATGTGCAGCTATATGGGTAACAGGCACACACTCATGTGCACCTATTTCTGGATCTCCCACATACTTAGGGGGCCACACCCCTAATAAACCCCTTTACGGCCCTCCATACAGCCCCTTCCCAGAAATGAAAAACCTAATTTTATGCAGGATGATCATACTACTAACCTGAAGCTCGCTAATCCTGGATTGACTGCCTCATTCTCCCAAAATCTCCAAATATCCTCTTAATACCTCTCATCCAATCACTTTGGCAGCAAGTACAAATGAGGTGGCAATGTGGGCCCTACAGCTATATATAGGCCTTTTCGCCAAACTTCCAATCACCATTCTGGGAGCTTCGGGTGTCCGTTCTTCGATCCATATTCAGCCACAGGATCAACATCTCGTCATATACATCACGATAGTCCCTGGGCCACTTTTTATCCTTAGCCCTCGGGGCACCATTTTTTCATACCCCATCCAGGTATGCATGCTCATGTTCAAAATTATCAAATAAATGCTCGTATGTTCGATTCTCTTCAGATATTGTTCACGTCAGGTATTTAGTTTTCATGTGTGCGGGTACTTGGTCATCATACATCAATGCCACCCCTTCAGGTATATAATCAGCACTGGCATGTAATCATTCCCTCTGAATCTCAATTACATCTCCAGTCACACCCTCTGACATTTGCCTATAGGATCTCCATCTCCGGCTTTGGAGTACCAACACTTCCATTGCATCTTCGGTACTATCACCTAGTAGCACTCTCCCCCACATGAGTTGTCCCATTCATAGCACCCTTTTTAACTTTGACACTCATGCTACTTTTCAACCCTTTATGGATAGGAGTCCTGATAGTCTTACATCATGTCGCGAATCAGCCACATACTCCTTCTCCTCATTTTGCTAACTTTCCCACTGGACTCCCATATTATCTCTTCAAGGTTCTATTTTTTACTGCACCTCCGTAGTATCATGAACCCTCCATTTCATCCACAATCAGTTTTCCCCTCTACAAATTTCCCTTCATTTCACCTACCTCATACAGAAACCCACCCATGGGGCCCCCACCCTCCACCAGTTCTCCAAGAAAATTGTGCCCTACCTGGGCCAACCATATTACATCGGGGCACTCGTTTCTGTATTTGTACAGTCATTCCAAATTATTCTTTATTTATTTGGTACATTGTAAAGAGCCTTTGTTTTCAGCATTTACATTACCTTTTTCTTGTCACCTTTGGCGACCTTCTTCCCTTTTTGGAAAATGCAACCCATGTCTCCCTTGGTTGGGGTACCCCTTATCATCCACCCTTGTTGACTTCGTCCATATACTCTGAGTATCCCAGAGGCCACTTACCCCTGCCTTCTGAGTTCGTTCACTTTGTCCTGCCTCTAGCACAACTTATCCCATGTCTTGTTTTCCCCCTGACACTCGACTTAGTTGCACGGTTGCGGCCACTTATCCTTCGCATATGCCCCCAACCAAAGGCATTCTTGAGTCTTAATACATCTTGAATTCAACCATGTACCTCCTCCAGTTCCTCATCTCACCTAGTAGATTTCACGAAGCCCTTTTCTTCTAGGAGTCACGTCCCCCTTTTTGTCGACATCAACACAGTTTTCCAGAAGGGCGACAATATCTTGACTCTCATTACCTTTCAAATGAGAGATCTCGAATGATACAGGGAGAACTACAATTTCTCCTTGCTGTCATTGACCCCCGTAACATTCGACTTCAACACTTTCTCATGTTATGGTGGGTCTTACTTTGCAACTATTGCAGTTATTTCTTATATTTTCTGAAGACCTCTGAACTGAGTTGGGCTATCAATGCCTACAAAATCCATGATATTTCTTACAGATGTCACTGCCTACCATTCAGAGTATGTTCCTCCATAGAATTGTCTTCTGCCTTTATCACAACTACCCCCGAGGGTGCTGCAGTTGTCTACATCAACACATCATTCCTCTTTTGAATTACATGACACGAGCATGGGGCATGCCCGCCTCGTTTGTACACAATTTATTTTTGCACACCTTATGGAAGGTTGGGTTCTACAGGTTCCCTTCTCCCTCCAATGGGTACCTCTTGACAATCTCACTATTTCTCTCTCTTACAACAACACTCTCAGTAGAAGAAACATTGATGGATTTTGGCTATACGTATGCTCCTAACCTCATCCATCAGGGGGCATCTGTTATCACTAAAATTTCATCTGCAAATGGTTACAAGAATTCAGCATCGCCAAACAGTTATGAGGTCACCCATGGACCAAAATTATCACAAAATAATTTTCAAAGGGTCAAAAACTATACAACCAATGAAAAAATTAAATTGCGTTATGACTACACAAGACACGCGTGCACATGCGCAAAATAGAAATGTAGGAAACGCGCACATGCGCCCGATGCGCAACTATTATCGCAAAAAGATGTGCACCTGAGAAACGATGCATTTATGAGAGTGGTCGGCCTCCCACCCACTTCTGGTTCAGCTTCCAAATTGATTTGACACTCAAATATGGACTAGATTCGACTGATTGGCTAGTCAAAGACATAAAAATGCCCTAATTAGCCTCTTTACACACTACAAACTGGTTGCACAATACCTCAAAGAGGTGCTATAAAAAGGCCATGGATGCACTTCATTTTTCAAGGAATTCAATAGAGAAGTTATGCTGCCACTATTCTCTTGAGGAATCCTTTATTCTCATCAAGAGTATACTAACATCATTGCATTGGGCAATCCATCTCACCCTTTGAGTGGATTAGCAAAGAATTATTTCATTATTTTCATTTTCAAAGTTGTAAGAAGAGCTTATTTGTGGGGGTCTAAGAGCCCTCCCTTGGAGGAAGAAGGGACTCATAGTCCTGTTTCTTCTTGGTGTTTTCTTTCACTAATATCAACCTTACCATTGGTGACATGGATCTTATTATTTCTTTTGTCCTTATGTCCCTATGTTCATTAGTTTAGTTGTTATTTTATTTCTTAGTTTAATTCTTAGTTGTTCTTTTATATTTCTTTCTCTAACCCTTTTCCTTACAGTTGTCCTTCTTAGTAAACCCAACTAAGATTGCAAGCACCTCTATTTTTCTCACTAAGGTGACGAAAGAGGCGCAACACCTGGTTTCCCTGATTTGCCTAGTTTCCCAGATTCATTGGATTTGCTTGGTTAGGCTAATTTCCCTAATTTCTTTGCCTAATCTATGGAATAGTTGGCCTTCTCGAATTTCTGGGTGGACCATCAGTCTGTTCTATGGGGTTGGGCCTATTTCCTAGAGCCATCCTTTCCATCATCTACTCCATGTTTCTCATCATCAGTTCGAATCTTTCCTCTGATGTTTGAGATGTCAAAGGTTGTGCTTTGTCTTGAGCTCTATTTGTGTCTCTACCAGTATTAGTTTCATTCTTTCTATCTTGCTTCTTCTTTCTCAATTTCTCTCTGCAAATGTGTGTAGTATTTTCTAGATAGATCTATTCTGTGTAGGTTCAACACATTTACATGGTCATTTACATGGTATCAGAACCAACAGACTGCTAAGAAAAAGCTACACCAAATCATTTTTTGCAGGTACAAAAGATTGAAGACAACAAAAAGATGGATTATTCGTCGAAAATACTTCTCATGCCTCATAACTATTTGGAATGGAAGCCAAAAATTATGCTTCATCTTAGATGCAGAGGCTTGTACCAAATAACTATGGAAATAGAAGTAGAGCCTGATTCTGTCGATGAGAAAAATGACTTTCTCAATAGACAAGATATGGCCATAGGAAGTATCGACATGTTTGTTTCTCCCAAACTTTTCCTTCAAGTATATGAAGAATCACAAGGATTACCTCCAAATGAATTATGGACCAAATTGGAGGTTATATTTGGGAATAAATAATGTTGTGAAGATTTCATGGAGGAGGTCGAACAGATAGAGCCAAAAGAGAAGCCATCAGAAGATCAAGCCTCTTATTATGAAGAGTCTTCTACACAAGTGTCTACAAAAATTTGTATTCCATTAATTGAAGATGATGTCTAATCCATTTCATATTTATTTTCTAAAATTCATGTGGAAGATATATGGCATGCATCTCAGGAGTCACATGCAGACACTTTTGCATGCACCATGCATGCATCTCAGGAGACAAAAAGAGAGTCGTGCACATAAGACACCATTATGATATTTTTTTTATCCAAATTTATAGAAACAAATTAGATATTTGAATTCCTCTCGAGAAAATATCCAATTTAAAAAAAAAAAATCGTCTGAAATGGAGTCTGAAAAGTGACGTTATGATCGTTTTAAAATCAACAAAAGTTCAACATTTTTCTGGAAACGGCCGCACGGTTTTCAAAATTTCATCCAAAATTTATTTGGATATTATTCATTACAAGAAGTTAAAGTGGATATGTGTGTAAATATCAATTATGCATATACTTCATCAGATCCATGCAAGCATCTACATCTTCAACAAAATATTCAAAGAGCACAAACTTACACAATTGTGAGGTCTTCTTAGAGTGAAGGACACGGTTGCTTAACAACTTCCTTTTGTTCCTTATCATTTTTTATTTTATTTTCACCATAGTGATGTTCAGGGGGGGTGTTGGAGTTACTTCACACACACCTAAGATTTATTTTTCCTAAGGTTATTCCTTGTTTATTAGTCATAATTAGTCATGAACTAGTCTCCTATATTTTAGGGAAGAATATTCCACCTAGAGAATATTCTCTTTCAGTTGACACTTGAGTTTGAATAGTTGAGTTGAGTTTAGATGTTGCATTGGTTTTGTCACTATGCAACATTGGGATCATCACCAACTCATTACTCTTTGTCTAGTCAGTTAATTGAAGACTAGTTGACTAGTTAACTCAGTTAGGTGGCAGTTCACTCCCATAACTGCCTAAGAGACTAGACTAGGTAGAAGTTTACTCTTGTAACTATTGGTGTGTGTCCAGATCAATCTAGACCAACACTATGGCTCATTAGTTACTCATTTATCCTATATATATTGTAAATTATTCACTCTTTTGATTTTGGAATAAGGTTAATGAGAATTCTTCCATTCTTTCTATATCGCTTCTTCTTTCTCAATTTCTCTTTGCAAATGTGTGTTGTATTTTCTAGATAGATCTATTCTGTGTAGGTTCAACACATTTACATATACTACATGTTGGAAGGTCTCCAAACCACTTCCTTACATATTTTGCAAGGATTTGTGTAAACAACCTCATATTCGCATCTTCATATTCTACTTCTTCCAAGTCTATGAAATCATTAAACCAATATAGATGTTTTTGGGTTGATATGTTACCTTCGACATCATATAGTTTAATCCTTAGATTGTAATCTTGAGGAAGATCATGTAGTTGAACAGGTAGTATGAGGGGAGAAAATATGGCTACCATAGCTATTGTGAGGGGTCAGAGTGGATGTTAGTTCTGAGCAGGGGTCACTACAGGCTTGACAGATGTGACTAAAACCAGATCTTGGAATCTCTTTTCGTCAAAGACAGTCTTGCTCATAAAAAATTCAGACTTATTTCTTAACAAGGATTGTTCAAATTTCACATCAAACTCAAGGTCTTTGATGTTGGTCACTTCGTCCCTAAGAAAGGACATATATTGGTATCGACACAAAAATGGAATTGCAGGCCTTTATTTTCTTCTATGTACAAGCTTCTCAGGGTCAGACACATGGATTGCGGCTTCTGGGTCTGGATTTCTCTTGGTATGAACTTTCTTAGGAGCCAGGATTTTTGTCTCACACGGTAATGTGCAACTGGTCATAGAGTAATGGATTTTCTAGGGTAAAACTAATCTCATCCAATAAGGTATTTTATCCACTATCACCCTCAGGAATCAAACTAAAGATTTAAGTTGTTCTTCCAGGGAAAAAAATTTCAATTTTGTCGTCGGCAATGATGACAGAATGTTAGCACTCTGTAAATTTTGTCTAGATGAATAGACAAATGACAGAGGTAATTGTTTCAAATAGATTTAGAGCTAAGGAACTAGCCTAATAAACTCAGAGAGGGCTCTCTCATGTCACTTGATATTTCATTGTAAATCGATGGCTAGATTTGGTTTGTTTTGGGTTTTTTTAGATAAAGATGTTGGCAAGGAAGGGGAGGAACACACAGGGATATGGAGTCAAAATTCTGAAAGTGAACAAAAATAATGCCTCTACCAATAGAACTCTCTAGAGGATAAAGGCTAAACGAGGATATGAATCTGATCTATTCTTAAATTTAAATAGAGTGTAGGAAGAGAAAGAAAACAAATAACTGCATCAGAGCATTACCGAAATGGATTCTAAATTAGTTAAGAAGACAATCACATAGCTTAAATTGCTTAAGCCAAGAGCATCACAAGATGAATTTTAGGCCTTTAACTCTCCAATTTAAATAGAAGAAAATGTAAATTAAGTGATAGGTCATAGTAAATAAATACGATGAAAGGAAACAAATCTCATATCACCACCCTTTAGAATCTTTTCATAGAGACTTCAAACTCTTCTACATTTATATTCAATTCAGAATCAGAAAATTTACAAAATAGAGTCGGATACAACCAAAAGTTGATATTTCACTTCTTCCAACATTAATTCATTCTAATATCCCAATACTTATACAATTTGATCAAAATAACTGAAACCGAAGCGTTTCAGCTTCCAAAATAGTTTCGACTGACAGTTTCGGTATATGAAATGATTTACAATGATTGAAAAAAATGTTTCAAAATTATGGACAATTTCTCTGACTATTCGGTTTCTTTCCTACCATCTGTCTCTCTCTAGTCTTCAGTCGTATCTGCAAATTTGATGACATTTGGGGATCACTTACTGGCTCCAACGATATTGCACTTTGTCTTACCCGACTACACGATTTCCTTCCATTGTGAATCAGAGGGAATTCTGCAACCATCATCTCTTTAATCAAAATCTCTAAGTCAATGCACGTGGCATAGGACATAGTCGGCATGCCGACTTTCACTATTTTGAACTTATTCAAAATTTCAAAGTCTGTAGCCAAATATTCTACCAGACTTGGGCCTTTCAGACTTTCTTCTATGGCTTCAAATTTAGAATGGTCTATTCTGCATTGCATGAGGAGAGTATTGTAATATTCTTGATTGTATAATAAACCTTTTCCATCCCAAAATGATGGGAGCCCTTTGATAAACAATTTTTCAAATGCATCTTTAAACTCATGTATGTTGTGTTCCATCTGCATAGCTTTGCTTTGGACCGATCTGAGAAGGTTATGTTTGGCGATGATTTTCCTGGCTGAAATTATCAACACAGTCATGTATTTTACCCCGATAGTTTGAAGATCGACAGTTGGCACAAAATTTAGCAAGTCAATAGAATTTTGGGCCCATTCAGAGGGCTTCTTTGCTAACACTTCATTAACAACATCACACCTGCTCCAAGATGCATAAACCACACTGCATTTGTCATTTATAAAATTTAGATAAACCCTGAACTTAGTAGCTTCTGCAGCAATAACATCCCATATGACATGTTTGGCTCCTTGCAATAATGTTTTGTGTTAAGCCCTAATATTGGCTCATTACCCCTTAATTGGGGCATATTATATTAGTAATTTTATTTTATTTATGTCGGCTTTAGGCCATTAGTTGTAATTATACCTCCTAGTCTCCTATATATACCAAGGAGACATTTTCATTTTGAATCATCTTGTACTTGAACATTTAAGTGGGGTAAAAGGAGGTTTCCCCCTAGAAGAAGCTTATTATCTGAAATTATCTCTTTTTCAAGGCATTGAGTACTTTTTCTAAGGTTTTTCTATGCTATATTAATATTTGGTTCTTAGCATATGGTATCAGAGCTCAAGGTCTTGGGGTTTCGCTACTAAATGTTAGACACCTTGGAATTTTTGCTATAACTTTTTTTCTACAACATTTCAGAAGGAATGACTTGGAGTATATTTAGTAGATGGATCAAGGTACGTTGGGTTTAAAATTCATCTCTTGAGGCATTATACTTTCGGATATACAGCCTGTACAAGATAGGGTTCTGGAGTAATATTGAATTGATTCATTGCGGAATTTTCACTATAAAAAAATTTATGTAACGTTTCAAACCCTGAACTCCTGAGGATATTTACGTAAATTAATAAGGTATCTATGGTACAAATTTTAGATCCTGGGTTATCTTAAATTTGTAGATACACCCTGTGTAAGATAGGGTATCTGATTAGTCCTATTGACTAGTCTCAAGAAGGTGTTCCAGGTAAAATAGTCATAACTTCTTCCTAGAGTATCCAAATTGAGTGGGACTGGTTTCATTGGATCACAGACAATCTGTAGTATTTCTTGTGTGATTTTCAGAATTTTATATGAATTATTTTGTGTGGCGCACGCTATACAAGTGAGATCTCCTGGAAAGGAAAAACATCGGCAAGTTGTGGGGAAGTTACCGTAAATTCCACTTGGCACATCCAATTTTGATCAGACCTATGTCGTTGTAGAGAAGAAATATCATAGAACTACATAAAATAAATTTTCATACCCAAAAGAGCCGAAACTTGGGAGATACAATAGAAGAAATATTGTCTAGCAGAACCACCTCAAAATCAAGGTTCAAAAGTGATACTTGGCCAACATGCCACCAAAAAAGGGAACTTCTACACCAAATAAGCCTCCAAAAAATCCTACTTGGACTCTTGATGAAGGTGAAGAAATGCGTAGGGACATAAATGAACTACAAAAGAAGATGGATTCAATGGAAGCGAAGTTGGATACTAAGATGGATGGTTTAAAAGGGGAGAGCATGGAAGTATTGAAAAATTTCGTAACAGAGAAGAAACCTGAAAGTGAAAATGCATCCCATGAAATTCACGATAAGGACACAAGGAAGGTGAATCAAGAATGGAGAAACTCCAAATTTGATTTGAAGACCAACCACGTTCCTAAGATTGATATGAGGAAGTTTAATGGAAAGGACCCAATCACATGGATACTTCAGATGGAGCAATTCTTTGATCTCCATAATGTGCCACATACACAAAAGGTACGAATTTCTTCTTTACATTTAGAACCTAATCAATTTGTATGGTATCGATGGCTTTGTTCTCGCCAATCACTAGTCACTAGGAAAATTTTCACGGAAGAAATGGTAGCACACTATGAGGATACAAGGAGCAATACCTTCTTTAGCCAATTGATAAATCTCAAGCAAAAGGGTTCAGTTACTGAGCACATTGAGAACTTCCAAAGATTGAATATAAAGGTAACCGATATTTTAGATGAGCACTTGATTGATGTATTCATAGGAACTTTAAAGGATAACATTCAACATGAGGTTAGCCTTTGGGAACCCAAATCATTGGAGAATGCATTTAAGGTGGCAAGAAATGTTGAAAGTAAAAATATGTCTATGGCTACTAGAAGTACCAATCCTAACATTTATAGAGAGAACAATGCTCCTTCTTCTAAAACAACTCAACCTACAAGGTTGGCACCTCAACAATTGGAGGAAATAAAAGAAAAAGTTTTATGATTTAATTGTGACAGCAAGTATAGTAAGGGACATAAGTGTGGTGAGAAGAAATTATTATACATAGATTGTGAAGAGGAAGAAGAACAAGAACAAGAACCATCTCAAGATGAAAACGTAGAAGAAATTTCATCTGAAGAGTTGAGTCCCATGATATCGTGTAATGCATTGGATGGAATTAGCACTCCTCAAACCCTCAAGATCGAAGGATACATCAAAATGAAAAAGGTAATAGTCCTAATTGATTATGGAAGTACTCATAATTTCATTCACTATAAATTAGCCAAAAGTCTCAATTTCTTTGTATATCCGGCACAAGAGTTTCAAGTAATGATTGCAGATGGAGGAACTATCAATTGCTCAAGAAAATGAAATAAGATCAATCTTACTATGGGGGAATATGTAATGAATATTCCAATGAATGCTATACTCATGGGTGGTGCAAATGTTGTACTAGGAATCCAATGGTTACAATCATTAGGAACAGTGGATTTTAATTTTCAAGAACTTTTCATGAAATTTTCATTAGAAGGAAAATAAATTGATTTAAGAGGTATCACAGGGAAACTCGGTAAGGTGATAAGCTCTAACGGCATGACAAAATTATTGAAAAGGGGGCATCAAGTCGTTATTGCACAACTATGCTCACTATATGTTCAAACATCTGAGCCATCTATTCCTCAAGATATCCAAAGGATCATTGATAAGCATTCCAAATTATTTGAAGATATTCCCAAAGGTCTTCCACCCACTCGAAATCATGATCATGAAATTCACCTAATTCCTGGGAGTGTTCCTCCTAACACCAGGCCATACAAATACCCTTATGCCCAGAAGAGTGAAATTGAGCGCATGGTTGAAGAAATGTTAGAGGTTGGCATTATTAGACCTAGCCAAAGTTCTT
>ML777353.1:794109-805689 GCA_009831015.1 Picea engelmannii
GAAGGCCATTATGAATTTTTGGTCATGCCTTTTGGCCTTACAAATGCACCTTCCACATTCCAAGGGTTGATGAATTCCATTTTCAAGCCCTTCCTTTGAAAATTTGTTTTAGTATTTTTTGATGATATACTAATCTATAGAAATTCTTGGGAGGATCATGTGCAACATGTTGACAAGGTGCTACAACTACTAAAGGGGAAACAACTATATGCCAAACCATCCAAATGTTTCTTTGGATTAAAGGAGGTAGAGTATTTGGGTGATACTGTATCTCATGAAGGTGCCAAGGTAGAACCTAACAATATTAAGGCCATGATGGACTGGCCAATTCCCAAAACATTAAAGAATCTTTTAGGATTTTTGGGATTGACAGGTTACTACGGCAAGTTTGTTCGGAACTATGAAAGAATAGCAGCACCTTTAATGACACTAAATAATAAGGATGCATTTTCATGGAATCCAAAGGCAACTAAATCTTTTCAAAAACATTTATTATGGAATGTGATGCCTTGGGAATTCGAATTGGTGTTTTCCTAATGCAATAAAACTATTAGCACACTTAGTGAAAACTATTTCTTTTCAAGACTTAGGTTGTTATTGAATTCCTTCTGCACTCCTTGCAGAGTTCTACGGAGACTCTATTGCGACTTTGATCAGCTTGAAAACCTTGAAAGTTCACTCTTCCTTTGTGAACTTCCTCATGCCCTCCTGGAAGATTCATGATATTCCTCCTGAGCTTGTAAGATGGACTTATAGTATCTTGGGTGCACTCTTTGTGCTCAACTCCATTCTTCGATCGCTTCTCCCTTAGCTTTACAAAAGGGTTAAGGCATCTCCTTTCCTTTGTCAATGCGCTCTTGCAAAGCCTTCCTTCCTTAGAATGTTCAGTAATTCTAGGCTTATCCTAAGGGTTCCAATGCATCCAAGTGTCTTGGTAGCATGTTTCTTCACACCAAATTGATGCCCTCCTGGAAGAGTGTTTCTGAGTCTTTCGTAACCCTGAACTATGCTTCCTCCCACACAATCTTTCTTTCCAAGGTACTTAAACACCTTGAAATTTATCTGTGAGTCTGTGCATTAATAGGGTATGCACTCATGGAAACTTCTCTTCTGACTCCATCGATTTCAGACACGCACTCCTCACGTTGGTTCACAGAGTTTCCTCTCTCTGTCATGCACTCCTTGCACTTAACCTAGAGATCCAGATCTAATTCAACACACTCACCGATAGAAAACTATATCTCTATCCCTGCAGATGATTTCTAAAATTCATCTACAACTCAAATTCATAGAAATGACATTCATAACACAACAACCATTACATAGAAATTGATAACAGAAAAAAAATTGTTATTTTCTATTAATTGTGGAATGTCAAATTACAATACTAGATTCCAAGCTACAAATGAGTCTCGACTCTCTGCATTTCTCTCCTCTGGATAAATCTATCTTATCTAACCTCCTTCTACTTGGCTTACAATTATTTTTCATCAAACTTCAACAGCCTCTATCATGCATACAATACAACAATTTATACAAGAGGGGCTCATCGAGGTTCCCTCACAAGCTAAACTAGTGGTGTCAAATCACCATTCAAAATGCCTATCTAATGGGAAAATCACAATGATGGAAATCTGGTCCAAATCATATGCAGATCCCTCATGTCGTCAACCACTTAATGGCGACCTTATCTCTATCTTGTGTGAATGCACAGCTTGGCTCTTTCATCTTGTTCTCATTAAATTCCCGGATCACTCTTTTGACTCTTCGAGAAAAAATGAGAGGGAGACGCCTCTCACTTTATTTAATGTGCACCATGTGTGTTAATTAGTTGGAGTGTGATGAGGTGGAGCGATGCTCCTGCATCATACTCCACGGCTATGAAATTCATGGGTTCCCACTCATGAGATTTTCATCGTGGTTGAAGTCCTCCTCGATCCCAAACTTTCTCCTGGAATTGTCTTTCATCTCCTCTTCTTTGTTTCTTCTACTCCTGCATCATCCCTAATGCATGTGCAAGTTCCTTTGTTTCCATACTCCTCGTGCTGACTGTTTCTTCTGTCGACCCTAACATCAACTTCCTTATCTCCTCAACCACCTTATCTAGCTACTCCATTGATTGGTTATTCTATTGCAGACTAGCTCGATGCACTTCTTCCTTGCCTCTGGGTAAATCACACTGATCTCCCATGTTATCTTCTTCATCTCTCATGGCTTGAACTTGCCACTCTGCTGCAACCTCTACTTTTGCAGCCTCCTAATCATTGGGCTTCTTCTCAACTACTACCTCTGATAGATCGACTCATGTCAATCCTTCGGTTGGTTCCTTTTGAGCTTCCTCCAGTTGCAACTCATGATGGTGTGTTTCCTTGGGCATGAACCTCTTATGGAAACCACCTTATGGTTCTGGACTATCCAACCAATCCTCCAGTTCCTTTAACTCCAATTCCCATTGAGTGAGTAACTCAACCGAGCGTTCCTTTATTTGGATAGACTTCAGTATTTGTTCCTCCTCCTTAACGACAGTCTCATCTTGTTTTCCTTCTATTGCATCTACAACATCTATGCTAGCATCTCCTCAGATGCTTGGAAGGAATATCTCGACTCCTCCAATGATCAAAACGGTCCTCTAATATTTTTTCTTGGCAGTGAAAGTTTTTAACTTCTCATTGTCTTCATTCACATGACTCACAATTATGTGTGAATCTTCCTTTGAGTGAGGTATTTCTTCTTCCTCTTCCTCATCTGTCAACTCCCCCTGTTGACGTGAACTCTCAATTGAGATCATCTCTCCTCCCTTGCAAACTTAGAAAATTGGGATGTTTCCTCTGCCACCCTGGCAATCCATGAGATCCACTAATCCCTTCTCCTTTCCCACCTGGAAACCTACGACACCTCTTCCATGTCTCCTTCCTTCGTCACTGAGGTTTCCAACATGCCTCATCTACCTCCTTAACATTTGTTGATGTCTTATGGCCAACATATTTTGAACATGGAATGTAGTTGTCCTCTTCAAGGGCCATTCATACCTTCAACGTAGCCTTGCATCCCGTTGCGTCTTGAATGATAGATTCTCCATATAGGATCATATTTCACTGAGCTCCTTGCTTATATACACTATGTTTTTTTGTGGGTAGAATATCCCCTCACCGTGCTCATGACTTCCAATGGCCATCTCGCTTCACCTGCAACCTACCTAGCTATTTAAAATATGTCGCACACTTTGAAACAACCTCAATAGAGCTTTGCAATTTTTCCTTCTAACTTACAGAAATCAGTTCTTCATTAGCTTTGATACCACTTTTGGTATGAGAGTATCTCTTGTATCTCATTCTCTCTTCTTGAGATAAATGAACCTATGAAACCAGTTCTGGTATCAAAATATCTCTTGTATCTCCTTCTCTCTTCTTCAGAGAAATCAAGATCTTATACCACTTCTGGCACAAACCCCCTTCTCCCCCAAAGGGCTCCTTGACCTCTTGGTCTATGATCGTTCAATATTTGAGTTGGAGCGACTCCTTAGATTTCTCTTGGAACCAGAAACCTCTATCACAAGTCCTTCCTTCTTCTAGAACAGGTTATGTAGTACCCGTAGACCCTCTCCTTGACGCTTTATATATTTAACGCCAACAATGCTAGATATTTATGCTAGACTCCCTCCTTGATGTGACCACAGACATCTATTGTGTTCCATATCCCTTCATGCTTATGTACTTTGAAACTTTCGCGAGAATATTTCTCACTTTTTTTTATTCCCGCATCAACGAATTCTTCAGGACCAATCCACGTTCCTCTCGCGATCAATGGTTGTGATAAACTCGTGATTTTGGAATTTATGAGTCCTTTATTTTCCCAACACCTCAGGTATTCTCTCCTTGACTTATCCTATACTGCATGGATCTCTTCCATGTTCCCTCAGGATCCAACCATCTAGAATCACTTCACACCTCTCAGCCTCGTGAAGATCTTTGTTTGCTCCTGGAAAACCTTCCGAAGTTCCTATCCTTGAACCTCTCAATCTTATGCCACCTGTCTCCTCTGACGATGGAAAATTTTTTGGCCTTTGGGACTTTGGAAATTCCTCGACCCCTTTTTTCACACTTAGTGCAAACTTTTTCTATTCGAGAGTTAGGTTGTTCTCTATGTTCTTCTACACTCCTTGCAGAGTTCTACACAAAATCTTCTGCGACTTTGCTTGGCTTGAAAACCTTCAAAGTTCACCATTCCTCTGTGAAATTACTCGTTCCCTCCTAGCAGCTTCTTGCTCTTCCTCCTAATATTGTAAGATGGACTTATAGTATCTTGGGAACACTCCTTGCACTCAGATCCATTCTTTGATGGCTTCTCCCTTATCTTTATGGAAGGGTTAAGGCATCTCCTTTCCTTTGTCGATGCACTCTTGCAAAGCCTTCCTTCCTCATAATGTTCATTAATTATGGGCTTCTCCTAAGATTTCCAACACATCCAAGTGTTTTGGTAGCATGCGTCTTCACACCGACTCGAAGCCCTCATGGAAGAGTGTTTCAGAGTCTTCTGTAACCCTAAACTATGCTTCCTCCCACACAGTCTTTCTTTCCAAGGTACTTAACCACCTTGAAATTTTTCCATGATTCTATGAATTAATCTGGTATGCCCTCTTGGAAACTTCTCTTCTGACTCCACTGAGTTCATACATGCACTCCTTGTGTCATCTCACAGGGTTTCCTTTCTCTATCGCACACTCCTTGCACTTATCCTAGAGAACTAGATATAATTCAACACACTCACCGATATAAAATTGTATCTTTATCCCTGCTGATGATTTATAACATTCATCTACAACTCAAATGCATACAAATGACATTCATAACAAAACACCCATTACACAGAAATTGAAAACAAGAAAAACTGTCATTTTTCTATTAATGGTAGAATGTCAAATTACAATAGTGGAGTTCGAGCTACAATTGCATCTTGACTCTCTGCATTTATCTCCTCTAGCTAACTCTATCTTATCTAACCTCCTTCTACTTGGCTTACAATGATTTTTCATCAAACTTCAGCAACCTCTATCATGCATACAATACAATGATTTATACAAGAGGAGCTCATCGAGCTTCCCTCGCAAGATAAACTAGTGGTCTCAAATCACCATTCAAAATGCATATCTAATGGGAAAATCACAATGATTGAAATCTTCTCCAAATCGGATGCAGATCCCTCCTATCGTCAACCACTTAATGGAAACCTTATCTCCATATTGTGTGAATTCACAACTTCGTTCTTCCAGCTTGTCCTCATTAAATGCCTGGATCACACTTTTGATTCTTTGAGGAAAAATGAGAGGGTGATGCCTTTCCCTTTATTGAATTCACACCATGCGTGTTAATCAGCTGGCACGTGCTGAAGTGGAGTGATGCTCCTGCATCAGGGACTCCCAGTCTTATGAAACAAATCTTTGCATGGGCACCAAATGAAGCCGAGTATCTAACTATGGTAGGCATGCTTGGTAAGTCTCTACCATTCGATAATGACACTTATAGTTGCAGATAGAAGGTTATGTTTCACTATAAAATGGGTTCGTACCTAGGGCATATGAGTGACAGTCATAGGATGATGCAAGTGTTCATGATGGATGGAAACCTATCCTATATGTTGGGTAACGAAAATACATGTCCAAAGTTACAAACGGGCAACATGGCGTTGAAAACCGCAATACTCCCTGGATAAAACTACAAAAACCAACTCAATCCACTGTTGTATTAGTCCATTAGGCCAAAATATTGTCCGAAACTATGCAAAGTGCGTAAAAATTTGATATAAATAGTAAATAAAAAATTACTATACCATTTGTAATTTTTACCCAAATAGTGGATTTTGGACCAAATTACCTATGAACTTCAACTGGTGATTACGGGATCTACGAGCGATGGAATCGACGACTGTCTGGACTAGGTAAATCATCTTCCTCTCCTCTTTCTTTTCATTGACTATATTTTGTAATTAGGTTCCATTTTTTAAGTTATTTAGGATGCAATTTGAAACTTTAGGTGTACGCGAGAAACAATTCATTAAGTCGCATATACACATGATTATACGTGGCTATTTAAACAACAACTAACGTATAAAAAACCATATATGTGATTGTGTACTCTACATCTCGTATATATGTCCGTAAATAAATAAAAATTAGTGGTTTCTAACTCAACAAAGGGTTTGTCTCTTCCAGGATGGTGATAAAGTAGAGAGAAAGAGAACATGAGGAGGTAGATGTTGCAGTGGAGAAATATCCAGGGGCCCAAATGGCCTTGAAAATATGTGGTCTATATAATTTTTTGGCTCTCAAAGGTATGAGGGCCTAAGTGATATTGCTATATTTTCTCATGGATTACTGGGATCTGGATGGTGAGAGATTCAACCTTGATGAAAAACCATTAAATATTGAAGTTCATGACACTTATTTCTTGATAGGATTGTCAGGTCAGGGTGAGGTGATCAACCTAAAATCCCAGGGAGCTAGGAGCAGCATGAAAATCAAGGAATACATAGATTCTCATTGCATTGAAAGGACTGAGAAGGTTGGGATAAAACTCCCCATTAGAGAGATAAACAATCTTAGACTCAATATTGTTGTCCTTATTTTGACATGGATCACAAGATCGACCTCTTTGCACCAAGCATCGAGGCCATTTATGTTCTACTCAGTGGAGTGCTTGAGACCCACAGTTTATGACTGGTACACCTCTCTACTGGCTAACATGAAGAGACAGTTGATAGAATGAAAATAGGGTAGTAAAAGGAACTTTGGGTTTACTTCTATCCTGTGTATCTTTTTCTTCAAGCGGGTTTCAATATTGGGACCTAGAGTTGAGATTATTCTGCATTGACCTCAAGGTCCAACCATGGCATGGTGGACCGAGGTGATGAGGTGGAAAGGTGGAGGTAGGGTGCCAACACCCTACAATGATGAATTCTTCTTCTGGTGGAGACAACAGGTGATCACTCTGGATTAATACCCTTACATAGGGATTGACTTCAGAGGAGATACTGACATGCCATTACCACCATGGTTCACCTACAAAGACATAGGTATGTCAAATTTATTTAAATATTTCATTTTTTTATATTTTTGCATAGGAAAAAAAAAAATTGGATGATGTTAATTACTAATTAGACATGTATGTGATGCAAACATAGGTCCACGATGGTTGGACAGACATCCGGGACATTGTCAGAGGCACCAGGGAGATGAGGCAGCGAGAGGGGATCCAGAGAGAGTCCTTCAAAATTGGCAAGGAAACCTATCTCGTTTGACACAGAGGATTCATATAGTTTAAGTAGAGGATCTGTCAGAGGTTATGCAACAACAAGTGGTTGGTGTGCCCCGTGCTTGGGTACAAATATTTTGGAATATCGCAAACGTCGTAGTTTTTTATCATGACACTCATCCAAAGCCACAAGAATATATGTCATGACTATTTTACAATCGCATGTATATGTATATTGAGGGTTTTAACCCCAATTTTGTACCATAAACATCATATTTTTTGAAATATATAGAAAAACATGGTTATTTGGATTTACTTATGTTACAATGTGTACATTTATGAGAATGTTTTCTTTTCTTTAGTTATGTGAAAATTTTCAATCTAAAACAAAATTAGCATATGCATCAGATACATAATTAGAACTCTTAGGTATGTGATTATAAGTAATTAAATAAAATTGTCATTCCAAAAGTTGTACCCATAGGAATCATCTGAGTAGTGTAGGGTCACACACATAGTAATTGTGATTCAACTGACATACTACTAATTGGGAGTCCAGGCAAACCTATAAAGAGATAATACCATGAAAAATGGCATCGCGCAAAAGTTCTATAATGACGCTATATTTGGCCACATTATTTGTGGATGGCCCTAGGAAAATGCCACCTGAAGACACCAATAGAACCTTAGGTGAGTAAACAACCCAAGCAGTGGAAGCCAAGTTCTGTGTATCATGACTAGCCTCGTATGTGAATCTTAAGTAGACCGAAGACTCTGTTGACATCTGCCAATGAAGGGAAAACTCGATAAGCAAGATGAAGATGAAAATAAAGGGAAAATATATATACACTAAATTACATTAGTATACAAAGATTTACGCCCAATGTTGGGGCTCAAGCGTAATATATTTTCAAATAGATCCCATTCCTTGGCTCAACCAACATATTCTCTTTGTAATATTCTAATTCATAGGCTCCTTTTTCTAAGACATGTCAGATGATATAGGGACCATGCCACATGGGATTGAACTTGCCTACCCCTAGTGGTTCTTTGGCTTGATAATATAGATTTACCAAGTCACCCTCAGCATACAACTGAGGACAAACATACTTATTGTGTTGGACCATGACACTTATTGTTTTCTTTGATACCCATAGAGGCATCTCGACGCTGATCATCTAGACTCACTAGGTGTACCAGGCATAGTTTGAGATTGAAAGTGTCAGGTAGGAGCACAACTGCCAATATAAGAGAAGGGATTTCACATTCAATAGGTAAGATATACTCCACACCATGTACTAACTAAAAAGGAGAGAAACTAGTGGAAGTAATTATTGAGGTTCAGTATGCCTAAAGTGTTGGATAAAGCATGATATGCCAGTCATATTTTCTCTGGCTGACAGTTTTTTGAAAAAAGGTCTTGAGAGACTTGTTCACAGCCTCTACTTGTCTATTTTCCTTGGGGTATGTTACACGTCAAAATTGCTCAGATAGATAAGTGTCGCATTATCCCTATCGATCGTCGTAAGTGTCACATCTTCCCTGCAACTTTCGCAAGTGTCGCAAGTTGATCACTAGTGTCGCAAACAATGTTCAAACATGATGCCATGATAATGACACTAAGGAGGGACTTATGACACCTCACATGACTGATTTGAAGATCAAGAACTGGTCTACTGGAATCAAATGGCTCTTAACACCTGAAAGGGACCCTGAAACACTAATTTGGAGGGGGAACGCTCCCCTACTATAGCTGCAGAAGCATTGGCGCTCCTCTACTATGATTCAAGGAGTGTTATAATTCTCCTTAGTCCCTTCTGGAGGAGTGATGCTCATATTAAGAGCGCTGGCGCTTACCCAAGGCACACCAGGAGCACTACAACGCTCTGATACACCTTTTGGGGGAGCGCTCCCTATTCTGGGTCGATTGTTAGCCCATTGAGGAGAATAAGGGGAGAATCATTCGAGACTAGGAGGCAATTGTGCTTGAATTCTTGGTTTTATCAAAAGATCCCTGATCCAAGGAGAAGGTTCCCAATTGGTTCTAAACATAACTCAAGAGGTTATGCCCCTCCCAACCTATATAAACAGGCTCCATGATGGTGGAAAGGGGGAAGAACTGAATATATGAAACTTATGATCTTGGAGGAAACTGACAGTCAGCCAAAGGAGAGTGATTAGTGAAGCTGTTGTTATCCAGGTTGTGGATCTTTCAGGCAAGGGTTAGACAAAGAGGACTTGACGAAGCTGTCGCATTCGCATCTACGATTGTAAGTACTGCTGTCATTATTCTCATTAATATGACACGCTTGGCCTGTTTCTTTCTAGTTTGTGTCTGATATCACATGAACTTATCATTTATTGATAGATCTATTTTCAAGCTAATGTCAATAGAGTAGGAAGTGGTCGTATCTTGTTTTGTCCACAGACCTTAGCGAGGAGCAAAAGGATTGGAGTGCAACTCAGAGCGTGCAGGGACAAACATTGATTAAAAGGTACTTATGTTATCCTCCCTTTTCATGTATTAGTTTAGATAGATCTGAAAGGAAGTCAGTGTCCACGTTAAGCATTTTTCTGTCTAAGGTTAAGGTCAATCCTTAGAGGTGATCTACCTGTCCGCAGGGAGATTTTCCTACAACAGAAACTGGCGACTCCGCTGGGGAGATAGCCTCGAATCAAAACCTCTTGTTTGGATTTTTTCTCCTCATTGACCTTGTTCTGCCCCTTGGTTTTTTTAGACCTGGTTTACCCCTCTTTGATTAGTTTCATGAGCTGATTGACTCCTTACCTTGTCACATTCAGCATATTTATCAATCTCAGATCTCAATTTTTGGAATTTTTTGACATTTCTGGGACTTTTAGACACTGGCGCCCCTGACCTAGTGTTATCAGAGCGCCAGTGCTTCTAGTAGCCTTACACAAAGCGCTATAACGCTTTTTTCCCTTGACAACAGAGCGCCAGCCCCTTTTGGCCAAAAAACCCTCCACAATTGCATTTTTCAGGGTTTGCCTCTGTGGCTCTTCTGCTGAGTGATCTAGTGAGTCAATTTGTCTTCCCTTTTAGCTCTGACATCTAGTCTTTTGAAGGATAAATACCTTGTTGATCAGATTTTGTAGCCTTCTTCACCATTTTTCATTGAGTTTTTCTGTTGAGTAAAGCTTGAAACCTATGCATTGCTTTTCTCTTCTCTTCAATTGAACCAAAACCCTGGTGAAGGTCATAAAGGGTCTACAGACCTCTGTATCTTGTTTTCAGTCAAGATCATTTGTTCTTCAACTCTTGTTGTTGGGTGTGAAGTTTGCCTTTTTCTTTGATTGTTTCTTTTCTTTCATTTTCATTTTGACTAATACGAAGGGTGTATTGTTTGCGTGGCTTTTGCTTATGCTAGTCTGGTTTTCATTCATACCAAGAAGATAATTGGCAAAAATAAGCATTGTGTTGTATCGATCATCATTCATTCGCAAACAATTAAGGATATATTTATGATTGATTGAGCATATTAGAAGGCATTTAAAAGTTTGCATTACATCAGGATTTGATTGAGAAAAAGAATTGTTTGAGAGCATTCCGTAGTTGTTCTTGTTAGTGAAAGAACTCTCTCTCTCCCTTAGCTAGATGTTCATCGAAAGGAAATGACTGTTTATCATGATTGATGCATTCTTTGGGTCTGAGTCATAATTTCATTTGTTTCACTTCCATGCACCCCTTTGCGTAAAGAACAGCCATAAAAATCAACGCTAATTAAAACTTATCTAGAACTTTTTCTTTGCTAGAATCCTCCACCAACAGTAGAACAGGTGTAGTACTTTGAATTAGGCTGTGAGCATAACTCTCCAAAGTTGTCAAAACAAACATTAGTATCCTGATTTAGGGAGAGTAAATCCAGTTATCGTATAAGTCTGCCTAGGATCCCCCTCTCACACAGGGGTTACGCACGAGATTGCATCCGGGTAAGCTACGGGGACTAACCCTCCATGGTTTAACTGTTTGTGGTGGTCGAATTGTATTATGGGGATCGCTTTGAGGTAAATCCACAATTACTGCGTGGAAGCTTCTTAGTTGGTTTCGGGCTTGATACCCTGCCCGTACGTTCGGATCGAACTGTCGACTGTTCCCGCCCAGGGGCCGACTGCGAATTGGTAACCTTAGTGGCCATAATATTTAGGTTCTTACACAAGGTGAAGGTGATGGGAAGTCTCACTGTACCTGGAGCAGACATTGGTCAAACTCACTTGGGCTCCTTGGAGGGTAAATCCACAATTACTGCGTGGAAGCTTGCACCAAGGCGTAAGTCCGTTAAGCAGGTCACCATTGTAACTGTTCCACCCTATC
>ML777353.1:827852-844963 GCA_009831015.1 Picea engelmannii
GAAGATCCTTCTAGAAGCGAAAGCTTCTATTAGGTCTTCTTACATCCACCTTATTCTATTTTATTGAAAGGTCTTATTAATATTGACCTTTATTACATCCGAATACATTGATCTACCTATGTGCGGGTTAGGACCTTAACATAGCTTCTAGCATAGATAGCAAGGCATTCCTCTATGAAGGACACGTCTGGAGTACCTCTAGAGCCAACATCGCATAAGGGGTTTGACCCAAGTCCTCAACAATAGAGTAAGTATGGGCGGCTCTAGCATTAGTATTGTGGGTATAGCACTTAAGTACTCCTTTCATAATACAAGGAGGGGGCTCTAGTTTTTCTATCTATAAAGGAATCTCTGAATGAGGGGGAGAATCTAGACCAAGTACAGTTTGTGAATAATTGTAATCACAAGATCGAGTGCCTACATTAACCTCATATTTAACCATATTGATGCATAAAAGGTCACGGTCTTACATTAGTGGGTTTTTAATCCCACTCACCACATTTTTGAAATTTGAGGAGCTTGAGGCCATGTGTTGGTTATGTGGAAAAGCATTAGTCAACAAGGAGGGCAGTAGAGATAAAATCCTCACAGCTTCCGTAAGTTTGGGGCATAAATGGGTAAGTTGATTGTCTGTACAAGGCTTACAGGGAAAATTCACCTTCTTCCCTTCTTTCTTGCCTCCACCAACATTATTATCCGTCTTCTCATTATTACCATTGTCCTTGGGTTTAGTATTATTCTTCCCACCCCTACGATTATTATTGCGTCCTTATTTTTATTCCCTCCTGGTTGTTGGTTACCATTCAAGCTTATCGATGATTGCACATAATGTCCATACGCCGATTGAGTGGGTTTGGAGGACATAGATGCAGCTAGCCCTCCTGCAGACAGGTTTAGAGACAATTCTTTCAAATGGCTTGTAACCAATTCTGCGTATTTCACATTGATGAAGCCCACAATGCCATTGGTATGAGGCCTGTGATTTTGTCTAGGGTCATTTTTTGAACTCAGTGCATCAGGACGAATCTCGTATAACATCCTAGAGTGAGAATATATATGATCTAACTATTGGTATTTAAAAATCGCTTCTTCCTTAGAAGTAACCTTGGATGTAGAAACATCTTTCAAAATATAAGGCAGGAGAGCTTTAAGGAACCACTCTAGCAAGAATTCTAGGGGTATGTAGGCCTTGATCAACCTCTTCTATCTACGCCACTCCTGGATGTGATCTGAGATCTGAGTGGCCATGTCCTGATGAAAGGTCGACAAAATTTTGATGCCAGCATCGTAACAAACCGACAATTGGAAGTGGTTGAGGAATACTAAAACCATCTAATTAAAATTTATGTATTCCCCCCTAGGTAGCTCGATATACCATTTCACGAAAACCCTCGTGAGGGTGCGTTGAAACAATATTAACTGAATATAATCGTCATTAATGGAATTTGAAGAGCACCAAAGGTTAAAAGTAGTAACGTGATCACTATGATCCTCATCAGTTCTTCCCTCAAATTTTGCAATATCTGAAGGAATATTAGTGGGGACGGAGGGCCATGAAGGATCATGACGCACAAGGTCATTCATTAACTTTGAGAATTCTACAGATTGAGCATGTCCAGAAAAGGGATACGGGGTTGAGACATCTATCCCCGGGCTCACTAGAAATATTATGGTTGGGGAATCACATCCCATCCAGGGTTCTGGTAAGAACCATGGCCCTGTCCAGGACTAATTCATAAGGGGTTGGTTGGGAACCATTCCAATAGGAATGTTCTGATGAGGGTTATAAAAATTTCCCCCATCCTGAGTGGCTTTGGGTTTGGGGTTTCCCAAAGTATGAAACTGACCTCCTCTGGGTGTGAATACTGAAGATAAAGGTGGATTCACCATGCCAAATGTCTTGGTCAAAAATAGTATAGAGGAGGTTGGTGTAAAGGACATGACGTGAGCAGTAGCTTGTTCTCTAGGATGGTGACTCCATCTAGACCAAACAAGATTAGACCTGGTATTAAGAGGAGGAATGTCTCCAACGGTAGGAGTCGTTTGAGGGACATGACTGCCACTAAACGAGAATGGAGTATGTGGAGGATTTGTGCCCCCAAGTCCAATGCTAGTATTTGTGCCATCCACTGGGATGGAGTTTGAAAATTGTGATGTGAAGTTTAACATATGATAAGTAAAAAGACTAGAGGCCATAGGGATGGACTAAAAAATATAGCTCAGTGAGTGACAAAGAGACCCAAAAGGGTTTTTGGCTATAGGTTGAGTATTCACTATAGGATGAGAAAAGGTGATGATAGGCACCTCCGACACTACAACCATCTGTTCGACAAAACAAATATTCCAACATAGGACGAATACCTTCAATAACCACTCACATAACCAGATCAAAGATCAACACATTGATGTTTTCACATGGTAAAACCCCTACGGGGAAACATCCATGGCCCCAACTAACGCGGCCACTTGGAGCAGTTTATTAATTCAAAATAAAAAGATTATAGAGATATTTTACAAGAGATTTTCTCGCAATCTATTATCGACATATGACCCTCCATGCTCTTTAAATAGAGATCATGGACCATCGGGTTCTAATCCACGAATCAATGGTCGTTAATATTGAGGAGAGTATGAACCATTAGATCACTCTATGTCAGGAACATATCATGACCTTTAGATTTCCTAACTACAAATGCATACTAATGCATACTAAAGAAACACACTTTTAACTAACGACACATTAGACCATGTAGATCTTAACTAACTCCTAAGTGTCTAAATATCCTAACATCCCCCCTTAATAACAACTTGGGATAGGATTGAAGGATTTACAATGGTAACACAATAGGAGAAGGAAGGAGGCATTAGAGCCTATCCCCCCTTAATGACAACTTTCTGAACTCCTAACATAGATCAAAGTTTGGAAAACTTCACTTTTGTAAGAGACTTTGTGAAAATGTCTATAACTTGATCTGTTGTAGGGAAAAATCCACTCATCAAAGTAGTCCATCCTTCCTAACCTTTCCACTAATCAAGGAAATTCCATCCACCGACTCGTATGAACTGTTATTGGAAGAAAGCCAAGGAAGTTCCATTCCTTGTTCTTCCTTCCCATCCGCTTGTTTGTTTGACGTAGGTGGAGAGCTTGTGTGTGGTCCTCCTCGGAGCAGGGAATAGGAGCTTGTAAACTGATCCGACCAAGGGCCCCCGGGGTCCGGGTCGAGTGTTATCTATTAGCTCTCCCTCAGCTACTATCTGGTCGGCGAATTACTGTACGAATAAGGAACCCAAAGCACACCCTGTTGTAGGGATTGACGGGTAAGCTCAACAGTGCTCGTATCGGCCATCTCAAATAGTAGTAAAGAAGGAACTCAAAGCCTGCAGGCCTATCATTCAAACTGCACACCTACAAATGCATCAGGTTGATACATTATCATATGTGGAATGTAATGATATCATTGCGTCCAAGCCGAAGGAATTCAACCTCAACGCAACACATCAATTTGTTGCAGAAGCTTCATTGCTTGCCATAAAATGGAAAGATAAACTTGAGTGGTTCTAGAGGTCAAAGAAAAATCACTTGAGATAGTGCCAGAGTTGGTCCCTTCATTTGAAGGAGCCAAGAAGGAAAAAATTAAAACCCCCAAAGGACAACAGGCCAAATCAAAGAGCACAGAAGAACCAAATACTTGACTTGGGACAAGTCAAGGATTGTGGTTGGGACCTGTTGGGCCATTCGTTTTGATAAAATAATTTTTGAAAATCATCAAAGAGACAACCAACCAAGTGATGAAGGTTGAAAAAGGAAACGTGCAATAGAAATATGTTGAAACAAAACACACTCTGAATCCAATGTAGAATCAGTTTTGGCGCCAATACAGTTACAACAGAATCAAGAGGAGAAGAGGATTGATGGGTTCTCAAGAGGAAGAAAGGAATCGATTATAAGGATGATTCTCAGGATGAGGATGACTCTCTATATGAGGATGATTCTTGGGATGAGGATGACTTTCTTGATGATGATTCTCTTCTTGGGTGACTCTTTTGTATGTTCTCTTTAGTATTGTATTGTATTGTAATGGGTGAGAGAGAGATAAGGAGATGCAAGAACTAGATATGTACTCCAGATATAGATTGTAATTAGGAAGGAAAAATCATAGACTCATTGTGATCAATTGTAGTATTATACTAAGATGTACCTACTGATATCTTATACTAAGTAGGGTGGATGTCTAATGTAAAGTTGTGAATGTTTATTGTCCAAAGTCTTATAATATAACAGAAAGATATTTGAGATCAAATTTTGAAAATGTTCCTAGTTCATCTTACTTTATGTATCTCTGAAATGTCATTATGTTCTATCTGTTATGAATTACATGTTTTTATCCCTTCTTAATGTTTGGTATAGTTTTGTTCTTCTATATTAGTGCATGATGTGGTAAGTATTTCAACTGAGTATCTATCTTGTGCTAGATTAGTAACAATATAGATGGATTATAGATCTGTATAACATTCTTCTTACCCCTCTCTTAACTCTTTTGTCTTAATTTCACTTCAAGTGATACTTATTTCCTTTCAGAAAGATAAAAATTCCAGCACACTAGAATACTTCGGTACCCTTTTGTTGGTAACTTGTGTAGGACCCTAGTCTGACAACTTTTCCCCAAAATTTTCAATTAGTTGTTTAAGGTCCAAACATTGGGTAGTCCATAGGGTGAATCAATTATCTTTGGGGGTAGTAACAAAATTATTCTTGAAGGGAGAAGTACACATAGTTCCATGGGGGTATAGTCTAGCTTGTAACGCACTTTGTGTAAATCCCTCAATCAAATGAGACATTTATGTTATGTGTTTTCTTTTGCAGGTCTTTGATTTTTTAGGAGAAGCTTTTCATTTCTCTCAAGAACTCTTTGGGAAATCATCTGGAAGGCTCATAATTAGGATTTTATATTTTTCTAGGAACAAGCCCTTGGGCCTTAAGCCCATTCCTCCCATGAAGTGAGGGACAACCCCTTCTTGGGTCAGTACACCCAAAAAACCCAAAAGGTGAGTATATGAGGGGATGAAGTGTGGAAATTCACAAGCATGGTCGGGAATGGAATGATTACTCATCCAAAGGACCTCCCAGTAGCATACTTATCTCTAAGGGTGAACCACTTACTAGGGTGCAATGTCAACCACCAAGGTGAAACAAGGAAAAGAGCATAATGTCCAAGCAAATGTCACAAAATCAAAAGTAGTAATAGATGCAAAAAACTTAAATGCCTCGAATATTGAAATGACTCTCACCATAATACCTAACTTGTACCTCATGGATAAAGACCCAATGTCTTTCGGAGGCTAGTCTATGTGGTGGATACTGTCGTGATCAACCTGGAGTTGTGGTGGTGAGGTGGGTCTCTATTTGTGCAAGTGGACATTGTTGGTGAAGTTGTCTCTCGGCACTCCATGTTTGCAACCTGAGGGCTTCGAGACATCATATCCTTAGTTATTCCTAGGATTTGGGGATAACATCTGGCTCCTACTTGGGTACATCTGCTCATCATAGAGTGCATGAGAACCAGAACATATCTCGGTAAACATGTGCCTACACTAAAACAAAAAACTATAAAATCTAGGGTGGTTCTATCACGCTTCGTTGATGTTGGGCATGTGGTATTGAAAGCGGCTTTTGCAGTTTTGATAAATTTTTGGGGAAAAATAAAAAGTATATGAAATGCACACAAAGGAAGAAGGAAAGATAGAGAGCACACAACTAAGGTGCATCCAGCAAAAAAATGCACAGAAGGAGGAAAGTGCGCAAAAGGAAGACAACGCACATATCTAGGAAGAAATATCGAATAATAAAGATAGAATATTAAAGCAAGGAAATAAAGCATAACAGGAGAATGACAACCTGACATTCTAGAATAGAAGAACAACAAAAAAGTGGCATGAAGGCTGAAAATCCAAGGAAAGGTGTCGAACAACCAGCTAATTGAGTTGGCCATGCATTGTAACAGGATATTTTTGGGATGAATACATTAGGGTTTTTATCCCTAGATTTTGATATAATTATGTAACGGGTTGGGAGATTAGGTTTTTCAATCAATTGGTTTAGCTAGGTATTATTCTAATGAAGGTTGATTATGGTAGAGTAGGTTATGTCATAGTCTAATTGATATTGATTCTTGAGTTATTGAATGTAATAGTGGAAGGTTGAGAAGGATGAATAAAGGAATGATAAAGATGTGTTATGGAATCTTGTGTTGTCTATGTTTATGTGTTTGATTATGAATATTACTTACATGCATCGTAGAATAGATTCATATGATAGTTAAGAATGATGCAATGATTCATGAATGTGATAGTAAAAAATCTATATAGTAAACTAGAATATGATAAGTATAGGAATATGGATCATAAGTAAGTTAATAATAGAACATAACAGAGTTATGCGCACAACATAATTAGGAAGAATGAACAGAAGGTTTTCCTCCCATTCCCTTACCACTGCAGAATCATGGTTCTTGCAACCCCCATAGATACCTCTAGTGAGGATTCATCTACGCAAGTAGGTTGTAACATCCCCGACCATCAACCCCACTATCTGGAAACGCTACTATGTGGAACATTCACATACATATAATATGCATTAAATAAAATTAACACATTTAACATAGAGTTACTATTGAACATTCAAACTTAAATAGAATTAACAGCAATTCAAACTTGCAACAGAATACATGATAACATACAGGCATTATGCGTAACATAAAATTAAGCACATAAATTATACTTATCTTTCAACTGGAATAACACCACCAACTTCATGCAAACCTTCCATGAACCTCCCATTCTTAGACCGTGGTACTCATCACTCTTAGCAGTAGGTCACCCCCGAGTTGGGACTAAGCTCCACTGGGCAAGGGAATCCTAGGCTAGGCAAGGTCAACAGGAAGACACATAGTTTATGAGGAGGAAGGATTCTCTCCCAAGAGACACTTATGCCCACTGCTCACAGACTCTCATTCCCCACATGCACGTCCCACCCCATGAGTATACACCTTCACTATCACACAGGACAGTCCTTCGGCTGCTAAACCTCCCTTGCCTTGGTCTTTAGCAATAGGTCAGACCGGAATTCTCTAAGCTCTGCGGAAGCTACATGAACCCTTCCAAGGGTTCTCGCTTCCTCTGTTCACTCTCTCACCTAGAGAGAGTCGCTCATAGGCCTGAAAACCTACCTCTTCAACCATAGTAACCTCCCTCACCTGGAGAGAGTGTTGCACACAGGCCTGACAACCTGCTTCTTCATCTCCATTCCAGTAGAAGGAGGAAAACAATAAGACTCAGCAAGGAACATATGTGGCAGAAAATAACACTCAGCTAAGGGACTATGTGGTCACAACAACCTACAGTTATACACACACGGCATAGACAATTATGGTATGCTCAGGTTCACAGAAGATGTGGCTCAGTCCACGGGTTCTCACTGGGTTCAGGATGCGTGACTATGGAGAGGTCGAACAGGTTAGATGATAGATCATTCCACAGGTTTTTCCCACTGGTTTCAAGGTGCATGACCAGAGAACAAAACACAGAGGTCAAGTGCAAAGGAAAAACGGTTCTCGGGAAGGATTCCAGTGAACTTAGGTGGAGTATGGAAGAATCACAAAATGACTCGGGTAGAGGATGGAAGAATGACCCATGAACCCCCAACATATTTGATGCTTCATCTTTTAACTACATGCACCCAAGTCGACACTTGTCTTCCTGGAGTTGCATGCTCTACAATTGCATTTTTTCCCAATTCCTAGAAACTTAGTACAACAGTCATCAATTGTCCACCTTAGCCTTTAGGAAATAATAATAAATTATTATCCCCCTTTAGAGGCAATCCCCCTAGCTCATCCCCTAGGCCCAAACACTTAGCCCGCCCTCCCTTGAACAACCTTGTGGAAGCTTAGTCCCCCATCACTCTTTCTTCGTGGTTGGTCGGCATGCAGTGATGTTTATATTTTATTAATGATCTACATAATTACATATACAAAAATCAAGCTCTCGGCCTTTAACACTTAGGCTCTCCGACCTAAATAACACATAAGCCCACTAGCTTATATACACTTGGCTCACCATCCTATAAACATGATTACAATACATAATATAATTGGGGCACGTCCTTGGGGTATTACAATCCCCTCCCCTTATTTTTGCATTGTCTTCAGTGCAAATTTTACACATCAGCAAGATTTTCAAAATCTTAAAAAATATGTGGGTATTCTACCCACATAGCATCCTCATGCTCCCATGTCACATCCTCAGGACTGTACCAGGTCTAGTGGACCTTTACAAGTCCTATGGCTTGATTCCAAAGTTGTTTTCTTTTCCAGTCCAATATGCGCATAGGATGCACTTGCAAGACACCTTCTTGCTACACCTGAATCACATTCCAATCGATAACATGATTAACATCAGGTATATATTTCTTAAGAAATGAAACATGAAATACATTATGTACATTCATGGATGCAGGTAATGCAATCATATATGCAAATGGTCCAATCCTTTCTAGGATTTCAAACGGCCCACAAAATCTGGCTTCCAACTTGGAACAGTTTCCCAGCTTCAGGGAACTTCTGTTAGCTTTCACTTTTAGGAAAACATGATCACCCACTTTAAAATCTCTTTGGGTTCTATTTTTATCAGCATAACTTTTCTGCATGTCTTGGGTAGACTTTAAATTATGCTTAATTTTCAACATTTTCTCTTCCATTTCCTTGAGCAACTCTAGCCCAACTACTGCCCTGTTAGCTGGATTATCCCAGCTTACTGGAGTATTACAATTTCTTCCATAAAGTGTTTCAAATGGGCTCATCTTCAATGATGCTTGATACCCATTGTTGTAGGTGAACTCTACCAAGTGTAGGCAGTCTTACCATTTAGATGGTTTGTACATCACATACATCCTTAGCGTGTCTTCTATTACTCTATTCATCGTTTCTGCCTATCCATCAGACTCAAGATGATAAGAACTGTTGAAGTTCATATTTGTTTCAAATCCTTTGAACAACCCCTTCCATAACTTTGAGGTCAAATTCAGGTCCCTGTCAGACACAATTGTCTTGGGAATACTATGCAATCGTGTTATTTCCTTCATAAAAATATCAGCAACATTAGTTTCCTTGTGAGTAGTCTTTAATGGAATAAAATGGGCATCTTTCGTAAGATTTTCCACCACCGCCATGATAAAATCATGTTGCTTTCCGATCCTGGGAAATCTTGTGATGAAATCCATTGTCACTACCTTACACTTCCACTCAAGAATGGGTAAAGGCTGCAGCAACCTTGTTGGGTGCCTATGCTTAGCTTTAACCTTCTGGCATTCCATACATCTGGCGATGTATTCTGCAATATCTCTCTTCATACCTAGCCAAAAGTAATGGCTCTTGACTACTGCCACAGTTTTATGATATCCAGGGTGCTCTGCATAAGTCACATTATGCATTTCATTCAAAATCATAAGTTTCAAGTCCTAGACATTAGGTACATAAATTATGTTCTTGTACAGAAGTGTTCCATCGGCTTCCAATTTATAATTTTCCACTTTCTGTGGCATCTCACCTTGTTGTATCTTTGCTACCAAATCCCTGTACTGCAAATCTGCATTTGCAGCCTCCAAAATTCTTCCTTTAATATCAGTTCGATACACGCTAAGGGTTGTAGCATGTAATTCATGCACTCTCCTGCTGAGTGCATCAGCCACTTTATTATCTTTTCCTTGGATATGCTTGATATCAAAGTCATATTCATAAAGAAACTCAAACCATCTACTATGCCTAGCATTTAAGTTTGGTTGATCAAACAAATACTTCACACCGTTATGGTATGTCCTTAGTTCAAACCTCATTCCCATGAGGTAATGCCTCCATTTATTTAGATCATGTACTAAGGCTGCCAACTCCAAATCATGAGTGGCATAGTTCCTTTCGTGCTCTTTCAACTTTCTAGATTCATAACAAATTAAAAATACATTCTGACTGAGGATGCATCCCAGTCCTTTTTTGCATGCATATGTATAGACTACAAAGTCTTCATTCAGATCTACAATCCTCGGGATTAGAGCACTGGTTAATAGTTTCTTCAATCATTGAAAGCTTTTCTCACACTATTTTGTCCACTGAAACTTCATCTCCTTCCTTTGCAAGGAAGTGATAGGGTGAGCTATCCTCGAGAACCTTGTGATAAACCTTGTGTAATAGCCAGCTAGACCCATAATGGATATGACTTCTATCACATTATTCGGTGTTGACCATTCTCTAATGGCCTCAATCTTCTCAGGATCTATGGCTATCCCATCCTTCAAAATAATATGCCCCAAGTAATGGATTTGCTCCTGATAAAATGAGCACTTGCTCAAATTGGCATACAGTTGGTTCTCTCTTAACACCTATAACACCATCCTCATATGTTTTTCATGATCTTCCTCCAAATTGGAATACACCAACATGTCATCCAGGAAGACTATGACAAACTTGTCTAGATAGTCGTTGAATACACCATTCATCAAGCACATAAAAATGGTGGGTGCATTCGATAGCCCAAACAACACCACTTTGAACTCGTAATGGTGATACCTTGTTCTAAAGGGGGTCTTTCTTATGTCTTCATACTGTATTCTTACTTGGTGATATCCCAACCTAAGGTCTATCTTTGAAAATATTTTTGCATCCTTCAACTGATCGAAGAGGTCATCAATCCTCGACAGAGGATATTTTTTATTTACAGTCACTTTGTTCAACTGTCTGAAATTGATACATAATCTAGATGTCCCATCCTTCTTCTTCACAAATAGGACTAGGGAACCCCAAGGTGACACACTTGGGAGTATATACTCCTTCAAAATCTCTTCAATTTGCAATAACAGTTCTTTCAAGTCTGGTGTACTCATTCTGTAAGGATTTTTTAACATGGAATCTTCTCCAAGCATCAGGTTTACAGAGAAGACAATATCTCTCTTCGGGGGTAGTCCGGGTACCTCCTGAAATACATATTCAAACTTTTTTAGTACTGCATGATATCCAATATTTTACACCTTATCCTTAGGTGTTTCCTCCACATGGGCTACAAATAATTGACAGCCTTTTATGTAGCACTTCTTCAACTGCATTGCTGAGATTTCTCTGATAGCAAAAGCTCTAGGAATTCCTTGGACTGTTTTTCGATTTCCTTCCTCATCCAGTCAAGTGAATGCCTTGTTACGACATTCCAGGATGGCATGGTGTTGGTCCAACCAATCCATCCAAACTAGACAGTCATAAGAACCTAAAGGCAGAATGTTCAATTCATCCTGTGTGCTCAGTCCATTCATGTCCACTGGACGAGACTTAACTAACTCAATGACTTTTGTTTTGGCTCCTATAGCCAGCTACACTAACCAATATTTTCCATGTTTTCTTCTAACAATTGAAAACTTTCCACCACTCTATGATCTACATAACTATGGATAGCCCCTTAATCAATTAAAATAGTAAATGGTTAGTTGTTAATCATACCTTCTACTTCAATCATGTGTGATTTATATTCTTCTTGCTTGTTGTCCAGGGCTACGTAGATCCTTGGAATTCTACTACCCATGCCCTCCATTGTTTCAACCTGTTGTACATTTTGGACATCTCTCACTTTATCATTTCTATGGGGGCAATCTTTGTACCTATGGTTCCCTTTACAACCCCAACATTCCATAGGTGGTGGTCTTGGCATTTGCCCACCCACTTCATCCTTCCTGGGCTCTCTAAAAGATGGTTATCCCTGAGGACTATTTTTGAAAAAGGGTGGCTTAGTTCCCTTCTTCCTCTAATCCATATTGAATTTCTTCTTGTCTTCTCAAGCCTTCCGAAAAGTAGGCCTCTCTCTTTGCTACTCATATAATCATTTCTCTCTTCTTATAGTTTCTTCCATAGTATTAGGGTCATCATACTGAATATTATCCCCAATGGAAGGTGGCAGTCCACTTAGATACCTTTCAATATTGACACTATGATCCTTTATGAATGGAACATACTTCAGTAATTCCAAAAACCTTTGTTCATACTCATCAATGGTCATGCTACTAAGCTTGAGTTCAAATATCTCTTTCATCTTTCTGTCATAATATCTCTTAGTCAAGTATGTTTTCTCAAAATACTTATTGAATTCTTTTCAAGTGGTATCTTTCTCTCTAATGTGTTGCACCTGCACAAGTTGATCCCACCACATGGATGTCTTTCCTTTCAATTGATACATTACAATTCTTCCTTCTACATGAGAGGAATAATTCTGCAGTTGGAAATATTTCCTCATGCCAAGAAACCATGTCTGGGCATCTTTCTCATTCTTATGTTCTCCATCAAACAAAGGCTTAATCTTGTTCATTTTTCCCTTCAGTTCATCCACTCCAGATCTCTCGTGATTTCTGGTAGGATATGGGCTTGAAATGTTGTGTTCCCTCCTCTTGGAGAAACCTTGGGAGTGATGATGGTGTCTCCCAACACTCCTTGATCTTCTTCCCTTAGAAGTCTGGTGACTCCCTGTTTTGCTCGCTTCTTTCTCCTTGTCCAACTTCCTTTCTATTCTCTCCAGAATCTTCATCAACTTTAAGTTGAATTCTCCTTGTTTTTCCTTATCTTTCATGAGATTTATGTAAGTTTTAAACCTGCGAAGTAAAGCAATGCATATAGATTCTTAATCAATACATAAATTAATCAATGGCTCATACAAAGAGTACACAGAGATTTTATACCGGGAAAACCTTTCTTATATTCATTATATCGAATTTCACCATTCACCATACAATATATACAATGTTTTTAGGTATTCCATAGATACCAAAACCCTAATCCCTTAATCCAGTATTAATTTACAAACCCGCTAAAAATAGCAAAAACCCGCCCAAAATAAAAAAAATTAGATGTAGTTGTCGTATCTGACATGCCCACACACACACCCATGCAAAGAATATAACACATACCCAACATTCTCCCACTTGTTGTTTTATTTGCATCCAGGGGTCCAGGGGATTATATAGTCAACAATCTAGGGCAGCAATGCCCATTGTTTCTCTACACCAGGAGAATTTTTTTGTGCTCACAGACTTTGTCAATGAATCTGCAACAATCTTCAAAGTGTCAACCTTTTCCAGCAACACCTTCTTTTCCTCAACCATGTCTCTCAAAAAGTGATACTGAATATCAATATGCTTTTTCTTCAAATGATAAGCTAGGTTATTTGCCAGGAATATTGCACTCTGACTGTCACAGTCTAATCTCACTACTTGTTGTACCAACCCAATACCTAAACACAATATTTGTAACCATATTTCTTCCTTGCTTGCATGAGTGGCTTCCATGTATTCAGCTTCTGTAGTTGAGAGTGCCACTACAGCTTGTCTTTTGCTCATCCAACTGATTTCTCCTCCGAATAGGTTAAACATATACCCGCTTTTAGATCTTCTGCGATCCAGATATCCAACCCAGTCTACATCAAAAAAGCCATGTATGTCCACCACTCTGTCTAATCCCGGTCTTCCTTGGTAGAAAAATCCATAACTGGTTGTGCCATGAAGATACCTGAAGACCCTCTTTACTGTTGACCAATGCTCCTCCCCTGGTTTTGACATATACCTACTCAAAACTCCCACTACATGTGCAATGTCCATTCTAGTACAAATCATTGCATACATCAAACTGCCAACTGCACTGGCATATGGAACATGGGACATGTCCTCTTCTTCTTCCTGTGTCTTGGGACACTGATCTGTAGATAACTTTACACCTATAGGAATAGGAACTTTGATCAGTTTACTTCCATGCATATTAAACCTCTGCAATATCGTCTCAACATATTTTCTTTGATTCAACCAGAGTTTCCTATTTGCATGATCTCTTTTAGTCTCCATTCCCATAATGAAGTTAGCAGCACCGAGATCCTTCATGTCAAATTTGGAGGATAGCTTCTATTTCACCTCCTTGATAACATCCATGTTATTTCCTACCAACAACATGTCATCAACATACAACACTACATAAATGAAGTGATTACCAACCTGCTTGGAATATACACAATGATCAGCCCTGCTTCTTACAAATCCCAATCCAAGGATGTATGTGTCAAACTTTTGGTACCACATCCTAGGTGATTTCTTCAGACCGTATAGTGACTTCTTTAGCTTACAAACTAGCTCTTTCTTTCCCTTCACTACAAGGCCTTCTGGCTGCTTCATGTAGATTTCTTCTTCCAGATCCCCATGTAGCAATGTTGTCTTCACATCCATTTGTTCCACTTCAAGATCAAAAGTAGCAGCAATAGATAAAAGAAATGTAATAGAAGTTAACTTAGCAACAGGAGAAAAAATCTCACCAAATTCAATTCCCTCTACCTGGGAATAACCTTTTGCTACTAATCGAGATTTGTATTTCTCCACTTTACCTTGTGCATTAAACTTCTTCTTGAACAACCATTTGCTACCAACCGATTTTTTTCCAGTTGGAAGCTCAACCATATCCCATGCCTCATTCTTATCCAAGGAATCCATTTCTTCAACCATGGCCTTCTTCCAAAGTTTACTATCCTCTGAATTCACTAATTCCCTAATAGTTCTAGGATCATCATCAGTAATAGATAAAGAAAAATTGGAATGAAAATCAAGTGGACTATACCTTTCTGGTTGCCTTCTATCTCTCACTGATCTCCTCAATACTGAGGTATGAGGTTCTTCTTCTTCTTCTTCTTCTTCTTCTTCTTCTTCTTCTTCTTCTTCTTCTGGTTCCTCTGCTTCCTCTTCTTCTTCTTCTTCTTCTTCTTCTTATTCTTTTGCTTCATCTGCTTCCTCTTCCTTTTCTCAAGTTCATCTTGCATTGGTGGGAATTCCTGTTTGGACACATCTTTTACCTCTCTGAAAACAACATCTCGACTATAAACAGTTTTCTTGGTTTTTGGGTTCCAAAGCTTATAACCTTTCACACCATCTTTATAACCAATAAAGATACACTTTTCAGCTTTATTATCTAGCTTACTCCTATTTTCCTTTGGAACATGTACATAAGCATCACAACCAAACATTCTAAGATGTTGAAGAGAGGATTTCTTTCCAGACCATAACTCATGTGGAGTTTTATCATCCAATGTTGATGAAGGTAATTGATTGACCAGGTAACATGTTGTACCTGTTGGCAAATATTTAACAGACAGCGAATGCTTGTCATTGATGGCAAGTTTGTAATAGACAGGAAAATAGAAGAATGGCAGAAAGTAACAGACAGGCATCAGTGAAGATGGCATGAGTACAAGAAGAATGTACAGAGGATTGTTGGCATGTTTTATAGGCAGTGTATGCTTGTCATTGATGGCAAGTATAGTAGTGATGATGGCTTGAGTACAACAGTGATGATTAGCAGCGTAGTAATAATCGGGAGGAGAAGCGTTAATGATCGTTGGATCCCATTCGAAATTCCCAAAAGAACGAGGGCCATCAGATCTGAATGAAGACAAGACGAGCACGCTGAAGAGGAGGACAAATCTCCATCATTATATTCAAGCGCAAGACCCAACCATCATTGGATCAAGGATAACCTACACGCTCTTTAAAGAACAAGGAGAAGCGGGCGTAATCGCGATCTGCAAAATCGTGACTTAATCACAGCCGTTGAAGCAAGATCATATCTGGACCATTGATCCAACTCCTTATCAAATTTTCATGAATCGCAACATCAAGAGGAAAAGAAAACAATGCAACAAGAAATGCGAAATCGCGATTCAATCGCAACCATTGAGTCGAGATTGAATCTGGACCATTGATTACAGCATGTGTCGGAATTTCGCAGATCGAGTGTTGAACATGTCAAAGGTTATTAACATCAGGAATCCCGATTTCACTATATGTGAAATCGCGACTCGATCGCAGCCGTTGAGTCAAGATTGAATCTGGACCATTGATTACAGCCCATGTCAAAATTTCATGGATCGAGTGTTGAACATGTCAAAGGTTATTAACATCAGGAATCTTGATTTCACGATATGTGAAATCGCAACTTGATCGCAACCATTGAGACAAGATTGAATCTAGACCGTTGATCCAACTCCTTATCGAAGTTTCACGAATCGCGACATGCAGAGGAAAAAGAAATGATGCAACATGAATTATGAAATTGTGATTTAATTGCAACTATCAGATCAAGATATGATCTGGATCGTTGATTTTACTTCTTTACGGAATTACGTGGATTGGGATTTGTAAGTGACAAGAACATTGAACATTAGGAATGTCAAATTCGCGATATGCGAAATCGTAAAAGTGCCTTATGCATAAGACTGTGGTCATAGCCCTTGGTCATGAGAAAGGGAAGGAGTCAGTCTAGACAAGCTCCATTTCATAGCTTCGGATATCGCGACATGAAGTGTCGAGAGACTTGGCTACAGTAATGCCAAAATGTCGAAACCCGATTTAAAGGCAATATTAATAAAGTTCATCCAACGGTGCGGATAAATTGGAATATGATCGAAAGGTTATTGTTCTCTCTCACAGTTAACTCCTCAATTATGAATCTGTTAGTGAAACGGATTCATGATTGTGAATCTGTTGTCGTTTCAGTTGCTCGTACAGTTGTCTTCCTTTTGAAGAAGGAGATGGGAAGTTGAACCGTCGTGAGAGTGTATAAAAGAATGAAACTGTAAGAAAAGGTAAATGAGAGGATGCGCAAGATGAGATTGAGCATATGTGCAGTGTGAGATGAAATGCAGAGAAGAATAAAAGAACAAGTTGAAGAAGAGAAGAATGACAGAACAAGTTGATGTAGAGCAGACCTGCTGAACAGACAGAGGAAGAAATGAATTGTAGAACAGTTAGAAGATGACCAGATGTACAGAACAAAGAAAGATTGGTAAGAATTGATGTATCTTTGTAGTTGAATGTTTATATGTTCATTTATGATCTAGGGAGGTTGGGAGGTGCTTGGGAGGACTGTTTTCCTCAAAGGTTCAAGTGGGAGCTTGAACACAGGAAGTTGTAGCTTCCATCTGGTTGCAGCCAGAGAAACCAGGGTGGCAGGGTGGTGCAAGGGAGAACAAGTGTTCTCTGTTATACAGGTTGGAGCCTG